>CANXME010000651.1:0-84691 GCA_948144175.1 Closterium sp. NIES-65
GGAGACGGTTTGACGGAGGGTGGCAAAGTTGGGATGACCCAACTGTGGTGAAGGAGAACTGCGGGGTGGGTGAGGTCACGACAGTGACAGGAGGAGGAGGAGGTGGGAAGGGGGTGGGGAAGGGGAGGGGAGGAGGGGGGAGGGGATGGGGGAGGGGAGGAGGTTGGGAGGGGGGGGGGAGCGGAGGTGAGGGGAGGGAAGGGGGGAGGTGGGGGCGATGAGGTGGTGAATGGAGGTGCGAGGGGGCGGTTACGTGTACAGATTTGTGCGAGGGCAGAGGGGAATGCGACAGATGAAGTGACCAGTGGTGTTTGAAAGAGGTCGCAGTGGCGTGCATGACCGGGGAAGAGGGCGGTGAGATTGAACCTGGTGAGGTCACACAGTGCTACAGATTGTTGCGTAGGGAGGGATGTATAGACCTGTGACTGTACTGAGGGGAAGATGGGACAGGGGAGGGTGGAGGTGTGACTACTTGTGATGGTGAAGCTGGAGTCAGCTCCGTGGATAGTGGAGGGAGTGGGGAGGGGTACCAGTGTGCCTGCATCACGCAGAACAGTGTGTGTCGCGCCACTGTCAAGGATAAACTCAAGGCATGAAGAGGAGGAGGAAAGGCGGAGTACTGGAAGAGAGACTCATAATAGCATGTGCATACATAGAATCAGCAGGAGGAGTGCTAACATGTCCTATGAATCCAGCAGAGGGGAATGGAGTAAAGCCAGGAGGGTTGGAGGAGGAGGATGGTGGTTCAGCAGGAGTGGTAGCAGGTCCAATAGGTGCATGACCATATCCAGGAGGTGGGTAAGGAGAGTAAGGCCAGCCAGCATAGGGTGGAGGGTAGTGAGGGGGAGGGGCTTGAGGCGGAGGTGTGGATGGGGGAGGAGTGGGTGTGGTGGGAGTGGAGGGGAGAAGATGCTGAACTTGTTGAAGGATGTGAGATGGGAGATGCTGAGTGAGGACATTGTGAAGGTGGGAGTAGAGGGCTGATATGCGGGGAGGGTGCGGATGTCATGAATAGAGGGGCGTGGGAAAACAGTGTTCCAGCGAGGTGGAGTGCCAACGTTGCCACGTGCAAACCACTCGTCCGTGAGGGCTTTTGAAGCACGTGTCCGTGGTGTGAGTGGTCTGAGAGCATGGCTGACCTTTGTTGGAGCCATAGCGGATGATTGTACTGACACGGGGGGAGGGTGCCTGAAGGTGAGGGATATCCGCCGCGTCCGCCACGGCCACCACTGCGACCACCACCGCGTCCTCCGCCTCGGCCGCCACCACGTCCACCACCACCACCACCGGCGCCACCTGGGCCGCCACCTGTTCCGCTGTTGTGGTTGCCTGTGGTAGCTTTGCGGGTCTGGACAGCATTGACGGTGGCGGAGTCACGTTGAATGTCCGCTTCGCTGTCAAGGAGCCACTCGATGGTGTCAGCCACAGGAGGAGGATGACGGTAGCGAGAGGTGAAGGTGATGCGGTAGGTGTCATATGTGGGAGGGAGGCAGTCAAGGATGCGTGCAGTAAGAAGGGACTCAGAGATGACAATGCCGCGGTCATTGAGGCGTTGCGCAGTGTCAATGAGGCGACGGGTGTAGGCAGCAGCAGTGGGGGAGGAGTCAAGGGTGATGTCTTGGAATTTGCGGAAGAGGGCGAGGAGGGAGCGAAGGTCCTGACGATCGTACTGAGTAGAGAGGGTTTTCCAGAGTCCAGAGGAGGAGGTGGGACGAAGGTCGCGTTTGAGGTGGGAGGGGATGCAGGAGAAGATGATGGCGAGTGCACGACGATCAGCAATGCGCCATGCTGCAACATCCTTGTGGATCTTGCGAAGCTCCTCAGCATAGTCTTTTTCGTGTTGAGCGTAGGAGAGGAGGCGTGCAGTAGCATCAGCGTGTGCTGCTTCCGCAACACGGTGCGCCTCACGCTGGAGGGTGTAAGGTGTCGCGAAGCCTGTTGTAAGTGTTCAGGTTGGCCCCCCAGCGATCCGGGTTGTCATCATGAACTGGGGCACGCGGGGGGTCGGGAAGAGGCTCGGTGTGGACGAGGGGCATCAGGGGGAGGAGGTTCAAGGGGAGGGGGGGAGTACAGGTGGGAGGCCATTAGGGTGCTCGAGGACGACATCAAGAAGGCAATAATCTTGAATGATGACGGAGCCAAGGTGTGTGTGAAGCGTATCTTCAAACGACGCCCAGTTACGGCCGTGGTGTCATGGAGAAGTTCGAGCTTGTCAATGGCTCCGAGCTCGATGGGAGTGGAGTCGTCCGCCATGAGGAGGAGGAGGGGAGGGGGGTGACGACACCGGCTTGAGGGCGGGTGCGGTCAAAGAGGACGACACCACTTGGAAGGGTGGTGCGGTCACGTAACGTATGGTGGCGCCGGGTTACTCGCAGCTGCGTTTGTGTCGCCCGTGATTGCGCCTCGTGGCCCGCGGGTGCGCGTCCGTTCGCGGGTGCGCGTCCGTCCGCGGATGCGCCTCGTCGCTCGCGGTGTGCGCGTCCGCCCGCGGATGCGCCTCGTCGCCCGCGGGTGCGCGTCCGTCCGCGGATGCGCCTCGTCGCCCGCGGGTGCGCGTCCGTCCGCGGATGCGCCTCGTCGCCCGCGGTTGCGCGTCCGTCCGCGGATGCGCCTCGACGCCCGCGGGTGCGCGTCCGTCCGCGGATGCGCCTCGTCGCCCGCGGGTGCGCGTCCGTCCGCGGGATGCGCCTCGACGCCCGCGGGTGCGCGTCCGTCCGCGGATGCGCCTCGTCGCCCGCGGGGTGCGCGTCCGTCCGCGGATGCGCCTCGACGCCCGCGGGTGCGCGTCCGTCCGCGGATGCGCCTCGTCGCCCGCGGGTGCGCGTCCGTCCGCGGATGCGCCTCGACGCCCGCGGGTGCGCGTCCGTCCGCGGATGCGCCTCGTCGCCCGCGGGTGCGCGTCCGTCCGCGGATGCGCCTCGTCGCCCGCGGGTGCGCGTCCGTCCGCGGAATGCGCCTCGTCGCCCGCGGGTGCGCGTCCGTCCGCGGATGCGCCTCGTCGCCCGTGGGTGTGCGTCCGTCCGCGGATGCGCCTCGTCACCTGCGGTAGCGCGTCCGTCAGCGGAAATCCGCCGCGGTGGTCGCGTCCGCCCTCGTCGGCGGAATCCGCCGCGGTGGTCGCGTCCGCCCTCGTCGGCGGAATCCGCCGCGGTGGTCGCGTCCGCCCTCGTAGGCGGAATTCGCCGCGGTGGTCGCGTCCGCCCTCGTCGGCGGAATGCACCGCAGTGAGGGAGGAGAGGGGAGGGGGGAGGGAGCGGGCTGCCGATCGTAACTCGTGCGGGGGAGGCACGGGAACGTGCGTGAGTGCAAGGGGGGAGGGGGGCCGTGAAGGCGTACTAGCGCAACTTAAGCGCGAGTGAGAGAGGGGGGGCGTGATACGGCACGCGTTAAGTGTGGTTCTTAGGATCGAGAGACGGTGTTAACCGTTGTAGCTCTGATACCATGTGAAAAAAATGAGAGGAAGAACCATTGAATTCATTAGGAGAGAGGGTGGTATACATAGTAGTGCTAGGGGGGAGGGGTTGGTTGGGAACCAAGCCAACTTATTGGCCCCCACCAATAAGTTGGGTTGAGGGATGGTTGGGGGGACCAATAATGTTGACCAAGTTGGTTCAACATTATTGGGGGGACCAATAATCCCAACCCAACCTTGGGGCCAAGGTTGGAGTTCCAACCCCCAACTAGGGTTAGCCCTAGTTCTACACCCAAACTAAGTTTGGGTGGCTATCTCTAGCCTAAGCTTATAGGATTGATGTAGGTTACAATGAGGATGGTAATCTGACAACTAGGTCACCCGGAGCCTAGGTCAATCAGAGCCTAGGTCAATCAGAGACTAGGTCAACCAGAGCCTAGGTCAATCAGAGCCTAGGTCAATCAGAGACAAGGTCAACCAGAGCCTAGGTCAATCAGAGCCTAGGTCAATCAGAGACTAGGTCAGCCAGAGCCTAGGTCAACCAGAGCCTAGGTCAACCAGAGCCTAGGTCAACCAGAGCCTAGGTCAACCAGAGCCTAGGTCAATCAGAGCCTAGGTCAATCAAAGACTAGGTCAACCAGAGCCTAGGTCAACCAGAGCCTAGGTCAATCAGAGCCTAGGTCAATCAAAAACTAGGTCAACCAAAGCCTAGGTCAATCAGAGCCTAGGTCAATCAGAGACTAGGTCAACCAGAGCCTAGGTCAATCAGAGCCTAGGTCAATCAGAAACTAGGTCAACCAGAGCCTAGGTCAACCAGAGCCTAGGTCAACCAGAGCCTAGGTCAACCAGAGCCTAGGTCAACCAGAGCCTAGGTCAATCAGAGCCTAGGTCAATCAAAGACTAGGTCAACCAGAGCCTAGGTCAATCAGAGCCTAGGTCAATCAGAGACTAGGTCAACCAGAGCCTAGGTCAATCAGAGCCTAGGTCAATCAGAGACTAGGTCAACCAGAGCCTAGGTGAATCAAAGCCTAGGTCAACAGAGCCTAGGTCAACCAGAGCATAGGTCAACCAGAGCCTAGGTCAATCAGAGACTAGGTCACCCAGAGCCTAGGTCAATCAGAGCCTAGGTCAATCAGAGCCTAGGTCAATCAGAGACTAGGTCAATCAGAGCCTAGGTCAATCAGAGACTAGGTCAACCAGAGCCTAGGTCAATCAGAGCCTAGGTCAATCAGAGACTAGGTCAACCAGAGCCTAGGTCAATCAGAGCCTAGGTCAATCAGAGACTAGGTCAACCAGAGCCTAGGTCAACCAGAGCCTAGGTCAACCAGAGCCTAGGTCAACCAGAGCCTAGGTCAACCAGAGCCTAGGTCAATCAGAGCCTAGGTCAATCAAAGACTTGGTCAACCATAGCCTAGGTCAATCAGAGCCTAGGTCAATCAGAGCCTAGGTCAATCAGAGACTAGGTCAACCAGAGCATAGGTCAATCAGAGCCTAGGTCAATGAGAGACTAGGTCACCAAGAGCCTAGGTCAATCAGAGACTAGGTCAATCAGAGCCTAGGTCAATCAGAGCCTAGGTCAATCAGAGCCTAGGTCAATCAGCGACTAGGTCAACCAGAGCCTAGGTCAATCAGAGCCTAGGTCAATCAGAGACTAGGTCAACCAGAGCCTAGGTCAACCAGAGCCTAGGTCAACCAGAGCCTAGGTCAACCAGAGCCTAGGTCAACCAGAGCCTAGGTCAATCAGAGCCTAGGTCAATCAAAGACTAGGTCAACCATAGCCTAGGTCAATCAGAGCCTAGGTCAATCAGAGACTAGGTCAACCAGAGCCTAGGTCAATCAGAGCCTAGGTCAATCAGAGCCTAGGTCAATCAGAGACTAGGTCACCCAGAGCCTAGGTCAATCAGAGCCTAGGTCAATCAAAGACTAGGTCAACCAGAGCCTAGGTCAATCAGAGCCTAGGTCAATCAGAGACTAGGTCAACCAGAGCCTAGGTCAATCAGAGCCTAGGTCAATCAGAGCCTAGGTCAATGAGAGACTAGGTCACCCGGAGCCTAGGTCAATCAGAGCCTAGGTCAATCAGAGACTAGGTCAACCAGAGCCTAGGTCAATCAGAGCCTAGGTCAATCTGAGACTAGGTCAACCAGAGCCTAGGTCAATCAGAGCCTAGGTCAATCAGAGACTAGGTCAACCAGAGCCTAGGTCAACCAGAGCCTAGGTCAACCAGAGCCTAGGTCAACCAGAGCCTAGGTCAACCAGAGCCTAGGTCAATCAGATCCTAGGTCAATCCAAGACTAGGTCAACCAGAGCCTAGGTCAATCAGAGCCTAGGTCAATCAGAGACTAGGTCAACCAGAGCCTAGGTCAATCAGAGACTAGGTCAATTAGAGCCTAGGTCAATCAGAGACTAGGTCACCCAGAGCCTAGGTCAATCAGAGCCTAGGTGAATCAAAGACTAGGTCAACCAGAGCCTAGGTCAATCAGAGCCTAGGTCAATCAGAGACTAGGTCAACCAGAGCCTAGGTCAATCAGAGCCTAGGTCAATCAGAGCCTAGGTTAATCAGAGACTAGGTCACCCGGAGCCTAGGTCAATCAGAGCCTAGGTCAATCAGAGACTAGGTCAACCAGAGCCTAGGTCAATCAGAGCCTAGGTCAATCAGAGACAAGGTCAACCAGAGCCTAGGTCAATCAGAGCCTAGGTCAATCAGAGACTAGGTCAGCCAGAGCCTAGGTCAACCAGAGCCTAGGTCAACCAGAGCCTAGGTCAACCAGAGCCTAGGTCAACCAGAGCCTAGGTCAATCAGAGCCTAGGTCAATCAAAGACTAGGTCAACCAGAGCCTAGGTCAACCAGAGCCTAGGTCAATCAGAGCCTAGGTCAATCAAAAACTAGGTCAACCAAAGCCTAGGTCAATCAGAGCCTAGGTCAATCAGAGACTAGGTCAACCAGAGCCTAGGTCAATCAGAGCCTAGGTCAATCAGAAACTAGGTCAACCAGAGCCTAGGTCAACCAGAGCCTAGGTCAACCAGAGCCTAGGTCAACCAGAGCCTAGGTCAACCAGAGCCTAGGTCAATCAGAGCCTAGGTCAATCAAAGACTAGGTCAACCAGAGCCTAGGTCAATCAGAGCCTAGGTCAATCAGAGACTAGGTCAACCAGAGCCTAGGTCAATCAGAGCCTAGGTCAATCAGAGACTAGGTCAACCAGAGCCTAGGTGAATCAAAGCCTAGGTCAACAGAGCCTAGGTCAACCAGAGCATAGGTCAACCAGAGCCTAGGTCAATCAGAGACTAGGTCACCCAGAGCCTAGGTCAATCAGAGCCTAGGTCAATCAGAGCCTAGGTCAATCAGAGCCTAGGTCAATCAGAGCCTAGGTCAATCAGAGACTAGGTCAACCAGAGCCTAGGTCAATCAGAGCCTATGTCAATCAGAGACTAGGTCAACCAGAGCCTAGGTCAACCAGAGCCTAGGTCAACCAGAGCCTAGGTCAACCAGAGCCTAGGTCAACCAGAGCCTAGGTCAATCAGAGCCTAGGTCAATCAAAGACTAGGTCAACCATAGCCTAGGTCAATCAGAGCCTAGGTCAATCAGAGACTAGGTCAACCAGAGCCTAGGTCAATCAGAGCCTAGGTCAATCAGAGACTAGGTCAACCAGAGCCTAGGTCAATCAGAGCCTAGGTCAATCAGAGCCTAGGTCAACCAGAGCATAGGTCAACCAGAGCCTAGGTCAATCAGAGACTAGGTCACCCAGAGCCTAGGTCAATCAGAGCCTAGGTCTATCAGAGCCTAGGTCAATCAGAGCCTAGGTCAATCAGAGCCTAGGTCAATCAGAGACTAGGTCAACCAGAGCCTAGGTCAATCAGAGCCTAGGTCAATCAGAGACTAGGTCAACCAGAGCCTAGGTCAACCAGAGCCTAGGTCAACCAGAGCCTAGGTCAACCAGAGCCTAGGTCAACCAAAGCCTAGGTCAATCAGAGCCTAGGTCAATCAAAGGCTAGGTCAACCATAGCCTAGGTCAATCAGAGCCTAGGTCAATCAGAGACTAGGTCAACCAGAGCCTAGGTCAATCAGAGCCTAGGTCAATCAGAGCCTAGGTCAATCAGAGACTAGGTCACCCAGAGCCTAGGTCAATCAGAGCCTAGGTCAATCAAAGACTAGGTCAACCAGAGCCTAGGTCAATCAGAGCCTAGGTCAATCAGAGACTAGGTCAACCAGAGCATAGGTCAATCAGAGCCTAGGTCAATCAGAGACTAGGTCAACCAGAGCCTAGGTCAATCAGAGCCTAGGTCAATCAGAGACTAGGTCAACCAGAGCCTAGGTCAACCAGAGCCTAGGTCAACCAGAGCCTAGGTCAACCAGAGCCTAGGTCAACCAGAGCCTAGGTCAATCAGAGCCTAGGTCAATCAAAGACTAGGTCAACCATAGCCTAGGTCAATCAGAGCCTAGGTCAATCAGAGACTAGGTCAACCAGAGCCTAGGTCAATCAGAGCCTAGGTCAATCAAAGACTAGGTCAACCAGAGCCTAGGTCAATCAGAGCCTAGGTCAATCAGAGACTAGGTCAACCAGAGCCTAGGTCAATCAGAGACTAGGTCAATCAGAGCCTAGGTCAATCAGAGACTAGGTCACCCAGAGCCTAGGTCAATCATAGCCTAGGTCAATCAAAGACTAGGTCAACCAGAGCCTAGGTCAATCAGAGACTAGGTCAATCAGAGCCTAGGTCAATCAGAGACTAGGTCACCCAGAGCCTAGGTCAATCAGAGCCTAGGTCAATCAGAGACTAGGTCAACCAGAGCCTAGGTCAATCAGAGCCTAGGTCAATCAGAGACTAGGTCAACCAGAGCCTAGGTCAATCAGAGCCTAGGTCAATCAGAGACTAGGTCAACCAGAGCCTAGGTCAACCAGAGCCTAGGTCAACCAGAGCCTAGGTCAACCAGAGCCTAGGTCAACCAGAGCCTAGGTCAATCAGAGCCTAGGTCAATCAAAGACTAGGTCAACCAGAGCCTAGGTCAATCAGAGCCTAGGTCAATCAGAGCCTAGGTCAATCAAAAACTAGGTCAACCAAAGCCTAGGTCAATCAGAGCCTAGGTCAATCAGAGACTAGGTCAACCAGAGCCTAGGTCAATCAGAGCCTAGGTCAATCAGAAACTAGGTCAACCAGAGCCTAGGTCAACCAGAGCCTAGGTCAACCAGAGCCTAGGTCAACCAGAGCCTAGGTCAACCAGAGCCTAGGTCAATCAGAGCCTAGGTCAATCAAAGACTAGGTCAACCAGAGCCTAGGTCAATCAGAGCCTAGGTCAATCAGAGACTAGGTAAACCAGAGCCTAGGTCAATCAGAGACTAGGTCAATCAGAGCCTAGGTCAATCAGAGACTAGGTCACCCAGAGCCTAGGTCAATCAGAGCCTAGGTCAATCAGAGACTAGGTCAACCAGAACCTAGGTCAATCAGAGCCTAGGTCAATCAGAGACTAGGTCAACCAGAGCCTAGGTCAATCAGAGCCTAGGTCAATCAGAGCCTAGGTCAATCAAAGACTAGGTCACCCGGAGCCTAGGTCAATCAGAGCCTAGGTGAATCAGAGACTAGGTCAACCAGAACCTAGGTCAATCAGAGCCTAGGTCAATCAGAGACTAGGTCAACCAGAGCCTAGGTCAATCAGAGCCTAGGTCAATCAGAGACTAGGTCAACCAAAGCCTAGGTCAACCAGAGCCTAGGTCAACCAGAGCCTAGGTCAATCAGAGCCTAGGTCAACCAGAGCCTAGGTCAATCAGAGACTAGGTCACCCAGAGCCTAGGTCAATCAGAGCCTAGGTCTATCAGAGCCTAGGTCACCCAGAGCCTAGGTCAATCAGAGCCTAGGTCAATCAGAGACTAGGTCAACCAGAGCCTAGGTCAATCAGAGCCTAGGTCAATCAGAGCCTAGGTCAAACAGAGCATAGGTCAACCAGAGCCTAGGTCAATCAGAGACTAGGTCACCCAGAGCCTAGGTCAATCAGAGCCTAGGTCTATCAGAGCCTAGGTCAATCAGAGCCTAGGTCAATCAGAGCCTAGGTCAATCAGAGACTAGGTCAACCAGAGCCTAGGTCAATCAGAGCCTAGGTCAATCAGAGCCTAGGTCAATCAGAGACTAGGTCACCCAGAGCCTAGGTCAATCAGAGCCTAGGTCAATCAAAGACTAGGTCAACCAGAGCCTAGGTCAATCAGAGCCTAGGTCAATCAGAGACTAGGTCAACCAGAGCCTAGGTCAATCAGAGCCTAGGTCAATCAGAGACTAGGTCAACCAGAGCCTAGGTCAACCAGAGCCTAGGTCAACCAGAGCCTAGGTCAACCAGAGCCTAGGTCAACCAGAGCCTAGGTCAATCAGAGCCTAGGTCAATCAAAGACTAGGTCAACCAGAGCCTAGGTCAACCAGAGCCTAGGTCAATCAGAGCCTAGGTCAATCAAAAACTAGGTAAACCAAAGCCTAGGTCAATCAGAGCCTAGGTCAATCAGAGACTAGGTCAACCAGAGCCTAGGTCAATCAGAGCCTAGGTCAACCAGAAACTAGGTCAACCAGAGCCTAGGTCAACCAGAGCCTAGGTCAACCAGAGCCTAGGTCAACCAGAGCCTAGGTCAACCAGAGCCTAGGTCAATCAGAGCCTAGGTCAATCAAAGACTAGGTCAACCAGAGTCTAGGTCAATCAGAGCCTAGGTCAATCAGAGACTAGGTTAACCAGAGCCTAGGTCAATCAGAGCCTAGGTCAATCAGAGACTAGGTCAACCAGAGCCTAGGTCAATCAGAGCCTAGGTCAATCAGAGACTAGGTCAACCAGAGCCTAGGTCAACCAGAGCCTAGGTCAACCAGAGCCTAGGTCAACCAGAGCCTAGGTCAATCAGAGACTAGGTCACCCAGAGCCTAGGTCAATCAGAGCCTAGGTCAATCAGAGCCTAGGTCAATCAGAGCCTAGGTCAATCAGAGCCTAGGTGAATCAGAGACTAGGTCAACCAGAGCCTAGGTCAATCAGAGCCTAGGTCAATCAGAGACTAGGTCAACCAGAGCCTAGGTCAATCAGAGCCTAGGTCAATCAGAGACTAGGTCAACCAGAGCCTAGGTCAATCAGAGCCTAGGTCAATCAGAGACTATCAACCAGAGCCTAGGTCAACCAGAGCCTAGGTCAACCAGAGCCTAGGTCAACCAGAGCCTAGGTCAACCAGAGCCTAGGTCAATCAGAGCCTAGGTCAATCAAAGACTAGGTCAACCAGAGCCTAGGTCAATCAGAGACTAGGTCAACCAGAGCCTAGGTCAATCAGAGCCTAGGTCAATCAGAGACTAGGTCAACCAGAGCCTAGGTCAATCAGAGCCTAGGTCAATCAGAGACTAGGTCAACCAGAGCCTAGGTCAACCAGAGCCTAGGTCAACCAGAGCCTAGGTCAACCAGAGCCTAGGTCAATCAGAGACTAGGTCACCCAGAGCCTAGGTCAATCAGAGCCTAGGTCAATCAGAGCCTAGGTCAATCAGAGCCTAGGTCAATCAGAGCCTAGGTGAATCAGAGACTAGGTCAACCAGAGCCTAGGTCAATCAGAGCCTAGGTCAATCAGAGACTAGGTCAACCAGAGCCTAGGTCAATCAGAGCCTAGGTCAATCAGAGACTAGGTCAACCAGAGCCTAGGTCAATCAGAGCCTAGGTCAATCAGAGACTAGGTCAACCAGAGCCTAGGTCAACCAGAGCCTAGGTCAACCAGAGCCTAGGTCAACCAGAGCCTAGGTCAACCAGAGCCTAGGTCAATCAGAGCCTAGGTCAATCAAAGACTAGGTCAACCAGAGCCTAGGTCAATCAGAGCCTAGGTCAATCAGAGCCTAGGTCAATCAAAAACTAGGTCAACCAAAGCCTAGGTCAATCAGAGCCTAGGTCAATCAGAAACTAGGTCAACCAGAGCCTAGGTCAATCAGAGCCTAGGTCAATCAGAAACTAGGTCAACCAGAGCCTAGGTCAACCAGAGCCTAGGTCAACCAGAGCCTAGGTCAACCAGAGCCTAGGTCAACCAGAGCCTAGGTCAATCAGAGACTAGGTCAATCAAAGACTAGGTCAACCAGAGCCTAGGTCAATCAGAGCCTAGGTCAATCAGAGACTAGGTCAATCAGAGACTAGGTCACCCGGAGCCTAGTTCAATCAGAGCCTAGGTCAATCAGAGACTAGGTCAACCAGAGCCTAGGTCAATCAGAGCCTAGGCCAATCAGAGACTAGGTCAACCAGAACCTAGGTCAACCAGAGCCTAGGTCAACCAGAGCCTAGGTCAACCAGAGCCTAGGTCAACCAGAGCCTAGGTCAATCAGAGCCTAGGTCAATCAAAGACTAGGTCAACCAGAGCCTAGGTCAATCAGAGCCTAGGTCAATCAGAGACTAGGTCAACCAGAGCCTAGGTCAATCAGAGCCTAGGTGAATCAGAGACTAGGTCAACCAGAGCCTAGGTCAATCAGAGCCTAGGTCAATCAGAGACTAGGTCAACCAGAGCCTAGGTCAATCAGAGCCTAGGTCAATCAGAGCCTAGGTCAATCAGAGACTAGGTCAATCAGAGCCTAGGTCAATCAGAAACTAGGTCAACCAGAGCCTAGGTCAACCAGAGCCTAGGTCAACCAGAGCCTAGGTCAACCAGAGCCTAGGTCAATCAGAGACTAGGTCACCCAGAGCCTAGGTCAATCAGAGCCTAGGTCAATCAGAGCCTAGGTCAATCAGAGCCTAGGTCAATCAGAGCCTAGGTCAATCAGAGACTAGGTCAACCAGAGCCTAGGTCAATCAGAGCCTAGGTCAATCAGAGACTAGGTCAACCAGAGCCTAGGTCAAGCAGAGCCTAGGTCAACCAGAGCCTAGGTCAACCAGAGCCTAGGTCAACCAGAGCCTAGGTCAATCAGAGCCTAGGTCAATCAAAGACTAGGTCAACCATAGCTTAGGTCAATCAGAGCCTAGGTCAATCAGAGACTAGGTCAACCAGAGCCTAGGTCAATCAGAGCCTAGGTCAATCAGAGCCTAGGTCAATCAGAGACTAGGTCACCCAGAGCCTAGGTCAATCAGAGCCTAGGTCAATCAGAGACTAGGTCAACCAGAGCCTAGGTCAATCAGAGCCTAGGTCAATCAGAGACTAGGTCAACCAGAGCCTAGGTCAATCAGAGCCTAGGTCAATCGGAGCCTAGGTCAATCAGAGACTAGGTCACCCAGAGACTAGGTCAACCAGATCCTAGGTCAATCAGAGCCTAGGTCAATCGGAGCCTAGGTCAATCAGAGCCTAGGTCAATCAGAGACTAGGTCAACCAGAGCCTAGGTCAATCAGAGCCTAGGTCAATCAAAGACTAGGTCAACCAGAGCCTAGTTCAATCAGAGCCTAGGTCAATCAGAGACTAGGTCAACCAGAGCCTAGGTCAACCAGAGCCTAGGTCAACCAGAGCCTAGGTCAACCAGAGCCTAGGTCAACCAGAGCCTAGGTCAATCAGAGCCTAGGTCAATCAAAGACTAGGTCAACCAGAGCCTAGGTCAACCAGAGCCTTGGTCAATCAGAGCGTAGGTCAATCAAAAACTAGGTCAACCAAAGCCTAGGTCAATCAGAGCCTAGGTCAATCAGAGACTAGGTCAACCAGAGCCTAGGTCAATCAGAGCCTAGGTCCATCAGAAACTAGGTCAACCAGAGCCTAGGTCAACCAGAGCCTAGGTCAACCAGAGCCTAGGTCAACCAGAGCCTAGGTCAACCAGAGCCTAGGTCAATCAAGGCCTAGGTCAATCAAAGACTAGGTCAACCAGAGCCTAGGTCAATCAGAGTCTAGGTCAATCAGAAACTAGGTCAACCAGAGCCTAGGTCAATCAGAGCCTAGGTCAATCAGAGACTAGGTCAACCAGAGCCTAGGTCAATCAGAGCCTAGGTCAATCAGAGCCTAGGTCAACCAGAGCATAGGTCAACCAGAGCCTAGGTCAATCAGAGACTAGGTCACCCAGAGCCTCGGTCAATCAGAGCCTAGGTCAATCAGAGCCTAGGTCAATCAGAGCCTAGGTCAATCAGAGCCTAGGTCAATCAGAGACTAGGTCAACCAGAGCCTAGGTCAATCAGAGCCTAGGTCAATCAGAGACTAGGTCAACCAGAGCCTAGGTCAACCAGAGCCTAGGTCAACCAGAGCCTAGGTCAACCAGAGCCTAGGTCAACCAGAGCCTAGGTCAATCAGAGTCTAGGTCAATCAAAGACTAGGTCAACCATAGCCTAGGTCAATCAGAGCCTAGGTCAATCAGAGCCTAGGTCAATCAGAGACTAGGTCACCCAGAGCCTAGGTCAATCAGAGCCTAGGTCAATCAAAGACTAGGTCAACCAGAGCCTAGGTCAATCAGAGCCTAGGTCAATCAGAGACTAGGTCAACCAGAGCCTAGGTCAATCAGAGCCTAGGTCAATCAGAGCCTAGGACAATCAAAGACTAGGTCACCCGGAGCCTAGGTCAATCAGAGCCTAGGTCAATCAGAGACTAGGTCAACCAGAACCTAGGTCAATCAGAGCCTAGGTCAATCAGAGACTAGGTCAACCATAGCCTAGGTCAATCAGAGCCTAGGTCAATCAGAGACTAGGTCAACCAGAGCCTAGGTCAACCAGAGCCTAGGTCAACCAGAGCCTAGGTCAATCAGAGCCTAGGTCAACCAGAGCCTAGGTCAATCAGAGCCTAGGTCACTCAAAGACTAGGTCAACCAGAGCCTAGGTCAATCAGAGCCTAGGTCAATCAGAGACTAGGTCAACCAGAGCCTAGGTCAATCAGAGACTAGGTCAATCAGAGCCTAGGTCAATCAGAGACTAGGTCACCCAGAGCCTAGGTCAATCAGAGCCTAGGTCAATCAAAGACTAGGTCAACCAGAGCCTAGGTCAATCAGAGGCTAGGTCAATCAGAGACTAGGTCAACCAGATCCTAGGTCAATCAGAGCCTAGGTCAATCAGAGCCTAGGTCAATCAGAGACTAGGTCACCCAGAGCCTAGGTCAATCAGAGCCTAGGTCAATCAGAGACTAGGTCAACCAGAGCCTAGGTCAATCAGAACCTAGGTCAATCAGAGCCTAGGTCAATCAGAGACTAGGTCAATCAGAGCCTAGGTCAATCAGAGCCTAGGTCAATCAGAGACTAGGTCACCCAGAGCCTAGGTCAATCAGAGCCTAGGTCAATCAGAGACTAGGTCACCCAGAGCCTAGGTCAATCAGAACCTAGGTCAATCAGAGCCTAGGTCAATCAGAGACTAGGTCACCCAGAGCCTAGGTCAATCAGAGCCTAGGTCAATCAGAGACTAGGTCAACCAGAGCCTAGGTCAATCAGAACCTAGGTCAATCAGAGACTAGGTCACCCAGAGCCTAGGTCAATCAGAGCCTAGGTCAATCAGAGCCTAGGTCAACCAGAGCCTAGGTCAACCAGAGCCTAGGTCAATCAGAGACTAGGTCACCCAGAGCCTAGGTCAATCAGAGCCTAGGTCAATCAGAGACTAGGTCATCCAGAGCCTAGGTCAATCGGAGCCTAGGTCAATCAGAGCCTAGGTCAACCAGAGCATAGGTCAACCAGAGCCTAGGTCAATCAGAGACTAGGTCACCCAGAGCCTAGGTCAATCAGAGCCTAGGTCAATCAGAGCCTGGGTCAATCAGAGCCTAGGTCAATCAGAGCCTAGGTCAATCAGAGACTAGGTCAACCAGAGCCTAGGTCAATCAGAGCCTAGGTCAATCAGAGACTAGGTCAACCAGAGCCTAGGTCAACCAGAGCCTAGGTCAACCAGAGCCTAGGTCAACCAGAGCCTAGGTCAACCAGAGCCTAGGTCAATCAGAGCCTAGGTCAACCAGAGCATAGGTCAACCAGAGCCTAGGTCAATCAGAGACTAGGTCACCCAGAGCCTAGGTCAATCAGAGCCTAGGTCAATCAGAGACTAGGTTAATCAGAGCCTAGGTCAACCAGAGCCTAGGTGAACCAGAGCCTAGGTCAATCAAAGACTAGGTCAACCAGAGCCTAGGTCAACCAGAGCCTAGGTCAATCAGAGCCTAGGTCAATCAAAAACTAGGTCAACCAAAGCCTAGGTCAATCAGAGCCTAGGTCAATCAGAGACTAGGTCAACCAGAGCCTAGGTCAATCAGAGCCTAGGTCAATCAGAGCCTAGGTCAACCAGAGCGTAGGTCAACCAGAGCCTAGGTCAATCAGAGACTAGGTCACCCAGAGCCTAGGTCAATCAGAGCCTAGGTCAATCAGAGCCTGGGTCAATCAGAGCCTAGGTCAATCAGAGCCTAGGTCAATCAGAGACTAGGTCAACCAGAGCCTAGGTCAATCAGAGCCTAGGTCAATCAGAGACTAGGTCAACCAGAGCCTAGGTCAACCAGAGCCTAGGTCAACCAGAGCCTAGGTCAACCAGAGCCTAGGTCAACCAGAGCCTAGGTCAATCAGAGCCTAGGTCACCCAGAGCCTAGGTCAACCAGAGCCTAGGTCAATCAGAGACTAGGTCACCCAGAGCCTAGGTCAATCAGAGCCTAGGTCAATCAGAGACTAGGAAAGCCAGAGCCTAGGTCAATCAGAGCCTAGGTCAACCAGAGCCTAGGTCAACCAGAGCCTAGGTCAACCAGAGCCTAGGTCAACCAGAGCCTAGGTAAACCAGAGCCTAGGTCAATCAGAGCCTAGGTCAATCAAAGACTAGGTCAACCAGAGCCTAGGTCAATCAGGGCCTAGGTCAATAAGAGACTAGGTCAACCAGAGCCTAGGTCAATCAGAGACTAGGTCAATCAGAGCCTAGGTCAATCAGAGACTAGGTCACCCAGAGCCTAGGTCAATCAGAGCCTAGGTCAATCAAAGACTAGGTCAACCAGAGCCTAGGTCAATCAGAGGCTAGGTCAATCAGAGACTAGGTCAACCAGATCCTAGGTCAATCAGAGCCTAGGTCAATCAGAGCCTAGGTCAATCAGAGACTAGGTCACCCAGAGCCTAGGTCAATCAGAGCCTAGGTCAATCAGAGACTAGGTCAACCAGAGCCTAGGTCAATCAGAGCCTAGGTCAATCAGAGACTAGGTTAATCAGAGACTAGGTCACCCAGAGCCTAGGTCAACCAGAGCCTAGGTCAATCAAAGACTAGGTCAACCAGAGCCTAGGTCAACCAGAGCCTAGGTCAATCAGAGCCTAGGTCAATCAGAAACTAGGTCAACCAAAGCCTAGGTCAATCAGAGCCTAGGTCAATCAGAGACTAGGTCAACCAGAGCCTAGGTCAATCAGAGCCTAGGTCAATCAGAGCCTAGGTCAACCAGAGCGTAGGTCAACCAGAGCCTAGGTCAATCAGAGACTAGGTCACCCAGAGCCTAGGTCAATCAGAGCCTAGGTCAATCAGAGACTAGGTCACCCAGAGCCTAGGTCAATCAGAGCCTAGGTCAATCAAAGACTAGGTCAACCAGAGCCTAGGTCAATCAGAGCCTAGGTCAATCAGAGACTAGGTCAACCAGAGCCTAGGTCAATCAGAGCCTAGGTCAATCAGAGCCTAGGTCAATCAAAGACTAGGTCACCCGGAGCCTAGGTCAATCAGAGCCTAGGTCAATCAGAGACTAGGTCAACCAGAACCTAGGTCAATCAGAGCCTAGGTCAATCAGAGACTAGGTCAACCAGAGCCTAGGTCAATCAGAGCCTAGGTCAATCAGAGACAAGGTCAACCAGAGCCTAGGTCAACCAGAGCCTAGGTCAACCAGAGCCTAGGTCAACAAGAGCCTAGGTCAATCAAAAACTAGGTAAACCAAAGCCTAGGTCAATCAGAGCCTAGGTCAATCAGAGACTAGGTCAACCAGAGCCTAGGTCAATCAGAGCCTAGGTCAATCAGAGACTAGGTCAACCAGAGCCTAGGTCAATCAGAGCCTAGGTCAATCAGAGCCTAGGTCAACCAGAGCATAGGTCAACCAGAGCCTAGGTCAATCAGAGACTAGGTCACCCAGAGCCTAGGTCAATCAGAGCCTAGGTCTATCAGAGCCTAGGTCAATCAGAGCCTAGGTCAATCAGAGCCTAGGTCAATCAGAGACTAGGTCAACCAGAGCCTAGGTCAACCAGAGCCTAGGTCAACCAGAGCCTAGGTCAACCAGAGCCTAGGTCAACCAGAGCCTAGGTCAACCAGAGCCTAGGTCAACCAGAGCCTAGGTCAACCAGAGCCTAGGTCAATCAGAGCCTAGGTCAATCAAAGGCTAGGTCAACCATAGCCTAGGTCAATCAGAGCCTAGGTCAATCAGAGACTAGGTCAACCAGAGCCTAGGTCAATCAGAGCCTACGTCAATCAGAGCCTAGGTCAATCAGAGACTAGGTCACCCAGAGCCTAGGTCAATCAGAGCCTAGGTCAATCAAAGACTAGGTCAACCAGAGCCTAGGTCAATCAGAGCCTAGGTCAATCAGAGACTAGGTCAACCAGAGCATAGGTCAATCAGAGCCTAGGTCAATCAGAGACTAGGTCACCCAGAGCCTAGGTCAATCAGAGCCTAGGTCAATCAGAGCCTAGGTCAATCAGAGCCTAGGTCAATCAGAGCCTAGGTCAATCAGAGACTAGGTCAACCAGAGCCTAGGTCAATCAGAGCCTAGGTCAATCAGAGACTAGGTCAACCAGAGCCTAGGTCAACCAGAGCCTAGGTCAACCAGAGCCTAGGTCAACCAGAGCCTAGGTCAACCAGAGCCTAGGTCAATCAGAGCCTAGGTCAATCAAAGACTAGGTCAACCATAGCCTAGGTCAATCAGAGCCTAGGTCAATCAGAGACTAGGTCAACCAGAGCCTAGGTCAATCAGAGCCTAGGTCAATCAAAGACTAGGTCAACCAGAGCCTAGGTCAATCAGAGCCTAGGTCAATCAGAGACTAGGTCAACCAGAGCCTAGGTCAATCGGAGACTAGGTCAATCAGAGCCTAGGTCAATCAGAGACTAGGTCACCCAGAGCCTAGGTCAATCAGAGCCTAGGTCAATCAAAGACTAGGTCAACCAGATCCTAGGTCAATCAGAGCCTAGGTCAATCAGAGACTAGGTCAATCAGAGACTAGGTCACCCGGAGCCTAGGTCAATCAGAGCCTAGGTCAATCAGAGACTAGGTCAACCAGAGCCTAGGTCAATCAGAGCCTAGGTCAATCAGAGACTAGGTCAACCAGAGCCTAGGTCAATCAGAGCCTAGGTCAATCAGAGACTAGGTCAACCAGAGCCTAGGTCAATCAGAGCCTAGGTCAATCAGAGACTAGGTCAACCAGAGCCTAGGTCAACCAGAGCCTAGGTCAACCAGAGCCTAGGTCAACCAGAGCCTAGGTCAATCAGAGACTAGGTCACCCAGAGCCTAGGTCAATCAGAGCCTAGGTCAATCAGAGCCTAGGTCAATCAGAGCCTAGGTCAATCAGAGCCTAGGTGAATCAGAGACTAGGTCAACCAGAGCCTAGGTCAATCAGAGCCTAGGTCAATCAGAGACTAGGTCAACCAGAGCCTAGGTCAATCAGAGCCTAGGTCAATCAGAGACTAGGTCAACCAGAGCCTAGGTCAATCAGAGCCTAGGTCAATCAGAGACTAGGTCAACCAGAGCCTAGGTCAACCAGAGCCTAGGTCAACCAGAGCCTAGGTCAACCAGAGCCTAGGTCAACCAGAGCCTAGGTCAATCAGAGCCTAGGTCAATCAAAGACTAGGTCAACCAGAGCCTAGGTCAATCAGAGCCTAGGTCAATCAGAGCCTAGGTCAATCAAAAACTAGGTCAACCAAAGCCTAGGTCAATCAGAGCCTAGGTCAATCAGAAACTAGGTCAACCAGAGCCTAGGACAATCAGAGCCTAGGTCAATCAGAAACTAGGTCAACCAGAGCCTAGGTCAACCAGAGCCTAGGTCAACCAGAGCCTAGGTCAACCAGAGCCTAGGTCAACCAGAGCCTAGGTCAATCAGAGACTAGGTCAATCAAAGACTAGGTCAACCAGAGCCTAGGTCAATCAGAGCCTAGGTCAATCAGAGACTAGGTCAATCAGAGACTAGGTCACCCGGAGCCTAGTTCAATCAGAGCCTAGGTCAATCAGAGACTAGGTCAACCAGAGCCTAGGTCAATCAGAGCCTAGGCCAATCAGAGACTAGGTCAACCAGAGCCTAGGTCAACCAGAGCCTAGGTCAACCAGAGCCTAGGTCAACCAGAGCCTAGGTCAACCAGAGCCTAGGTCAATCAGAGCCTAGGTCAATCAAAGACTAGGTCAACCAGAGCCTAGGTCAATCAGAGCATAGGTCAATCAGAGACTAGGTCAACCAGAGCCTAGGTCAATCAGAGCCTAGGTCAATCAGAGACTAGGTCAACCAGAGCCTAGGTCAATCAGAGCCTAGGTCAATCAGAGACTAGGTCAACCAGAGCCTAGGTCAATCAGAGCCTAGGTCAATCAGAGCCTAGGTCAATCAGAGACTAGGTCAATCAGAGCCTAGGTCAATCAGAAACTAGGTCAACCAGAGCCTAGGTCAACCAGAGCCTAGGTCAACCAGAGCCTAGGTCAACCAGAGCCTAGGTCAATCAGAGACTAGGTCACCC
Source organism: Closterium sp. NIES-65 (assembly GCA_948144175.1). Lineage (NCBI taxonomy): Eukaryota > Viridiplantae > Streptophyta > Zygnematophyceae > Desmidiales > Closteriaceae > Closterium > Closterium sp. NIES-65. Next base: position 19,904 of record CANXME010000651.1, read on the forward strand.
AGAGCCTAGGTCAATCAGAGCCTGGGTCAATCAGAGCCTAGGTCAATCAGAGCCTAGGTCAATCAGAGCCTAGGTGAATCAGAGACTAGGTCAACCAGAGCCTAGGTCAATCAGAGCCTAGGTCAATCAGAGACTAGGTCAACCAGAGCCTAGGTCAATCAGAGCCTAGGTCAATCAGAGACTAGGTCAACCAGAGCCTAGGTCAACCAGAGCCTAGGTCAACCAGAGCCTAGGTCAACCAGAGCCTAGGTCAACCAGATCCTAGGTCAATCAGAGCCTAGGTCAATCAAAGACTAGGTCAACCATAGCCTAGGTCAATCAGAGCCTAGGTCAATCAGAGACTAGGTCAACCAGAGCCTAGGTCAATCAGAGCCTAGGTCAATCAGAGACTAGGTCAACCAGAGCCTAGGTCAATCAGAGCCTAGGTCAATCAGAGCCTAGGTCAATCAGAGCCTAGGTCAATCAGAGCCTAGGTCAATCAGAGACTAGGTCAACCAGAGCCTAGGTCAATCAGAGCCTAGGTCAATCAGAGACTAACCAGAGCCTAGGTCAACCAGAGCCGACGTCAACCAGAGCCTAGGTCAACCAGAGCCTAGGTCAACCAGAGCCTAGGTCAATCAGAGCCTAGGTCAATCAAAGACTAGGTCAACCATAGCCTAGGTCAATCAGATCCTAGGTCAATCAGAGACTAGGTCAAAAAGAGCCTAGGTCAATCAGAGCCTAGGTCAATCAGAGCCTAGGTCAATCAGAGACTAGGTCACCCAGAGCCTAGGTCAATCAGAGCCTAGGTCAATCAAAGACTAGGTCAACCAGAGCCTAGGTCAATCAGAGCCTAGGTCAATCAGAGACTAAGTCAACCAGAGCATAGGTCAATCAGAGCCTAGGTCAATCAGAGACTAGGTCACCCAGAGCCTAGGTCAATCAGAGCCTAGGTCAATCAGAGCCTAGGTCAATCAGAGCCTAGGTCAATCAGAGCCTAGGTCAATCAGAGACTAGGTCAACCAGAGCCTAGGTCAATCAGAGCCTAGGTCAATCAGAGACTAGGTCAACCAGAGCCTAGGTCAAGCAGAGCCTAGGTCAACCAGAGCCTAGGTCAACCAGAGCCTAGGTCAACCAGAGCCTAGGTCAATCAGAGCCTAGGTCAATCAAAGACTAGGTCAACCATAGCTTAGGTCAATCAGAGCCTAGGTCAATCAGAGACTAGGTCAACCAGAGCCTAGGTCAATCAGAGCCTAGGTCAATCAGAGCCTAGGTCAATCAGAGACTAGGTCACCCAGAGCCTAGGTCAATCAGAGCCTAGGTCAATCAGAGACTAGGTCAACCAGAGCCTAGGTCAATCAGAGCCTAGGTCAATCAGAGACTAGGTCAACCAGAGCCTAGGTCAATCAGAGCCTAGGTCAATCGGAGCCTAGGTCAATCAGAGACTAGGTCACCCAGAGACTAGGTCAACCAGATCCTAGGTCAATCAGAGCCTAGGTCAATCGGAGCCTAGGTCAATCAGAGCCTAGGTCAATCAGAGACTAGGTCAACCAGAGCCTAGGTCAATCAGAGCCTAGGTCAATCAGAGACTAGGTCAACCAGAGCCTAGGTCAATCAGAGCCTAGGTCAATCAGAGACTAGGTCAACCAGAGCCTAGGTCAACCAGAGCCTAGGTCAACCAGAGCCTAGGTCAACCAGAGCCTAGGTCAACCAGAGCCTAGGTCAATCAGAGCCTAGGTCAATCAAAGACTAGGTCAACCAGAGCCTAGGTCAACCAGAGCCTAGGTCAATCAGAGCGTAGGTCAATCAAAAACTAGGTCAACCAAAGCCTAGGTCAATCAGAGCCTAGGTCAATCAGAGACTAGGTCAACCAGAGCCTAGGTCAATCAGAGCCTAGGTCAATCAGAAACTAGGTCAACCAGAGCCTAGGTCAACCAGAGCCTAGGTCAACCAGAGCCTAGGTCAACCAGAGCCTAGGTCAGCCAGAGCCTAGGTCAATCAAGGCCTAGGTCAATCAAAGACTAGGTCAACCAGAGCCTAGGTCAATCAGGGTCTAGGTCAATCAGAAACTAGGTCAACCAGAGCCTAGGTCAATCAGAGCCTAGGTCAATCAGAGACTAGGTCAACCAGAGCCTAGGTCAATCAGAGCCTAGGTCAATCAGAGCCTAGGTCAACCAGAGCATAGGTCAACCAGAGCCTAGGTCAATCAGAGACTAGGTCACCCAGAGCCTCGGTCAATCAGAGCCTAGGTCAATCAGAGCCTAGGTCAATCAGAGCCTAGGTCAATCAGAGCCTATCTCAATCAGAGACTAGGTCAACCAGAGCCTAGGTCAATCAGAGCCTAGGTCAATCAGAGACTAGGTCAACCAGAGCCTAGGTCAACCAGAGCCTAGGTCAACCAGAGCCTAGGTCAACCAGAGCCTAGGTCAACCAGAGCCTAGGTCAATCAGAGTCTAGGTCAATCAAAGACTAGGTCAACCATAGCCTAGGTCAATCAGAGCCTAGGTCAATCAGAGCCTAGGTCAACCAGAGCCTAGGTCAATCAGAGCCTAGGTCAATCAGAGACTAGGTCAACCAGAGCCTAGGTCAATCAGAGCCTAGGTCAATCAGAGACTAGGTCAACCAGAGCCTAGGTCAAGCAGAGCCTAGGTCAACCAGAGCCTAGGTCAACCAGAGCCTAGGTCAACCAGAGCCTAGGTCAATCAGAGCCTAGGTCAATCAAAGACTAGGTCAACCATAGCTTAGGTCAATCAGAGCCTAGGTCAATCAGAGACTAGGTCAACCAGAGCCTAGGTCAATCAGAGCCTAGGTCAATCAGAGCCTAGGTCAATCAGAGACTAGGTCACCCAGAGCCTAGGTCAATCAGAGCCTAGGTCAATCAGAGACTAGGTCAACCAGAGCCTAGGTCAATCAGAGCCTAGGTCAATCAGAGACTAGGTCAACCAGAGCCTAGGTCAATCAGAGCCTAGGTCAATCGGAGCCTAGGTCAATCAGAGACTAGGTCACCCAGAGACTAGGTCAACCAGAGCCTAGGTCAATCAGGGTCTAGGTCAATCAGAAACTAGGTCAACCAGAGCCTAGGTCAATCAGAGCCTAGGTCAATCAGAGACTAGGTCAACCAGAGCCTAGGTCAATCAGAGCCTAGGTCAATCAGAGCCTAGGTCAACCAGAGCATAGGTCAACCAGAGCCTAGGTCAATCAGAGACTAGGTCACCCAGAGCCTCGGTCAATCAGAGCCTAGGTCAATCAGAGCCTAGGTCAATCAGAGCCTAGGTCAATCAGAGCCTATCTCAATCAGAGACTAGGTCAACCAGAGCCTAGGTCAATCAGAGCCTAGGTCAATCAGAGACTAGGTCAACCAGAGCCTAGGTCAACCAGAGCCTACGTCAACCAGAGCCTAGGTCAACCAGAGCCTAGGTCAACCAGAGCCTAGGTCAATCAGAGTCTAGGTCAATCAAAGACTAGGTCAACCATAGCCTAGGTCAATCAGAGCCTAGGTCAATCAGAGCCTAGGTCAACCAGAGCCTAGGTCAATCAGAGCCTAGGTCAATCAGAGACTAGGTCAACCAGAGCCTAGGTCAATCAGAGCCTAGGTCAATCAGAGACTAGGTCAACCAGAGCCTAGGTCAAGCAGAGCCTAGGTCAACCAGAGCCTAGGTCAACCAGAGCCTAGGTCAACCAGAGCCTAGGTCAATCAGAGCCTAGGTCAATCAAAGACTAGGTCAACCATAGCTTAGGTCAATCAGAGCCTAGGTCAATCAGAGACTAGGTCAACCAGAGCCTAGGTCAATCAGAGCCTAGGTCAATCAGAGCCTAGGTCAATCAGAGACTAGGTCACCCAGAGCCTAGGTCAATCAGAGCCTAGGTCAATCAGAGACTAGGTCAACCAGAGCCTAGGTCAATCAGAGCCTAGGTCAATCAGAGACTAGGTCAACCAGAGCCTAGGTCAATCAGAGCCTAGGTCAATCGGAGCCTAGGTCAATCAGAGACTAGGTCACCCAGAGACTAGGTCAACCAGATCCTAGGTCAATCAGAGCCTAGGTCAATCGGAGCCTAGGTCAATCAGAGCCTAGGTCAATCAGAGACTAGGTCAACCAGAGCCTAGGTCAATCAGAGCCTAGGTCAATCAGAGACTAGGTCAACCAGAGCCTAGGTCAATCAGAGCCTAGGTCAATCAGAGACTAGGTCAACCAGAGCCTAGGTCAACCAGAGCCTAGGTCAACCAGAGCCTAGGTCAACCAGAGCCTAGGTCAACCAGAGCCTAGGTCAATCAGAGCCTAGGTCAATCAAAGACTAGGTCAACCAGAGCCTAGGTCAACCAGAGCCTAGGTCAATCAGAGCGTAGGTCAATCAAAAACTAGGTCAACCAAAGCCTAGGTCAATCAGAGCCTAGGTCAATCAGAGACTAGGTCAACCAGAGCCTAGGTCAATCAGAGCCTAGGTCCATCAGAAACTAGGTCAACCAGAGCCTAGGTCAACCAGAGCCTAGGTCAACCAGAGCCTAGGTCAACCAGAGCCTAGGTCAACCAGAGCCTAGGTCAATCAAGGCCTAGGTCAATCAAAGACTAGGTCAACCAGAGCCTAGGTCAATCAGAGTCTAGGTCAATCAGAAACTAGGTCAACCAGAGCCTAGGTCAATCAGAGCCTAGGTCAATCAGAGACTAGGTCAACCAGAGCCTAGGTCAATCAGAGCCTAGGTCAATCAGAGCCTAGGTCAACCAGAGCATAGGTCAACCAGAGCCTAGGTCAATCAGAGACTAGGTCACCCAGAGCCTCGGTCAATCAGAGCCTAGGTCAATCAGAGCCTAGGTCAATCAGAGCCTAGGTCAATCAGAGCCTAGGTCAATCAGAGACTAGGTCAACCAGAGCCTAGGTCAATCAGAGCCTAGGTCAATCAGAGACTAGGTCAACCAGAGCCTAGGTCAACCAGAGCCTAGGTCAACCAGAGCCTAGGTCAACCAGAGCCTAGGTCAACCAGAGCCTAGGTCAATCAGAGTCTAGGTCAATCAAAGACTAGGTCAACCATAGCCTAGGTCAATCAGAGCCTAGGTCAATCAGAGCCTAGGTCAATCAGAGACTAGGTCACCCAGAGCCTAGGTCAATCAGAGCCTAGGTCAATCAAAGACTAGGTCAACCAGAGCCTAGGTCAATCAGAGCCTAGGTCAATCAGAGACTAGGTCAACCAGAGCCTAGGTCAATCAGAGCCTAGGTCAATCAGAGCCTAGGACAATCAAAGACTAGGTCACCCAGAGCCTAGGTCAATCAGAGCCTAGGTCAATCAGAGACTAGGTCAACCAGAACCTAGGTCAATCAGAGCCTAGGTCAATCAGAGACTAGGTCAACCATAGCCTAGGTCAATCAGAGCCTAGGTCAATCAGAGACTAGGTCAACCAGAGCCTAGGTCAACCAGAGCCTAGGTCAACCAGAGCCTAGGTCAATCAGAGCCTAGGTCAACCAGAGCCTAGGTCAATCAGAGCCTAGGTCACTCAAAGACTAGGTCAACCAGAGCCTAGGTCAATCAGAGCCTAGGTCAATCAGAGACTAGGTCAACCAGAGCCTAGGTCAATCAGAGACTAGGTCAATCAGAGCCTAGGTCAATCAGAGACTAGGTCACCCAGAGCCTAGGTCAATCAGAGCCTAGGTCAATCAAAGACTAGGTCAACCAGAGCCTAGGTCAATCAGAGGCTAGGTCAATCAGAGACTAGGTCAACCAGATCCTAGGTCAATCAGAGCCTAGGTCAATCAGAGCCTAGGTCAATCAGAGACTAGGTCACCCAGAGCCTAGGTCAATCAGAGCCTAGGTCAATCAGAGACTAGGTCAACCAGAGCCTAGGTCAATCAGAACCTAGGTCAATCAGAGCCTAGGTCAATCAGAGACTAGGTCAATCAGAGCCTAGGTCAATCAGAGCCTAGGTCAATCAGAGACTAGGTCACCCAGAGCCTAGGTCAATCAGAGCCTAGGTCAATCAGAGACTAGGTCAACCAGAGCCTAGGTCAATCAGAACCTAGGTCAATCAGAGACTAGGTCACCCAGAGCCTAGGTCAATCAGAGCCTAGGTCAATCAGAGCCTAGGTCAACCAGAGCCTAGGTCAACCAGAGCCTAGGTCAATCAGAGACTAGGTCACCCAGAGCCTAGGTCAATCAGAGCCTAGGTCAATCAGAGACTAGGTCATCCAGAGCCTAGGTCAATCGGAGCCTAGGTCAATCAGAGCCTAGGTCAACCAGACCATAGGTCAACCAGAGCCTAGGTCAATCAGAGACTAGGTCACCCAGAGCCTAGGTCAATCAGAGCCTAGGTCAATCAGAGCCTGGGTCAATCAGAGCCTAGGTCAATCAGAGCCTAGGTCAATCAGAGACTAGGTCAACCAGAGCCTAGGTCAATCAGAGCCTAGGTCAATCAGAGACTAGGTCAACCAGAGCCTAGGTCAACCAGAGCCTAGGTCAACCAGAGCCTAGGTCAACCAGAGCCTAGGTCAACCAGAGCCTAGGTCAATCAGAGCCTAGGTCAACCAGAGCATAGGTCAACCAGAGCCTAGGTCAATCAGAGACTAGGTCACCCAGAGCCTAGGTCAATCAGAGCCTAGGTCAATCAGAGACTAGGTTAATCAGAGCCTAGGTCAACCAGAGCCTAGGTGAACCAGAGCCTAGGTCAATCAAAGACTAGGTCAACCAGAGCCTAGGTCAACCAGAGCCTAGGTCAATCAGAGCCTAGGTCAATCAAAAACTAGGTCAACCAAAGCCTAGGTCAATCAGAGCCTAGGTCAATCAGAGACTAGGTCAACCAGAGCCTAGGTCAATCAGAGCCTAGGTCAATCAGAGCCTAGGTCAACCAGAGCGTAGGTCAACCAGAGCCTAGGTCAATCAGAGACTAGGTCACCCAGAGCCTAGGTCAATCAGAGCCTAGGTCAATCAGAGCCTGGGTCAATCAGAGCCTAGGTCAATCAGAGCCTAGGTCAATCAGAGACTAGGTCAACCAGAGCCTAGGTCAATCAGAGCCTAGGTCAATCAGAGACTAGGTCAACCAGAGCCTAGGTCAACCAGAGCCTAGGTCTACCAGAGCCTAGGTCAACCAGAGCCTAGGTCAACCAGAGCCTAGGTCAATCAGAGCCTAGGTCACCCAGAGCCTAGGTCAACCAGAGCCTAGGTCAATCAGAGACTAGGTCACCCAGAGCCTAGGTCAATCAGAGCCTAGGTCAATCAGAGACTAGGAAAGCCGGAGCCTAGGTCAATCAGAGCCTAGGTCAACCAGAGCCTAGGTCAACCAGAGCCTAGGTCAACCAGAGCCTAGGTCAACCAGAGCCTAGGTAAACCAGAGCCTAGGTCAATCAGAGCCTAGGTCAATCAAAGACTAGGTCAACCAGAGCCTAGGTCAATCAGGGCCTAGGTCAATAAGAGACTAGGTCAACCAGAGCCTAGGTCAATCAGAGACTAGGTCAATCAGAGCCTAGGTCAATCAGAGACTAGGTCACCCAGAGCCTAGGTCAATCAGAGCCTAGGTCAATCAAAGACTAGGTCAACCAGAGCCTAGGTCAATCAGAGGCTAGGTCAATCAGAGACTAGGTCAACCAGATCCTAGGTCAATCAGAGCCTAGGTCAATCAGAGCCTAGGTCAATCAGAGACTAGGTCACCCAGAGCCTAGGTCAATCAGAGCCTAGGTCAATCAGAGACTAGGTCAACCAGAGCCTAGGTCAATCAGAGCCTAGGTCAATCAGAGACTAGGTTAATCAGAGACTAGGTCACCCAGAGCCTAGGTCAACCAGAGCCTAGGTCAATCAAAGACTAGGTCAACCAGAGCCTAGGTCAACCAGAGCCTAGGTCAATCAGAGCCTAGGTCAATCAGAAACTAGGTCAACCAAAGCCTAGGTCAATCAGAGCCTAGGTCAATCAGAGACTAGGTCAACCAGAGCCTAGGTCAATCAGAGCCTAGGTCAATCAGAGCCTAGGTCAACCAGAGCGTAGGTCAACCAGAGCCTAGGTCAATCAGAGACTAGGTCACCCAGAGCCTAGGTCAATCAGAGCCTAGGTCAATCAGAGACTAGGTCACCCAGAGCCTAGGTCAATCAGAGCCTAGGTCAATCAAAGACTAGGTCAACCAGAGCCTAGGTCAATCAGAGCCTAGGTCAATCAGAGACTAGGTCAACCAGAGCCTAGGTCAATCAGAGCCTAGGTCAATCAGAGCCTAGGTCAATCAAAGACTAGGTCACCCGGAGCCTAGGTCAATCAGAGCCTAGGTCAATCAGAGACTAGGTCAACCAGAACCTAGGTCAATCAGAGCCTAGGTCAATCAGAGACTAGGTCAACCAGAGCCTAGGTCAATCAGAGCCTAGGTCAATCAGAGACAAGGTCAACCAGAGCCTAGGTCAACCAGAGCCTAGGTCAACCAGAGCCTAGGTCAACCAGATCCTAGGTCAATCAGAGCCTAGGTCAACCAGAGCCTAGGTCAATCAGAGACTAGGTCACCCAGAGCCTAGGTCAATCAGAGCCTAGGTCTATCAGAGCCTAGGTCAATCAGAGCCTAGGTCAATCAGAGCCTAGGTCAATCAGAGACTAGGTCAACCAGAGCCTAGGTCAACCAGAGCCTAGGTCAACCAGAGCCTAGGTCAACCAGAGCCTAGGTCAACCAGAGCCTAGGTCAACCAGAGCCTAGGTCAACCAGAGCCTAGGTCAACCAGAGCCTAGGTCAATCAGAGCCTAGGTCAATCAAAGGCTAGGTCAACCATAGCCTAGGTCAATCAGAGCCTAGGTCAATCAGAGACTAGGTCAACCAGAGCCTAGGTCAATCAGAGCCTACGTCAATCAGAGCCTAGGTCAATCAGAGACTAGGTCACCCAGAGCCTAGGTCAATCAGAGCCTAGGTCAATCAAAGACTAGGTCAACCAGAGCCTAGGTCAATCAGAGCCTAGGTCAATCAGAGACTAGGTCAACCAGAGCATAGGTCAATCAGAGCCTAGGTCAATCAGAGACTAGGTCACCCAGAGCCTAGGTCAATCAGAGCCTAGGTCAATCAGAGCCTAGGTCAATCAGAGCCTAGGTCAATCAGAGCCTAGGTCAATCAGAGACTAGGTCAACCAGAGCCTAGGTCAATCAGAGCCTAGGTCAATCAGAGACTAGGTCAACCAGAGCCTAGGTCAACCAGAGCCTAGGTCAACCAGAGCCTAGGTCAACCAGAGCCTAGGTCAACCAGAGCCTAGGTCAATCAGAGCCTAGGTCAATCAAAGACTAGGTCAACCATAGCCTAGGTCAATCAGAGCCTAGGTCAATCAGAGACTAGGTCAACCAGAGCCTAGGTCAATCAGAGCCTAGGTCAATCAAAGACTAGGTCAACCAGAGCCTAGGTCAATCAGAGCCTAGGTCAATCAGAGACTAGGTCAACCAGAGCCTAGGTCAATCGGAGACTAGGTCAATCAGAGCCTAGGTCAATCAGAGACTAGGTCACCCAGAGCCTAGGTCAATCAGAGCCTAGGTCAATCAAAGACTAGGTCAACCAGATCCTAGGTCAATCAGAGCCTAGGTCAATCAGAGACTAGGTCAATCAGAGACTAGGTCACCCGGAGCCTAGGTCAATCAGAGCCTAGGTCAATCAGAGACTAGGTCAACCAGAGCCTAGGTCAATCAGAGCCTAGGTCAATCAGAGACTAGGTCAACCAGAGCCTAGGTCAATCAGAGCCTAGGTCAATCAGAGACTAGGTCAACCAGAGCCTAGGTCAACCAGAGCCTAGGTCAACCAGAGCCTAGGTCAACCAGAGCCTAGGTCAACCAGAGCCTAGGTCAATCAGAGCCTAGGTCAATCAAAGACTAGGTCAACCAGAGCCTAGGTCAATCAGAGCCTAGGTCAATCAGAGCCTAGGTCAATCAAAAACTAGGTCAACCAAAGCCTAGGTCAATCAGAGCCTAGGTCAATCAGAAACTAGGTCAACCAGAGCCTAGGTCAATCAGAGCCTAGGTCAATCAGAAACTAGGTCAACCAGAGCCTAGGTCAACCAGAGCCTAGGTCAACCAGAGCCTAGGTCAACCAGAGCCTAGGTCAACCAGAGCCTAGGTCAATCAGAGCCTAGGTCAATCAAAGACTAGGTCAACCAGAGCCTAGGTCAATCAGAGCCTAGGTCAATCAGAGACTAGGTCAATCAGAGACTAGGTCACCCGGAGCCTAGGTCAATCAGAGCCTAGGTCAATCAGAGACTAGGTCAACCAGAGCCTAGGTCAATCAGAGCCTAGGCCAATCAGAGACTAGGTCAACCAGAGCCTAGGTCAACCAGAGACTAGGTCAACCAGAGACTAGGTCAACCAGAGCCTAGGTCAACCAGAGCCTAGGTCAATCAGAGCCTAGGTCAATCAAAGACTAGGTCAACCAGAGCCTAGGTCAATCAGAGCCTAGGTCAATCAGAGCCTAGGTCAATCAAAAACTAGGTCAACCAAAGCCTAGGTCAATCAGAGCCTAGGTCAATCAGAGACTAGGTCAACCAGAGCCTAGGTCAATCAGAGCCTAGGTCAATCAGAAACTAGGTCAACCAGAGCCTAGGTCAACCAGAGCCTAGGTCAACCAGAGCCTAGGTCAACCAGAGCCTAGGTCAACCAGAGCCTAGGTCAATCAGAGCCTAGGTCAATCAAAGACTAGGTCAACCAGAGCCTAGGTCAATCAGAGCCTAGGTCAATCAGAGACTAGGTCAACCAGAGCCTAGGTCAATCAGAGACTAGGTCAATCAGAGCCTAGGTCAATCAGAGACTAGGTCACCCAGAGCCTAGGTCAATCAGAGCCTAGGTCAATCAAAGACTAGGTCAACCAGAGCCTAGGTCAATCAGAGCCTAGGTCAATCAGAGACTAGGTCAACCAGAGCCTAGGTCAATCAGAGCCTAGGTCAATCAGAGCCTAGGTCAATCAGAGACTAGGTCACCCGGAGCCTAGGTCAATCAGAGCCTAGGTCAATCAGAGACTAGGTCAACCAGAGCCTAGGTCAATCAGAGCCTAGGTCAATCAGAGACTAGGTCAACCAGAGCCTAGGTCAATCAGAGCCTAGGTCAATCAGAGACTAGGTCAACCAGAGCCTAGGTCAACCAGAGCCTAGGTCAACCAGAGCCTAGGTCAACCAGAGCCTAGGTCAACCAGAGCCTAGGTCAATCAGAGCCTAGGTCAATCAAAGACTAGGTCAACCAGAGCCTAGGTCAACCAGAGCCTAGGTCAATCAGAGCCTAGGTCAATCAAAAACTAGGTAAACCAAAGCCTAGGTCAATCAGAGCCTAGGTCAATCAGAGACTAGGTCAACCAGAGCCTAGGTCAATCAGAGCCTAGGTCAACCAGAAACTAGGTCAACCAGAGCCTAGGTCAACCAGAGCCTAGGTCAACCAGAGCCTAGGTCAACCAGAGCCTAGGTCAACCAGAGCCTAGGTCAATCAGAGCCTAGGTCAATCAAAGACTAGGTCAACCAGAGCCTAGGTCAATCAGAGCCTAGGTCAATCAGAGACTAGGTCAACCAGAGCCTAGGTCAATCAGAGCCTAGGTCAATCAGAGACTAGGTCAACCAGAGCCTAGGTCAATCAGAGCCTAGGTCAATCAGAGACTAGGTCAACCAGAGCCTAGGTCAACCAGAGCCTAGGTCAACCAGAGCCTAGGTCAACCAGAGCCTAGGTCAATCAGAGACTAGGTCACCCAGAGCCTAGGTCAATCAGAGCCTAGGTCAATCAGAGCCTAGGTCAATCAGAGCCTAGGTCAATCAGAGCCTAGGTGAATCAGAGACTAGGTCAACCAGAGCCTAGGTCAATCAGAGCCTAGGTCAATCAGAGACTAGGTCAACCAGAGCCTAGGTCAATCAGAGCCTAGGTCAATCAGAGACTAGGTCAACCAGAGCCTAGGTCAATCAGAGCCTAGGTCAATCAGAGACTAGGTCAACCAGAGCCTAGGTCAACCAGAGCCTAGGTCAACCAGAGCCTAGGTCAACCAGAGCCTAGGTCAACCAGAGCCTAGGTCAATCAGAGCCTAGGTCAATCAAAGACTAGGTCAACCAGAGCCTAGGTCAATCAGAGCCTAGGTCAATCAGAGCCTAGGTCAATCAAAAACTAGGTCAACCAAAGCCTAGGTCAATCAGAGCCTAGGTCAATCAGAAACTAGGTCAACCAGAGCCTAGGTCAATCAGAGCCTAGGTCAATCAGAAACTAGGTCAACCAGAGCCTAGGTCAACCAGAGCCTAGGTCAACCAGAGCCTAGGTCAACCAGAGCCTAGGTCAACCAGAGCCTAGGTCAATCAGAGACTAGGTCAATCAAAGACTAGGTCAACCAGAGCCTAGGTCAATCAGAGCCTAGGTCAATCAGAGACTAGGTCAATCAGAGACTAGGTCACCCGGAGCCTAGTTCAATCAGAGCCTAGGTCAATCAGAGACTAGGTCAACCAGAGCCTAGGTCAATCAGAGCCTAGGCCAATCAGAGACTAGGTCAACCAGAGCCTAGGTCAACCAGAGCCTAGGTCAACCAGAGCCTAGGTCAACCAGAGCCTAGGTCAACCAGAGCCTAGGTCAATCAGAGCCTAGGTCAATCAAAGACTAGGTCAACCAGAGCCTAGGTCAATCAGAGCCTAGGTCAATCAGAGACTAGGTCAACCAGAGCCTAGGTCAATCAGAGCCTAGGTCAATCAGAGACTAGGTCAACCAGAGCCTAGGTCAATCAGAGCCTAGGTCAATCAGAGACTAGGTCAACCAGAGCCTAGGTCAATCAGAGCCTAGGTCAATCAGAGCCTAGGTCAATCAGAGACTAGGTCAATCAGAGCCTAGGTCAATCAGAAACTAGGTCAACCAGAGCCTAGGTCAACCAGAGCCTAGGTCAACCAGAGCCTAGGTCAACCAGAGCCTAGGTCAATCAGAGACTAGGTCACCCAGAGCCTAGGTCAATCAGAGCCTAGGTCAATCAGAGCCTAGGTCAATCAGAGCCTAGGTCAATCAGAGCCTAGGTGAATCAGAGACTAGGTCAACCAGAGCCTAGGTCAATCAGAGCCTAGGTCAATCAGAGACTAGGTCAACCAGAGCCTAGGTCAATCAGAGCCTAGGTCAATCAGAGACTAGGTCAACCAGAGCCTAGGTCAACCAGAGCCTAGGTCAACCAGAGCCTAGGTCAACCAGAGCCTAGGTCAACCAGATCCTAGGTCAATCAGAGCCTAGGTCAATCAAAGACTAGGTCAACCATAGCCTAGGTCAATCAGAGCCTAGGTCAATCAGAGACTAGGTCAACCAGAGCCTAGGTCAATCAGAGCCTAGGTCAATCAGAGACTAGGTCAACCAGAGCCTAGGTCAATCAGAGCCTAGGTCAATCAGAGCCTAGGTCAATCAGAGCCTAGGTCAATCAGAGCCTAGGTCAATCAGAGACTAGGTCAACCAGAGCCTAGGTCAATCAGAGCCTAGGTCAATCAGAGACTAACCAGAGCCTAGGTCAACCAGAGCCGAGGTCAACCAGAGCCTAGGTCAACCAGAGCCTAGGTCAACCAGAGCCTAGGTCAATCAGAGCCTAGGTCAATCAAAGACTAGGTCAACCATAGCCTAGGTCAATCAGATCCTAGGTCAATCAGAGACTAGGTCAAAAAGAGCCTAGGTCAATCAGAGCCTAGGTCAATCAGAGCCTAGGTCAATCAGAGACTAGGTCACCCAGAGCCTAGGTCAATCAGAGCCTAGGTCAATCAAAGACTAGGTCAACCAGAGCCTAGGTCAATCAGAGCCTAGGTCAATCAGAGACTAAGTCAACCAGAGCATAGGTCAATCAGAGCCTAGGTCAATCAGAGACTAGGTCACCCAGAGCCTAGGTCAATCAGAGCCTAGGTCAATCAGAGCCTAGGTCAATCAGAGCCTAGGTCAATCAGAGCCTAGGTCAATCAGAGACTAGGTCAACCAGAGCCTAGGTCAATCAGAGCCTAGGTCAATCAGAGACTAGGTCAACCAGAGCCTAGGTCAAGCAGAGCCTAGGTCAACCAGAGCCTAGGTCAACCAGAGCCTAGGTCAACCAGAGCCTAGGTCAATCAGAGCCTAGGTCAATCAAAGACTAGGTCAACCATAGCTTAGGTCAATCAGAGCCTAGGTCAATCAGAGACTAGGTCAACCAGAGCCTAGGTCAATCAGAGCCTAGGTCAATCAGAGCCTAGGTCAATCAGAGACTAGGTCACCCAGAGCCTAGGTCAATCAGAGCCTAGGTCAATCAGAGACTAGGTCAACCAAAGCCTAGGTCAATCAGAGCCTAGGTCAATCAGAGACTAGGTCAACCAGAGCCTAGGTCAATCAGAGCCTAGGTCAATCGGAGCCTAGGTCAATCAGAGACTAGGTCACCCAGAGACTAGGTCAACCAGATCCTAGGTCAATCAGAGCCTAGGTCAATCGGAGCCTAGGTCAATCAGAGCCTAGGTCAATCAGAGACTAGGTCAACCAGAGCCTAGGTCAATCAGAGCCTAGGTCAATCAGAGACTAGGTCAACCAGAGCCTAGGTCAATCAGAGCCTAGGTCAATCAGAGACTAGGTCAACCAGAGCCTAGGTCAACCAGAGCCTAGGTCAACCAGAGCCTAGGTCAACCAGAGCCTAGGTCAACCAGAGCCTAGGTCAATCAGAGCCTAGGTCAATCAAAGACTAGGTCAACCAGAGCCTAGGTCAACCAGAGCCTAGGTCAATCAGAGCGTAGGTCAATCAAAAACTAGGTCAACCAAAGCCTAGGTCAATCAGAGCCTAGGTCAATCAGAGACTAGGTCAACCAGAGCCTAGGTCAATCAGAGCCTAGGTCAATCAGAAACTAGGTCAACCAGAGCCTAGGTCAACCAGAGCCTAGGTCAACCAGAGCCTAGGTCAACCAGAGCCTAGGTCAGCCAGAGCCTAGGTCAATCAAGGCCTAGGTCAAACAAAGACTAGGTCAACCAGAGCCTAGGTCAATCAGAGTCTAGGTCAATCAGAAACTAGGTCAACCAGAGCCTAGGTCAATCAGAGCCTAGGTCAATCAGAGACTAGGTCAACCAGAGCCTAGGTCAATCAGAGCCTAGGTCAATCAGAGCCTAGGTCAACCAGAGCATAGGTCAACCAGAGCCTAGGTCAATCAGAGACTAGGTCACCCAGAGCCTCGGTCAATCAGAGCCTAGGTCAATCAGAGCCTAGGTCAATCAGAGCCTAGGTCAATCAGAGCCTATCTCAATCAGAGACTAGGTCAACCAGAGCCTAGGTCAATCAGAGCCTAGGTCAATCAGAGACTAGGTCAACCAGAGCCTAGGTCAACCAGAGCCTAGGTCAACCAGAGCCTAGGTCAACCAGAGCCTAGGTCAACCAGAGCCTAGGTCAATCAGAGTCTAGGTCAATCAAAGACTAGGTCAACCATAGCCTAGGTCAATCAGAGCCTAGGTCAATCAGAGCCTAGGTCAATCAGAGACTAGGTCACCCAGAGCCTAGGTCAATCAGAGCCTAGGTCAATCAAAGACTAGGTCAACCAGAGCCTAGGTCAATCAGAGCCTAGGTCAATCAGAGACTAGGTCAACCAGAGCCTAGGTCAATCAGAGCCTAGGTCAATCAGAGCCTAGGTCAATCAAAGACTAGGTCACCCGGAGCCTAGGTCAATCAGAGCCTAGGTCAATCAGAGACTAGGTCAACCAGAACCTAGGTCAATCAGAGCCTAGGTCAATCAGAGACTAGGTCAACCAGAGCCTAGGTCAATCAGAGCCTAGGTCAATCAGAGACTAGGTCAACCAGAGCCTAGGTCAACCAGAGCCTAGGTCAACCAGAGCCTAGGTCAATCAGAGCCTAGGTCAACCAGAGCCTAGGTCAATCAGAGCCTAGGTCACTCAAAGACTAGGTCAACCAGAGCCTAGGTCAATCAGAGCCTAGGTCAATCAGAGACTAGGTCAACCAGAGCCTAGGTCAATCAGAGACTAGGTCAATCAGAGCCTAGGTCAATCAGAGACTAGGTCACCCAGAGCCTAGGTCAATCAGAGCCTAGGTCAATCAAAGACTAGGTCAACCAGAGCCTAGGTCAATCAGAGGCTAGGTCAATCAGAGACTAGGTCAACCAGATCCTAGGTCAATCAGAGCCTAGGTCAATCAGAGCCTAGGTCAATCAGAGACTAGGTCACCCAGAGCCTAGGTCAATCAGAGCCTAGGTCAATCAGAGACTAGGTCAACCAGAGCCTAGGTCAATCAGAACCTAGGTCAATCAGAGACTAGGTTAATTAGAGACTAGGTCACCCAGAGCCTAGGTCAATCAGAGCCTAGGTCAATCAGAACCTAGGTCAACCAGAGCCTAGGTCAACCAGAGCCTAGGTCAATCAGAGACTAGGTCACCCAGAGCCTAGGTCAATCAGAGCCTAGGTCAATCAGAGACTAGGTCATCCAGAGCCTAGGTCAATCGGAGCCTAGGTCAATCAGAGCCTAGGTCAACCAGAGCATAGGTCAACCAGAGCCTAGGTCAATCAGAGACTAGGTCACCCAGAGCCTAGGTCAATCAGAGCCTAGGTCAATCAGAGCCTGGGTCAATCATAGCCTAGGTCAATCAGAGCCTAGGTCAATCAGAGACTAGGTCAACCAGAGCCTAGGTCAATCAGAGCCTAGGTCAATCAGAGACTAGGTCAACCAGAGCCTAGGTCAACCAGAGCCTAGGTCAACCAGAGCCTAGGTCAACCAGAGCCTAGGTCAACCAGAGCCTAGGTCAATCAGAGCCTAGGTCAACCAGAGCATAGGTCAACCAGAGCCTAGGTCAATCAGAGACTAGGTCACCCAGAGCCTAGGTCAATCAGAGCCTAGGTCAATCAGAGACTAGGTTAATCAGAGCCTAGGTCAACCAGAGCCTAGGTGAACCAGAGCCTAGGTCAATCAAAGACTAGGTCAACCAGAGCCTAGGTCAACCAGAGCCTAGGTCAATCAGAGCCTAGGTCAATCAAAAACTAGGTCAACCAAAGCCTAGGTCAATCAGAGCCTAGGTCAATCAGAGACTAGGTCAACCAGAGCCAAGGTCAATCAGAGCCTAGGTCAATCAGAGCCTAGGTCAACCAGAGCGTAGGTCAACCAGAGCCTAGGTCAATCAGAGACTAGGTCACCCAGAGCCTAGGTCAATCAGAGCCTAGGTCAATCAGAGCCTGGGTCAATCAGAGCCTAGGTCAATCAGAGCCTAGGTCAATCAGAGACTAGGTCAACCAGAGCCTAGGTCAATCAGAGCCTAGGTCAATCAGAGACTAGGTCAACCAGAGCCTAGGTCAACCAGAGCCTAGGTCAACCAGAGCCTAGGTCAACCAGAGCCTAGGTCAACCAGAGCCTAGGTCAATCAGAGCCTAGGTCACCCAGAGCCTAGGTCAACCAGAGCCTAGGTCAATCAGAGACTAGGTCACCCAGAGCCTAGGTCAATCAGAGCCTAGGTCAATCAGAGACTAGGAAAGCCAGAGCCTAGGTCAATCAGAGCCTAGGTCAACCAGAGCCTAGGTCAACCAGAGCCTAGGTCAACCAGAGCCTAGGTCAACCAGAGCCTAGGTCAACCAGAGCCTAGGTCAATCAGAGCCTAGGTCAATCAAAGACTAGGTCAACCAGAGCCTAGGTCAATCAGGGCCTAGGTCAATAAGAGACTAGGTCAACCAGAGCCTAGGTCAATCAGAGACTAGGTCAATCAGAGCCTAGGTCAATCAGAGACTAGGTCACCCAGAGCCTAGGTCAATCAGAGCCTAGGTCAATCAAAGACTAGGTCAACCAGAGCCTAGGTCAATCAGAGGCTAGGTCAATCAGAGACTAGGTCAACCAGATCCTAGGTCAATCAGAGCCTAGGTCAATCAGAGCCTAGGTCAATCAGAGACTAGGTCACCCAGAGCCTAGGTCAATCAGAGCCTAGGTCAATCAGAGACTAGGTCAACCAGAGCCTAGGTCAATCAGAGCCTAGGTCAATCAGAGACTAGGTTAATCAGAGACTAGGTCACCCAGAGCCTAGGTCAACCAGAGCCTAGGTCAATCAAAGACTAGGTCAACCAGAGCCTAGGTCAACCAGAGCCTAGGTCAATCAGAGCCTAGGTCAATCAGAAACTAGGTCAACCAAAGCCTAGGTCAATCAGAGCCTAGGTCAATCAGAGACTAGGTCAACCAGAGCCTAGGTCAATCAGAGCCTAGGTCAATCAGAGCCTAGGTCAACCAGAGCGTAGGTCAACCAGAGCCTAGGTCAATCAGAGACTAGGTCACCCAGAGCCTAGGTCAATCAGAGCCTAGGTCAATCAGAGCCTAGGTCAATCAGAGCCTAGGTCAATCAGAGCCTAGGTCAATCAGAGACTAGGTCAACCAGAGCCTAGGTCAATCAGAGCCTAGGTCAATCAGAGACTAGGTCAACCAGAGCCTAGGTCAACCAGAGCCTAGGTCAACCAGAGCCTAGGTCAACCAGAGCCTAGGTCAACCAGAGCCTAGGTCAATCAGAGCCTAGGTCAATCAGAGACTAGGTCAACCAGAGCCTAGGTCAACCAGAGCCTAGGTCAACCAGAGCCTAGGTCAACCAGAGCCTATGTCAACCAGAGCCTAGGTCAATCAGAGCCTAGGTCAATCAAAAACTAGGTCAACCAGAGCCTAGGTCAATCAGAGCCTAGGTCAATCAGAGACTAGGTCAACCAGAGCCTAGGTCAATCAGAGACTAGGTCAATCAGAGCCTAGGTCAATCAGAGACTAGGTCACCCAGAGCCTAGGTCAATCAGAGCCTAGGTCAATCAAAGACTAGGTCAACCAGAGCCTAGGTCAATCAGAGGCTAGGTCAATCAGAGACTAGGTCAACCAGATCCTAGGTCAATCAGAGCCTAGGTCAATCAGAGCCTAGGTCAATCAGAGACTAGGTCACCCAGAGCCTAGGTCAATCAGAGCCTAGGTCAATCAGAGACTAGGCCAACCAGAGCCTAGGTCAATCAGAGCCTAGGTCAATCAGAGACTAGGTTAATCAGAGACTAGGTCACCCAGAGCCTAGGTCAACCAGAGCCTAGGTCAATCAGAGCCTAGGTCAACCAGAGCATAGGTCAACCAGAGCCTAGGTCAATCAGAGACTAGGTCACCCAGAGCCTAGGTCAATCAGAGCCTAGGTCAATCAGAGCCTGGGTCCATCAGAGCCTAGGTCAATCAGAGCCTAGGTCAATCAGAGACTAGGTCAACCAGAGCCTAGGTCAATCAGAGCCTAGGTCAATCAGAGACTAGGTCAACCAGAGCCTAGGTCAACCAGAGCCTAGGTCAACCAGAGCCTAGGTCAACCAGAGCCTAGGTCAACCAGAGCCTAGGTCAATCAGAGCCTAGGTCAATCAAAGACTACGTCAACCATAGCCTAGGTCAATCAGAGCCTAGGTCAATCAGAGACTAGGTCAACCCGAGCCTAGGTCAATCAGAGCCTAGGTCAATCAGAGCCTAGGTCAATCAGAGACTAGGTCACCCAGAGCCTAGGTCAATCAGAGCCTAGGTCAATCAGAGACTAGGTCAACCAGAGCCTAGGTCAATCAGAGCCTATGTCAATCAGAGACTAGGTCAACCAGAGCCTAGGTCAATCAGAGCCTAGGTCAATCAGAGCCTAGGTCAATCAGAGACTAGGTCATCGGAGCCTAGGTCAATCAGAGCCTAGGTCAATCAGAGACTACGTCAACCAGAGCCTAGGTCAATCAGAGCCTAGGTCAATCAGAGACTAGGTCAACCAGAGCCTAGGTCAACCAGAGCCTAGGTCAACCAGAGCCTAGGTCCATCAGAGCCTAGGTCAACCAGAGCCTAGGTCAACCAAAGCCTAGGTCCACCAGAGCCTAGGTCAACCAGAGCCTAGGTCAACCAGAGCCTAGGTCAATCAAAGACTAGGTCAACCAGAGCCTAGGTCAACCAGAGCCTAGGTCAATCAAAGCCTAGGTCAATCAAAAACTAGGTCAACCAAAGCCTAGGTCAATCAGAGCCTAGGTCAATCAGAGACTAGGTCAACCAGAGCCTAGGTCAATCAGAGCCTAGGTCAATCAGAAACTAGGTCAACCAGAGCCTAGGTCAACCAGAGGATAGGTCAATCAGAGACTAGGTCAACCAGAGCCTAGGTCAACCAGAGCCTAGGTCAACCAGAGCCTAGGTCAATCAGAGCCTAGGTCAATCAGAGACTAGGTCAACCAGAGCCTAGGTCAATCAGAGCCTAGGTCAATCAGAGCATAGGTCAACCAGAGCCTAGGTCAACCAGAAGATAGGTCAATCAGAGACTAGGTCAACCAGAGCCTAGGTCAATCAGAGCATAGGTCAATCAGAGCCTAGGTCAATCAGAGCCTAGGTCAATCAGAGCCTAGGTCAATCAAAGACTAGGTCAACCAGAGCCTAGGTCAACCATAGCCTAGGTCAATCAGAGCCTAGGTCAATCAAAAACTAGGTCAACCAAAGCCTAGGCCAATCAAGGCCTAGGTCAATCAGAGACTAGGTCAACCAGAGCTTAGGTCAATCAGAGCCTAGGTCAATCAGAGCCTAGGTCAACCAGAGCATAGGTCAACCAGAGCCTAGGTCAATCAGAGACTAGGTCACCCAGAGCCTAGGTCAATCAGAGCCTAGGTCAATCAGAGCCTAGGTCAATCAGAGACTAGGTCACCCAGAGCCTAGGTCAATCAGAGCCTAGGTCAATGAAAGACTAGGTCAACCAGAGCCTAGGTCAATCAGAGCCTAGGTCAATCAGAGACTAGGTCAACCAGAGCCTAGGTCAATCAGAGCCTGTTGTAACTGTATCTTATACACAACATACATAGGCTAGAATGGTGTAGCTCTTTATGTTCTTGGGGGGTTGGGTGTACACTCCAACCACATTTTGTGGTTGGTCAAGGTTGGGTTGGTCTTGGTCCTTGGTTGGCACTTGCTAACTTTTGGTCCTAAGGCCTACCAATCACAACCTAGCAACATTGTGGGGTTACCTACTCCACAAGGCATCTCCCCCATTGGCCAACTTAGTGGCCAATAGGGTTTGCTCCTTCTTCACCCCTCTCTTGCTTGCATGCTTGTACTATAGAGCCTCCATGGCTCATTATTCAACTACTCTTGAATTCTATCATGGTATTCAGAGCCAAATGGCTCACGCCACCTTCCCTCGATCCTCATGTTGTAATTCCCTCCCCGCTCCCTTACCCTAGCGGACTATGACCTACATCCGCCCACCCGCTCCTCAGATCTAGCCTCCCGCGGCTCAGTTCCGCCTCCCGCGGCTCAGTTCCGCCTCCCGCACCTCAGATCTAGCGTTCCGCGGCGTAGATCTCCTCCTCCGCGGCCTCAATCCTCCCTCCCGCGGCCTCTATCCTCCCTCCCGCAGCCCCTATCCGCTCCCCCGTGGCAGCAATCCTTCCTCCCGCCGCCACGCCTCCATCTGCCCGCCGACGCGTCCGACCTCCGCGCCGACGCGGATGACCAGCGCGGCGACGCGGACGACCTGCGACCGCCGCGGACGGCCAGCGCGCGACCCCCGACGACCAGCGCGCTGCCGCGGACGGCCAGCGCGGCCTCGCTGACGGCCCGCGCGCTGACGCGGACGGCCAGCGCGGCCCCGCCGACGACCAGCGCGCTGACGCGGACGGCCAGCGCGGCCCCGCCGACGACCCGCGCGCTGACGCGGACGGCCAGCGCGGCCCCGCCGACGACCCACGCGCTGACGCGGACGGCCAGCGCGGCCCCGCCGACGACCCGCGCGCTGACGCGGACTGCCAGCGCGGCCCCGCCGACGAGCCGCGTGCTGACGCGGACAGCCAGCGCGCGGCCACGAAAGAACCGCGCGCCACCACGGACGGCCAGCGCGCGGCCGTCGACGCCCCTGCGCCGACGTGGACGGCTGGCGCGCAGCCGCGGCTGATCTGCCCGCCGTCGCGTTCGCCTGCCCGCGATCTCCACGACCTCGAAACCCTAATTCCTCCCCGCACTTCCGCACCAGCCTCTCTTCCCCTCTACCTCCTCCCCCTACTCCACCCCTAACGGCACCAGCAGCAGCAGCAGCGGCATCGGCGGCGGCGGCAGCAGCGGCATCAGCGGCGGCAGCAGCAGCGGCATCGGCGGCGGCAGCAGCAGCGGCATCGCGGCGGCCAGCAGCGGCATCGGCGGCGGCAGCAGCAGCGGCATCGGCGGCGGCAGCAGCAGCGGCATCGGCGGCGGCAGCAGCAGCGGCATCGGCGGCGGCAGCAGCAGCGGCATCGGCGGCGGCAGCAGCAGCGGCATCGGCGGCGGCAGCAGCAGCGGCATCGGCGGCGGCAGCAGCAGCGGCATCGGCGGCGGCAGCAGCAGCGGCATCGGCGGCGGCAGCAGCAGCGGCATCGGCGGCGGCAGCAGCAGCGGCAATCGGCGGGCGGCAGCAGCAGCGGCGGCACCAATACCAACAGCAGCAGCGGCGCCTTCACCCCTCCGCCGTCATGGCGTCATCCGACTCCTCGGTCGATCTAGCGACCATTGACGCCCTCGAGCTGCTCGGCGACAACTCGGCCGCCAACTGGCACTCCTATGCTCACTCCGTCGAGGTGTTGCTCTCCTCGGTCATCGTCAGTGGTTATACACTCCGCTCCGTCGTGTTCCAGGAGGAAGGCGGACTCCAGCCCATCGCCCCTTCTGCCCCCACCGGACCTCCTCCTGATGAGCCCGGACCTGAGCCCGAGTCCCCTGGTGATCCTCCCTCCTTCGCACCGGATGTCAACAATCCTCAAAGCGTGGAAACTGCCATCCGTGCCTACCGCAACACACTCAACGACCACCTTCGCCGTCAACTGCGCTATGAGGACGACAAGCGCGCCTACGACGAGGCTGCTGCCCGTCACCGCGACTACCACGCCCAACTCACCACGTACACTACACGCCTCGCTAGCTACACCTCCGACATCGCTGCGTGGCGCATTGCTGACCGCCGAGCTCTCGCCATCCTCCTCGCCACTATCCCCTCCTCCCTCAAGCGAGAACTCTCACCCACCTCCTCCTCCCACCTGTGGCAACTGCTTGTCGACCTCTTTGACCGGCAGGACATCGCCACCCTCTATGCCCTCATCAAGGACTTTGGATCCATCACCATGGATTCCACTGCCGGTGCAGCCGCCTTTACTCGCCGCGTCCTTGACCTTGCTCGCCGCCTTGCAGCACTTGGTGTTACCTACCCTGACACCGTCATCTGCTGCCACCTCCTCGAAGGCCTCACTCCTGCCTTCGATGCCCACAAGCTGGCCTATATGCAACTCCTCTCCAAACATGACACTCCCGCTCAAGTTGCCCAGTGGATTATCACCACCGAGGCAGAAATCCTTCGCCACTCCTCCTCCACTGCCGCGGTAGCACAGCAGCGCAGCGGCAAAGGCGGACGTGGAGGGGGGCGTGGAGGTGGGCGTGGAGGTGGTCGAGGCGGCTCTGGCGGTCGTGGTGGTGCGGGTCGTGGTGCAGCAGCGGCCTTCCCACCCTGTCAGTATCTTCCCCTTTATGGCCCCACCCGAGGCCAACGCTGCAACCAAACCACTCATGCAACTGAGACGTGCTTTAAGGCACTCAGCGATGAGTGGTTCGCTCGTGGGAACTCTGGCACCCCTCCTCGCTGGTCCGCCCTTAATCCCCGCCCCACTCCCCTCGACGTTCGCACCTCTCCCCTCTACGCTCCTTCCTCCTCCTCCCAGGCCCACCAGGCCTTTGCTCTCCCCTCTCAGCAGCAGCAGCAGCAGCAGCATCAGCAGCAGCAGCAGCAGCAGCAGCAGCAGAGTGTACAACAGCAGGGACCGCAGCAGTACGGGCAGCAGCTTCAGCAGCTCCAGCAGCAGCTTCAGCAGCTCCAGCAGCAGCTCGACCTCCAGCCCCAGCTTCCTCTCCTCCCTCCTCCTCCTGTCCCCCAGCAGCAACCGTTTCCCGGCTGGACCGCTGGGAATGCAGCCTCTGCGGCCCACCTCTCCGGTCCCTCCCCTGCGCCGTCCACAGGTGGTAGTGTGACCCCCCTTTCCCTCCTCTGGCTTTGTTGGTCTGCTTAGTCAGCCTCCCTCTGTTGCATCCCCTATGTATGCGCCTGCTACTAATGAAACTTCCATTCAGTACTCCGCCTCACCCTCCTCCACCCTTGAGTTCGTCCTGGATAGTGGAGCCACTGACAATGTCTTTCGCGATGCTGGCAAACTCCATCCTCTCCCCACACCCACGTCCCTCCTCGGCGCTGACAGCAGCTTTTCCATCCCCTGTCACAACACGTCCACCCTTCCCTGTCCTCTCTTTCCCTCAGGTACCGTCACAGGTCTTCACATTCCCTCCCTTCGCACTAACCTCCTTTCCCAAAGGTCCCTCCAACAATCCATGATCACCACTGTCACCCCAGGAGGTGCTAACCATTGTGACCTTTTCCAAACCTCCACAGGTCGCTTCCTCGCCCGCATTCCCTACTGTCACCGCTCCCGTCTATACACCCTTCGGGTTCCTCGCCCCTTCACCTTCCAAGTTGCCTCCCCCCCCCCTCCTCCCCCCCCCTCCTCCCCTCCCTCCCACTAACCCACCCGTCCCCCCCCGCCCCCCTGACTCTGACTGCTCATGTCGCTCCCTCTCCCACCCTGCTATCCTCCTCCATCACAGGCTAGGTCACCCCAACTTCGCCACTCTGCGCTCCTCTGCATCCTCCGGTCTCCTCCACGGTCTCCCCTCCTCCCTCCCTCCCCTCCCAAAGTCCCCTGCCCCCCCTTGCGTCGTCTGTGTTCAGAGCAAGCTCAAGCAGCAGCCGCACCGGAGCTCCCCCTCCGCTGCAGCCCAGCCACTTGATCTTGTTCACATGGACCTCTGGGGCCCTAACCCCTCCCCCACTCGCCAAGGCCATCGCTACCTCCTCGTGCTCGTCGATGATCACAGTCGGTACTCGTCCGTCTCTCTCCTTCGGACGAAGGCGGACGCCCCGACTGCGATCATTGCCTGGCTCGAACAGGCAAACACCCACTTTGGGCGCCCTGTTCGCCGCCTCCACTCTGATGGTGGTGGTGAGTTCCTTAACAACCAGATCTCCTCCTATTGCCAGTCCCGCGGCATTCTTCAGACTTACACCCTCCCTCACTCCCCACAGCAGAACGGTGTCGCTGAGAGCCGTGTTCGGGAGATCACCAAAACGGCTCGGTGTCTCCTTGTCCACGCCTCCTGCCCCCCTTCTCTGTGGGGCTACGCCCTCCTTCATGCCGCCCTCCTTACTAACCTTTACCCTCACCCCCTCCTCCCCTCCACCACCCCCACTGAGCTATGGACAAAGGACAAACCCGATGTCTCCCCTCTTCGGGTCTGGGGCTCAAAGGCATATGTCCTCATTCACCCATCTGACCGATCCCGTTCCCTAGGAAAACTTGCCCCTCGTACCCTTCCCTGCATCTTCCTTGGTCATAACCCCTCTTCCCCCGACTATCTTTTCCTCCACCCCCCCTCCGGTCGACTAATTCGCAGCAGGGATGTCGTCTTTGACGAATCCACCTCATACTATTCCTCTCCTCCGTCCACTGACCCACTCCCACCTCTGACTCGTCCCCTTGTCTGGTCTGACACCACCCCTCCCCCTCTCCTCCCTCCTCCCCCCATCCTCCCACCCCCTTCCCCACCGCCCCCCCAGTCCCACGGTGCCCCTCCCTCGTCTGGTGACATCTTTGACCCGGACCCCCTGTCTTCCCCTGTCTCCCCCGCTCACTCCTCCCCTGGTGCCCCTCCTCCCCCTCCCTCCCAACCCTCGCCTCCCTCCCCCCCTCCCCGCACCACACTCACCCGGTATCCTCACACCAGGTCATGCGACGGTATTCTTGGTGCACCGCCCCCTGTTACCCTCTCTACCTCTACCCTCCCCCCTCTTTCCCCCCTTCTTCACCACTTCTTCCAGGCTGTCCTGCATCAAGCCCCTCATGCACCCGCCCCCTCTACTACCTCTCCAGCAGCGGCAGCAGCAGCAGCTCCAGCAGCAGCCACCGCAGCGGCACCAGCAGCGGCACCAGCAGCGGCAAGTGCAGCGGCACCAGCAGCGGCAAGTGCAACGGCACCAGCAGCGGCGAGTGCAGCGGCAGCGGCGGCCTCGGCAGCGGCACCAGCAGCGGCGGCACCAACAGTGGCACCAGCAGCGGCACCTGCGGTCATCCGCGCCTTCCACACCTCCCTCTCTGAGGACTCCCATGAGGAGTTCCTTGACCTCCACCTCTCTGACCCCTCCCTCCTTCCCATCACCTCTGACCTCTCTGGAACACCAGTCTTCGCCTTTTCCTCCGCACCCTCCACCTTCATCCCAACCACGTATGAGGAGGCCATGGCTTGTCCCGACGCCCCGCTCTGGCTCGCCGCCATCATCAAGGAGCTCGAGGCGTTTATTGCCAACTCCTCCTTCGTTGATGTCCCTCGCCCTCCCCCCTCTACGAACGTGGTCAAGGGGAAGTGGGTGTTTCGCGTCAAGCAGCTGCCAGGAGAACCGCCCGTCTACAAGGCCCGGTATTGCGCCAAGGGCTTCACGCAGCGGTATGGCTTTGACTTCTTCGACACCTTCTCCCCCACCGCCAAACCTGCTACCGTTCGCGCCGTCCTCGACCTCGCCGCTCGCCTCAACATGGAGATCCACTCGATGGATGTCTCCAACGCCTTCCTGCAAGGCGTACTACGTGAACTGATCTACATGGAGCGCCCAGCGGGCTTCCACCTCCCCTTCCCCGCTGACTCTGTCTGGCAGCTGCGCCGCCCAGTGTATGGGCTCCGCCAGGCTCCCAGGGAATGGCATGCCAAGCTTGCTGCCACCCTTGTCGAGCTTGGGTTTCGCACCTCCCGCTCCGACGCCAGCCTCTTCCTCCGCACCTCCCCCTCCCCCTTCTACATCCTCGTCTATGTTGACGATATGATTCTTCTCACTGCCGATCCTGCCGAGCTCGAGACTGTCAAGACGGAGCTGGGCAGCCGTCTCAAGTGCAAAGACCTGGGAGAGCTGCAGCACTACCTCGGCATGACCATCACTCGCGACCGCTCCGCCCGCACCATCTCTCTCTCTCAGGGCCACTACCTCCAGCAGGTCTTAGAACGGTTTGCAATGGCGCGCGGTAACCCCCAGCCCACTCCCCTTTCGGTCGGGCACCACCTCTCCCCACCCTCCTCTCCCTCCCCTTCCTCCCATCCTTATCCTGAACTCATCGGCTCTCTCATGTACGCCATGGTCTCTACTCGCCCTGACCTTGCCTACCCCATCAGCGTCCTCGCTCGCTTCGTTGGCGCTGGCAAGCATACGGAGGAGCACTGGCAGGCCGCCAAGCGCGTTCTTCGCTACATTCGTGGCACCAAGGACTATGTCCTTACCCTTGGCGGCCCTTCCCCACCCCTCCTCCACGGCTACAGCGACTCTTCCTGGGCTGACTCTCGACCGGATCGGCGGTCCTCTCAGGGTTATGGCTTCTCTCTGGGCAGCGGCCTCATCAGCTGGCGGTCCACACGCTCCTCTGCCGTCGCCCTCTCCTCCTGCGAGGCAGAGCTCTACGCTGCAACCATGGCCGCGCAGGAGGCGCGCTGGCTCACCTTCCTCCTTGATGAGCTTGGAGCCCCCCCACGCTGTCCCACCATCTGGTGTGACAACGCTAGCACCATCCACCTCACCAAGGATGCTGTGTATCATGGGCGCTCCAAACACATTGAGCTCCGCTACTTTTTCATTCGTGAACTCGTTGAGGCCGGCCATCTTCGCCTTGGCAAAATCGACTCGGCGGCCAACCTCGCTGACATCTTCACCAAAGCCCTTCCCCAGGCGTCCCACTCCTTCCTTCTGCGCCTCCTTGGCCTCACCCCTCCTCCGGTTTTGGCGGCCTCCTGATTCCATTTTCTAGCCTTATGCCTGTTGGGGGGTTGTGTTGTAACTGTATCTTATACACAACATACATAGGCTAGAATGGTGTAGCTCTTTATGTTCTTGGGGGGTTGGGTGTACACTCCAACCACATTTTGTGGTTGGTCAAGGTTGGGTTGGTCTTGGTCCTTGGTTGGCACTTGCTAACTTTTGGTCCTAAGGCCTACCAATCACAACCTAGCAACATTGTGGGGTTACCTACTCCACAAGGCATCTCCCCCATTGGCCAACTTAGTGGCCAATAGGGTTTGCTCCTTCTTCACCCCTCTCTTGCTTGCATGCTTGTACTATAGAGCCTCCATGGCTCATTATTCAACTACTCTAAAATTCTATCAGAGCCTAGGTCAATCAGAGCCTAGGTCAATCAGAGACTAGGTCACCCAGAGCCTAGGTCAATCAGAGCCTAGGTCAATCAAAGACTAGGTCAACCAGAGCCTAGGACAATCAGAGCCTAGGTCAATCAGAGACTAGGTCAACCAGAGCCTAGGTCAATCAGAGCCTAGGTCAATCAGAGCCTAGGTCAATCAGAGACTAGGTCAATCAGAGCCTAGGTCAATCAGAGCCTAGGTCAATCAGAGCCTAGGTCAATCAGAGCCTAGGTCAATCAGAGCCTAGGTCAATCAAAGACTAGGTCAACCAGAGCCTAGGTCAACCATAGCCTAGGTCAATCAGAGCCTAGGTCAATCAAAAACTAGGTCAACCAAAGCCTAGGTCAATCAAGGCCTAGGTCAATCAGAGACTAGGTCAACCAGAGCTTAGGTCAATCAGAGCCTAGGTCAATCAGAGCCTAGGTCAACCAGAGCATAGGTCAACCAGAGCCTAGGTCAATCAGAGACTAGGTCACCCAGAGCCTAGGTCAATCAGAACCTAGGTCAATCAGAGCCTAAGTCAATCAGAGCCTAGGTCAATCAGAGCTTAGGTCAATCAGAGACTAGGTCAACCAGAGCCTAGGTCAATCAGAGCCTAGGTCAACCAGAGACTCGGTCACCCAGAGCCTAGGTCAATCAGAGCCTAGGTCAACCAGAGCCTAGGTCAACCAGAGCCTAGGTCAATCAGAGGCTAGGTCAATCAGAGACTAGGTCAACCAGAGCCTAGGTCAACCAGAGCCTAGGTCAATCAGAGCCTAGGTCAATCAGAGCCTAGGTCAATCAGAGACTAGGTCACCCAGAGCCTAGGTCAATCAGAGCCTAGGTCAATGAAAGACTAGGTCAACCAGAGCCTAGGTCAATCAGAGCCTAGGTCAATCAGAGACTAGGTCAACCAGAGCCTAGGTCAATCAGAGCCTAGGTCAATCAGAGCCTAGGTCAATCAGAGACTAGGTCACCCAGAGCCTAGGTCAATCAGAGCCTAGGTCAATCAAAGACTAGGTCAACCAGAGCCTAGGTCAATCAGAGCCTAGGTCAATCAGAGACTAGGTCAACCAGAGCCTAGGTCAATCAGAGCCTAGGTCAATCAGAGCCTAGGTCAATCAGAGACTAGGTCACCCGGAGCCTAGGTCAATCAGAGCCTAGGTCAATCAGAGACTAGGTCAACCAGAGCCTAGGTCAATCAGAGCCTAGGTCAATCAGAGACTAGGTCAACCAGAGCCTAGGTCAATCAGAGCCTAGGTCAATCAGAGACTAGGTCAACCAGAGCCTAGGTCAACCAGAGCCTAGGTCAACCAGAGCCTAGGTCAACCAGAGCCTATGTCAACCAGAGCCTAGGTCAATCAGAGCCTAGGTCAATCAAAAACTAGGTCAACCAGAGCCTAGGTCAATCAGAGCCTAGGTCAATCAGAGACTAGGTCAACCAGAGCCTAGGTCAATCAGAGACTAGGTCAATCAGAGCCTAGGTCAATCAGAGACTAGGTCACCCAGAGCCTAGGTCAATCAGAGCCTAGGTCAATCAAAGACTAGGTCAACCAGAGCCTAGGTCAATCAGAGGCTAGGTCAATCAGAGACTAGGTCAACCAGATCCTAGGTCAATCAGAGCCTAGGTCAATCAGAGCCTAGGTCAATCAGAGACTAGGTCACCCAGAGCCTAGGTCAATCAGAGCCTAGGTCAATCAGAGACTAGGTCAACCAGAGCCTAGGTCAATCAGAGCCTAGGTCAATCAGAGACTAGGTTAATCAGAGACTAGGTCACCCAGAGCCTAGGTCAATCAGAGCCTAGGTCAATCAGAGCCTAGGTCAACCAGAGCCTAGGTCAACCAGAGCCTAGGTCAATCAGAGACTAGGTCACCCAGAGCCTAGGTCAATCAGAGGCTAGGTAAATCAGAGACTAGGTCAGCCAGAGCCTAGGTCAATCAGAGCCTAGGTCAATCAGAGACTAGGTCAACCAGAGCCTAGGTCGATCGGAGCCTAGGTCAATCAGAGCCTAGGTCAATCAGAGCCTAGGTCAATCAGAGCCTAGGTCAATCAGAGACTAGGTCACCCAGAGCCTAGGTCAATCAGAGCCTAGGTCAATCAGAGCCTGGGTCAATCAGAGCCTAGGTCAATCAGAGCCTAGGTCAATCAGAGCCTAGGTCAATCAGAGCCTAGGTCAACCAGAGCATAGGTCAACCAGAGCCTAGGTCAATCAGAGACTAGGTCACCCAGAGCGTAGGTCAATCAGAGCCTAGGTCAATCAGAGCCTGGGTCAATCAGAGCCTAGGTCAATCAGAGCCTAGGTCAATCAGAGACTAGGGCAACCAGAGCCTAGGTCAATCAGAGCCTAGGTCAATCAGAGACTAGGTCAACCAGAGCCTAGGTCAATCAGAGCCTAGGTCACCCAGAGCCTAGGTCAACCAGAGCCTAGGTCAATCAGAGACTAGGTCACCCAGAGCCTAGGTCAATCAAAGCCTAGGTCAATCAGAGACTAGGTCAGCCAGAGCCTAGGTCAATCAGAGCCTAGGTCAACCAGAGCCTAGGTCAACCAGAGCCTAGGTCAACCAGAGCCTAGGTCAACCAGAGACTAGGTCAACCATAGCCTAGGTCAATCAGAGCCTAGGTCAATCAAAGACTAGGTTAACCAGAGCCTGGGTCAATCAGAGCCTAGGTCAATCAGAGACTAGGTCAACCAGAGCCTAGGTCAATCAGAGACTAGGTCAATCAGAGCCTAGGTCAATCAGAGACTAGGTCACCCAGAGCCTAAGTCAATCAGAGCCTAGGTCAATCAAAGACTAGGTCAACCAGAGCCTAGGTCAATCAGAGGCTAGGTCAATCAGAGACTGAGTCAACCAGATCCAAGGTCAATCAGAGCCTAGGTCAATCAGAGCCTAGGTCAATCAGAGACTAGGTCACCCAGAGCCTAGGTCAATCAGAGCCTAGGTCAATCAGAGACTAGGTTAATCAGAGCCTAGGTCAACCAGAGCCTAGGTCACCCAGAGCCTAGGTCACCCAGAGCCTAGGTCACCCAGAGCCTAGGTCACCCAGAGCCTAGGTCAACCAGAGCCTAGGTCAACCAGAGCCTAGGTTAATCAGAGCCTAGGTCAATCAAAGACTAGGTCAACCAGAGCCTAGGTCAACCAGAGCCTAGGTCAATCAGAGCCTAGGTCAATCAAAAACTAGGTCAACCAAAACCTAGGTCAACCAGAGCGTAGGTCAACCAGAGCCTAGGTCAACCAGAGCCTAGGTCAATCAGAGACTAGGTCACCCAGAGCCTAGGTCAATCAGAGCCTAGGTCAATCAGAGACTAGGTCAGCCAGAGCCTAGGTCAATCAGAGCCTAGGTCAATCAGAGACTAGGTCAACCAGAGCATAGGTCAACCAGAGCCTAGGTCAATTAGAGACTAGGTCAACCAGAGCCTAGGTCAATCGGAGCCTAGGTCAATCAGAGCCTAGGTCAACCAGAGCATAGGTCAACCAGAGCCTAGGTCAATTAGAGACTAGGTCACCCAGAGCCTAGGTCAATCAGAGCCTAGGTCAATCAGAGCCTGGGTCAATCAGATCCTAGGTCAATCAGAGCCTAGGTCAATCAGAGACTAGGTCAACCAGAGCCTAGGTCAATCAGAGCCTAGGTCAATCAGAGACTAGGTCAACCAGAGGCTAGGTCAATCAGAGCCTAGGTCAACCAGAGGCTAGGTCAACCAGAGCCTAGGTCAATCAGAGACTAGGTCACCCAGAGCCTAGGTCAATCAGAGCCTAGGTCAATCAGAGACTAGGTCACCCAGAGCCTAGGTCAATCAGAGCCTAGGTCAATCAGATCAGAGCCTAGGTCAACCAGAGCCTTGGTCAGCCAGAGCCTAGGACAGTGACAGCAGGGTGAATTAGCAGCACGGGAAGGGGCCAGGCTAACAACGCGGTTGGTGACAGCCTGAGTTGGGTCATAGGCTTGGACAGTCATTGCATGGGTGAGTGACAGCGTGACTCCGTGAACCGGGGCCAAAGTAGCAATGCCAGGAGGGGCAACGAATGCGTCAAGGGGCTCTGCTAGTCTCTTGGCAGTATGCAGAATCCGTAAGCAACTCCGTGTGTAACCAACAGTTGCGCATTGACCCCCTCTGCCAGAACTACGAGCACCATGACTTTTGAGTTGTGCGCCTCAGGCTTGCAAGGCTTGAAAGCGAAGGTCTGACTGGGGAAAGAAAGGGGAGGCTTACCTCTATTTAGGGTTTCTTATACTATCGTGTTTCCGCGGCTCGAAGAGACTCAGAGGCGGCGCGGTGCGTCGATCTGCAGCGCGTGGTGCGTGATGGCGCGGCGCGGCAATTTCGAAAGTGTTGCGACGGAAGGAAACGAGCGGGCCAATAATAGTGACAAGAGCACTGGATGCGCGGAGTATAGTACGAGTGGCGAAGAATGCGTCGTCGTGAGTCGTACTTGTAGACTAGGTCAACCAGAGCCTAGGTCAATCAGAGCCTAGGTCAATCAGAGACTAGGTCAATCAGAGACTAGGTCAACCAGAGCCTAGGTCAATCAGAGCCTAGGTCAATCAGAGCCTAGGTCAACCAGAGCATAGGTCAACCAGAGCCTAGGTCAATCAGAGACTAGGTCACCCAGAGCCTAGGTCAATCAGAGCCTAGGTCAATCAGAGACTAGGTCAACCAGAGCCTAGGTCAATCAGAGCCTAGGTCAATCAGAGACTAGGTCAACCAGAGCCTAGGTCAATCAGAGCCTAGGTCAATCAGAGCCTAGGTCAACCAGAGCCTAGGTCAACCAGAGCCTAGGTCAATCAGAGACTAGGTCACCCAGAGCCGAGGTCAATCAGAGCCTAGGTCAATCAGAGACTAGGTCACCCAGAGCCTAGGTCAATCAGAGCCTAGGTCAATCAGATCAGAGCCTAGGTCAACCAGAGCCTAGGTCAGCCAGAGCCTAGGTCAACCAGAGCCTAGGTCAATCAGAGCCTAGGTCAATCAAAAACTAGGTCAACCAAAGCCTAGGTCAATCAGAGCCTAGGTCAATCAGAGACTAGGTCAACCAGAGCCTAGGTCAATCAGAGCCTAGGTCAATCAGAGACTAGGTCAATCAGAGACTAGGTCAACCAGAGCCTAGGTCAACCAGAGCCTAGGTCAATCAGAGCCTAGGTCAACCAGAGCATAGGTCAACCAGAGCCTAGGTCAATCAGAGACTAGGTCACCCAGAGCCTAGGTCAATCAGAGCCTAGGTCAATCAGAGACTAGGTCAACCAGAGCCTAGGTCAATCAGAGCCTAGGTCAATCAGAGACTAGGTCAACCAGAGCCTAGGTCAATCAGAGCCTAGGTCAATCAGAGCCTAGGTCAACCAGAGCCTAGGTCAACCAGAGCCTAGGTCAATTAGAGACTAGGTCACCCAGAGCCTAGGTCAATCAGAGACTAGGTCAACCAGAGCCTAGGTCAATCAGAGCCTAGGTCAATCAGAGACTAGGTCAATCAGAGACTAGGTCAACCAGAGCCTAGGTCAATCAGAGCCTAGGTCAATCAGAGCCTAGGTTAACCCAAGGATCAAAATTACGGTAATCGTATTATACGGTCCGTATAATACGGTCGTTTTATACGGTAAATTTTCCAAAAATACGGCGTATTTTTGATAGACTTGTTTTGATGCTTTTTTTCTTCCAACTAGAGAGAGCGGCGGTTGGGGTGAGGGAAGGGTGAGTTGAGGACCTCGTTGTGAAGTCTGGGCGTGCTGTGTCGAGTGGGTTGTGGAAAACGGTTGAGATACGAGGGGTAAGTTGATTGGTTGGGTTGGTTTCGCATCGCGTCGGTTGGTTGTGTCGCGATTGCCAGCGAAAAAGAAATGCGGTGCGCGAAAATCCTAAACGGGCAAAGCGAAACGGGTAAACCTGTGTTTACCGTTCGCCAAATGTTGAAATGCCGCGCCAAGGTAATTTGTACACTTTGCGCTTCTGCGAGTATTGCCAACGAGTTGGCGAAACAGGTAAACTCAACATTCGCCTTCGCCAAATGCCCACATGTCGCGACTCGAGAAAGTCGTGACATTCGCGACTTGGCAAAACGTCACTTTGGTCTGTACGGGTGTGCGAGAAATTTGACTTCGGGAGAAACAGGGGTGGGAAATTTGAGACTTTGATATACACAGACCCGAATTCAAAAGTTCGGTCGTAAAATACGACCGTATTTTTGAACCAAACAATAAAAACACGCATCGACCGTTTTAAACCGTTTTATACGATCGTATAATACGATTCCGTATTATACGGTAAAAAATCAATAATTCGGTTGTAATTTTGAACCTTGGGTTAACCAGAGCATAGGTCAACCAGAGCCTAGGTCAATCAGAGACTAGGTCACCCAGAGCCTAGGTCAATCAGAGCCTAGGTCAATCAGAGACTAGGTCAACCAGAGCCTAGGTCAATCAGAGCCTAGGTCAATCAGAGACTAGGTCAACCAGAGCCTATGTCAATCAGAGCCTAGGTCAATCAGAGCCTAGGTCAACCAGAGCCTAGGTCAACCAGAGCCTAGGTCAATCAGAGACTAGGTCACCCAGAGCCTAGGTCAATCAGAGCCTAGGTCAATCAGAGACTAGGTCACCCAGAGCCTAGGTCAATCAGAGCCTAGGTCAATCAGACCAGAGCCTAGGTCAACCAGAGCCTAGGTCAGCCAGAGCCTAGGACAGTGACAGCAGGGTGAATTAGCAGCACGGGAAGGGGCCAGGCTAACAACGCGGTTGGTGACAGCCTGAGTTGGGTCATAGGCTTGGACAGTCATTGCATGGGTGAGTGACAGCGTGACTCCGTGAACCGGGGCCAAAGTAGCAATGCCAGGAGGGGCAACGAATGCGTCAAGGGGCTCTGCTAGTCTCTTGGCAGTATGCAGAATCCGTAAGCAACTCCGTGTGTAACCAACAGTTGCGCATTGACCCCCTCTGCCAGAACTACGAGCACCATGACTTTTGAGTTGTGCGCCTCAGGCTTGCAAGGCTTGAAAGCGAAGGTCTGACTGGGGAAAGAAAGGGGAGGCTTACCTCTATTTAGGGTTTCTTATACTATCGTGTTTCCGCGGCTCGAAGAGACTCAGAGGCGGCGCGGTGCGTCGATCTGCAGCGCGTGGTGCGTGATGGCGCGGCGCGGCAATTTCGAAAGTGTTGCGACGGAAGGAAACGAGCGGGCCAATAATAGTGACGAGAGCACTGGATGCGCGGAGTATAGTACGAGTGGCGAAGAATGCGTCGTCGTGAGTCGTACTTGTAGACTAGGTCAACCAGAGCCTAGGTCAATCAGAGCCTAGGTCATTCAGAGACTAGGTCAATCAGAGACTAGATCAACCAGAGCCTAGGTCAATCAGAGCCTAGGTCAATCAGAGCCTAGGTCAACCAGAGCATAGGTCAACCAGAGCCTAGGTCAATCAGAGACTAGGTCACCCAGAGCCTAGGTCAATCAGAGCCTAGGTCAATCAGAGACTAGGTCAACCAGAGCCTAGGTCAATCAGAGCCTAGGTCAATCAGAGACTAGGTCAACCAGAGCCTAGGTCAATCAGAGCCTAGGTCAATCAGAGCCTAGGTCAACCAGAGCCTAGGTCAACCAGAGCCTAGGTCAATCAGAGACTAGGTCACCCAGAGCCTAGGTCAATCAGAGCCTAGGTCAATCAGAGACTAGGTCACCCAGAGCCTAGGTCAATCAGAGCCTAGGTCAATCAGATCAGAGCCTAGGTCAACCAGAGCCTAGGTCAGCCAGAGCCTAGGTCAACCAGAGCCTAGGTCAATCAGAGCCTAGGTCAATCAAAAACTAGGTCAACCAAAGCCTAGGTCAATCAGAGCCTAGGTCAATCAGAGACTAGGTCAACCAGAGCCTAGGTCAATCAGAGCCTAGGTCAATCAGAGACTAGGTCAATCAGAGACTAGGTCAACCAGAGCCTAGGTCAATCAGAGCCTAGGTCAATCAGAGCCTAGGTCAACCAGAGCATAGGTCAACCAGAGCCTAGGTCAATCAGAGACTAGGTCACCCAGAGCCTAGGTCAATCAGAGCCTAGGTCAATCAGAGACTAGGTCAACCAGAGCCTAGGTCAATCAGAGCCTAGGTCAATCAGAGACTAGGTCAACCAGAGCCTAGGTCAATCAGAGCCTAGGTCAATCAGAGCCTAGGTCAACCAGAGCCTAGGTCAACCAGAGCCTAGGTCAATCAGAGACTAGGTCACACAGAGCCTAGGTCAATCAGAGACTAGGTCAACCAGAGCCTAGGTCAATCAGAGCCTAGGTCAATCAGAGACTAGGTCAATCAGAGACTAGGTCAACCAGAGCCTAGATCAATCAGAGCCTAGGTCAATCAGAGCCTAGGTTAACCAGAGCATAGGTCAACCAGAGCCTAGGTCAATCAGAGACTAGGTCACCCAGAGCCTAGGTCAATCAGAGCCTAGGTCAATCAGAGACTAGGTCAACCAGAGCCTAGGTCAATCAGAGCCTAGGTCAATCAGAGACTAGGTCAACCAGAGCCTATGTCAATCAGAGCCTAGGTCAATCAGAGCCTAGGTCAACCAGAGCCTAGGTCAACCAGAGCCTAGGTCAATCAGAGACTAGGTCACCCAGAGCCTAGGTCAATCAGAGCCTAGGTCAATCAGAGACTAGGTCACCCAGAGCCTAGGTCAATCAGAGCCTAGGTCAATCAGATCAGAGCCTAGGTCAACCAGAGCCTAGGTCAGCCAGAGCCTAGGACAGTGACAGCAGGGTGAATTAGCAGCACGGGAAGGGGCCAGGCTAACAACGCGGTTGGTGACAGCCTGAGTTGTGTCATAGGCTTGGACAGTCATTGCATGGGTGAGTGACAGCGTGACTCCGTGAACCGGGGCGAAAGTAGCAATGCCAAGAGGGGCAACGAATGCGTCAAGGGGCTCTGCTAGTCTCTTGGCAGTATGCAGAATCCGTAAGCAACTCCGTGTGTAACCAACAGTTGCGCATTGACCCCCTCTGCCAGAACTACGAGCACCATGACTTTTGAGTTGTGCGCCTCAGGCTTGCAAGGCTTGAAAGCGAAGGTCTGACTGGGGAAAGAAAGGGGAGGCTTACCTCTATTTAGGGTTTCTTATACTATCGTGTTTCCGCGGC
The DNA here is from genome assembly GCA_948144175.1 of Closterium sp. NIES-65. NCBI lineage: Eukaryota > Viridiplantae > Streptophyta > Zygnematophyceae > Desmidiales > Closteriaceae > Closterium > Closterium sp. NIES-65. Next base: position 57,071 of record CANXME010000651.1, read on the forward strand.
TCGAAGAGACTCAGAGGCGGCGCGGTGCGTCGATCTGCAGCGCGTGGTGCGTGATGGCGCGGCGCGGCAATTTCGAAAGTGTTGCGACGGAAGGAAACGAGCGGGCCAATAATAGTGACGAGAGCACTGGATGCGCGGAGTATAGTACGAGTGGCGAAGAATGGCGTCGCCGTGAGTCGTACTTGTTTCGTAGAAGCGATTCGAGTCAACTTCTCTTGCGATGGGAGATAGCGCGCTTGCAATGTAGTACGCCTACTATGCGTCACGGCTAGCACATACTAGCGTTAGCTGAACATAGCTTGAGTAGGAAGGAGCATATGGGATCAAATTATGACCTGGTACTCGAATTTCGAGTTTGCCTCCAATCGCGATTGTTTTCAAGTTACCACCCATTTTCCGCGATGAACTATCTGTTCACAAAATTCATTAACTTCGCGAAGCGAAATGCCAAACAAGCAGGCCCTGTGACTCAGATTCGATGCCTGAGTTCGTGAGGTACCAGTTACACATTTCAAATCAAGTTCGTTCATTTGACCGACATTTGCACGGTTACCCCCCACATGCCTTTCGTCAGCTTCGTACTTGAAACGAGGCATCAACTGGAAATACCACGCATCTGAACTAGTGTCGTAGAATAGGCTCCAGTGCTGCTGTCACAATGTTGGGCACACATATGCTCACACTCATCCCACCACCGTAGTTCCTGCAGAAACTACGAGTCGCGTTTCTATGCTTTAAAAGCGTGTATAATATTCCTCGTTTCACTTAGTATCAGTTAGCAGTTAGTATCGGTTAGTATCAGTGAGCGGGATAGAAATCATCCTTTCCATCGGTATCTTATCTATCCCTCTTTTTACCGCTCGCACTCGCTTCTTTTTTTTTTCAAAGCCATCGCATTCTCTCGCTTCTATTTTTTCACAACTCCGTATTTCGGATCGTTTGGCGTGTCTGGTGCCTGTTGCGGAGCTCAGAGCCAAGTGTCTGCGCTAGTCTCTTACCACACGTTTCAATCTTCCAAACCCTAGAAACAGGTAAGGCTGGTCCCGTCATTGCATTCATTTCGGCTTGCACGCCAGCCACGACCATCCATCCTCAGATTCCTCCTTTCGCCGATGCTCCCAACCTCTGTTTCTCTCATCCTCGCACTACATCCCCACCGTCTATTCCACGTTCCCATAGCTTAGCACACTAGGGAAAAGCGTGATAGTCATGCATAATTTCTCACGCTTCCGTAAGCAGTGCACACTGAATGCCAATGGGGTAATCACTTGGTAAGGAATCGCCAAGAAGGGACGTGTGACCAGACATAGCTGCCGCAAGTCCCGTTACCTCACATCCATGTGTTTTCCATTATCCCTTGAATCCCCACCACTCCATCCACTCAGTTTCAAGAACAGCTATTAGTTGGGAAACGTCTTTTCCGCTAGAGATGTGTTAGCTCGCATTTCCTCTACCAGGCTCCTCTCTTAGTTAAGCTCGCACCTCTGATTTTCAGTTCCACTGCTTGGATGTAGTCACGAGCAGTGGATGAGGCCAAGTATACTCACCTTATTTTGGTTTGCGTTGCTTAACAGCTAGATGTCTACTCGCATTGGGTGCCTTCCCTCTCCGCCGCCTTGTTGATCGCCTTGAGGAGCTAGAATACCATCTTGCTAGCAACTCCCGCCTCATCCTCAGCACCCATGCGGAATCTCACCCTGCTCTGCCAGAGAATCCACCCTGCCCCCTCTCATGCCCACCTGGAAACCCACACTCCCTGCCACACATAAGGATCACCCTGTCTAGCTGAGCAAGTTAAAAAAAACGATATGCTTTTGCAAGTGGTGCAGGGGCCAACATGAAATCTGTATTTGTAAGCCCCCCCCCCCCCCCCCCCCCCCCCCCTTCCCCCCCCCCCTTCCCCCATTTCCAGTCGAATAGAGTACGGGTACTTAACTCGACAAGCAATTCTCGTCTCGCCTTGGTGGATTAAACCTATGTCACTTTCTCCTAATGTCTGCCTCCTGTGCCTCTTTTCTCTATGCATGTCCCTATACATATATGCTTTCATGCGTACCGACATCGGCATGCCACTTCAGGCGTTCCTTTGTAAGAAGGGATCTACCTGTAATAAAGCAGCACGTATGGCTACAGAGAGGGAGGGGAATGAGATTGCTGAAGCACTGCGCGGACTGTTCGGTTTGGTGAGAGGGGAGCTGACAGCATTGAAAGGGGAGCTGGCCATGGTTAGGGAGCAGGTGGCCCGACAGAATGAGCGAGTGTTGATACTGGAGGAGAGGAACCAGGTTTTGGGGAATGAGGTGAATGAGTTGAGGTATGCACTGGATGTTGTGGGAGAGAGGAGTGTGGCAACTGCTGCTGTGGTTGAGGAGAGGGAGACAGCGTTGGCAACATTGACCGAGGAGCTGAATAAAGTGAAGGCAGAGCTGACTGCAGTGAAGGGGGGGCTGGCTGAACACAAGGATGTTATAACAGAGCAACTGGATATGGCTGAGAGACGAAGGGAATTGGAATTGAGAGAGCTTGGAGAGGAGGTCAGAAAGGGAGAGGATGAAATGAGAGCGGAGTTGGCAAGGGAGAGGGAGGAGAGGAGGAGGGAGGTGCAGGCGCTTGATTGGCCTTGTGCCATGGAGGAATTGACAGCCTGCCGAAATTGGCAAAATTTTGAGCTGGAAATGTGCAGAAGTGATGACCGTCAGATTGATGCATGGAAGGTGAGTGCTGACCTTTATGTTCGATAGGCCATTTGTTGTTTGACTGGGCATGCATTGTTTAACTCGGCATGCATTGTTCGATAGCCCATGCATTCTTTGACATGCCATCCATTCTTTGACATGCCATCCATTGTTTGACATGCCATCCATTCTTTGACATGCCATCCATTGTTTGACATGCCATCCATTCTTTGACATGCCATCCATTCTTTGACAGGCCATGCATTGTTTCACATGCCATGCATTGTTCCACATGCCATGCATTGTTCCACATGCCATGCATTGTTCCACAGGCCATGCATTGTTCCACATGCCATGCATTGTTCCACATGCCATGCATTGTTCCACAGGCCATGCATTGTTCCACATGCCATGCATTGTTCCACATGCCATGCATTGTTCCACAGGCCATGCATTGTTCCATATTCCATGCATTGTTCCACATGCCATGCATTGTTCCACATGCCATGCATTGTTCAATATGCCATGGAGCGAGCTCATTGTCACGATGGTCATTCCTGTCATTAACTCCCTCCAGCGAATCAGGTCAGCATTACGAGGAATTCATTTGAATCTGGCGGATCTCCACAGCCTCTCAGACACCATCCTCAGGCATGCGTCTACAATGACTCACCTAATGAGCATAGACTTATCCTCTACCTCAGGCTTCAGTGCAGAGGGCATCAAGCACCTCTACAGGCTACCACGGCTGGAGAAGCTAAACCTCAACTGCACAGACGTCTCAGACAGTGCATTAGAAGGGATTGGATCCTCGGGCAGTCTCAAGCAGCTCTATCTCCATCGTACCAAGGTGACCAATGCTGGCCTGGCGCACTTGACAGCCCTGCCCCCTCTCGAAGTGTTATGGCTTACTGAATGCAAGGGTGTGACAAATGCTGGCATGGTGGATTTGGGTAGGCTGACAGGGCTCGAGAGCCTTGCTCTGGGTGGAACTGAAGTGTCGAATGATGGGCTACAGCAGCTGACTGCCCTGACCAAACTGACAACTCTCTGGACGCCATTATGGGGATGCCTTCAAAACGATGCTGCACGGAGGTGGATATGCAAAGTGGCCGAGAACAGGCGTGGAAATGGAGGCGGGGTTAGGGAAGAGATGTCACAGGCCGCAGCACAGTGAAAGGATCTCCTCAGAGGAGAGGGTATGACACAGGTTTCTGAACAGTCTTAGTATGCTCAATTACTGGTAATCATGTTCATTTGGTGATCCTCCAAACTCATCAATGACAAAAACTCTTGCTACTACCGGTATGTAATACATCAGACAGGAGATTCATGCCTCCTGTACACAAAACCACATAAGGTGGCTTGCTACTATAGTACATTCTGAGGGCATTCTATTGGCCGAGGGTACTATTCAACAATCCACCTGAGGTATCCACTGCTGGAATGGCGGCAGGCGGCAACACAGTGAAAGGATCTGAATCCCTGGAACTACCGTAAGGAATGAAATAGAGTGGCATGCAGAAAACAAAGAATTGCGGCCTCGCCCGGATTTTTTACCAAGAGCAGTAGCGATGCAACAGCTCGTTCTGTTAGCTCTGATGTTGTTGAGTACTGCCACGCTTCACTGCATTGATTTGCCTGTGATGAGGACAGGAGGCAGAGGTGCTGCCCGAGTGCGATTTGAGAAGGCGGGGAGAAGATGGGAGGGTGATGACGTTGATCTAGGACGGGGAGGGACACAATGTTTTCGTCATTAGTTGGACGAAGGAAAGGCCATGACCCGATGGCATGAAAGGCAGGGCATGGTGGGATCGTACAATTTAATAAAAATGCTGACAGCTAGCTGGAAGGCAGGAGGTGAGGATGTGGATTAGAGGTGAGGTGAGCTGATGAGGTATGGGATGGGATATGGGATGGGGTGTGGGATGGGGTATGGGATGGGGTGTGGTATGGGGTATGGGCTGGGGTGTGGGATGCCGTATGGGATGGGGTGTGGGATGGGGTATGGGATGGGGTGTGGTATGGGGTATGGGATGGGTTGTGGGATGCGGTATGGGATGGGGTGTGGGATGGGGTATGGGATGGGGTGTGGGATGGGGTGTGGGATGGGGTATGGGATGGATTGTGGGATGGGATATGGGATGGGGGTGTGGGATGGGGTATGGGATGGGATATGGGATGGGGTGTGGGATAGGGTGTGGGATAGGGTTTGGGTTGGGTGTCGGATGGGGTATGGGATGGGGTGTGGAATAAGGTATGGGATGGGGTGTGGGATGGGGTATGGGATGGGGTGTGGGATTTGGTATGGGATGGGGTGTGGAATGGGGTATGGGATGGGGTGTGGGATGGGGTGTGGGATGGGATGGGATGGGGTATGGGATGGGGTACGGGACGAGGTATGGGATGGGGCATGGGATGGGGTGTGGGATGGGGTGACTCATGGAATGGGCGGGATGGGGTATGGGATGGGGTGGGTCACTTGATTCATCTACGAAATGAATGGCAAGACGGGAAGACAGCTATTTGGGTGTGATGGTTGAAGTTACAGGTGCAATGGCTAAAGTTGGGCAAATGGAGAACTTGAAGATGGGAAAGGGGGAGACGAGGGAAAACAGGGGTTATGGCATGGGGAAGGGATATGGAATGGACAGGGTTAGGGCGGAGGTGGATGGGGAAGGGGAGGAAGGGAGCAGTGACAGTGGGTGCGCGCCCTACTTTGCACTGCCTCGTCCTGGAAATGTTGGGAATGGAGAGACGAGGGCTAGGGGCGATTGGAAAGTGATGAGGCAGGGCGGAGCACTTAAAAGTGAAACAGACACAACGCAATGTAGGCATGAGGACATTGTATGAAGGTTATGGTACATAGAAATCCATGAGATGAACGTGTTGCAGGAGGTAGCTGAGACGGGAGAAGCATCGCCACTAACACCATCAGCACGGGTTCTGGCATCAGCAGCAGGAGCAGTCACAGTGGGAGCTGCAGAACTAGCAGAGGTAATGTGCATGTGGTAGGAGAGACAGGGAAACTCCTCGCCCATCTGTCTTCCGTCACACCTCACACACTCCCTCACATCATCACCCCCACCGTTGACAGCAAAATACTACCCACCACCACACACCCACTCCGGCCCGAAATGTTATCTACCCTCTACTTTCCCTCACCACATGTCTCTTTACAATCCATATATCTCTCTTCCCTCCCATGCTCTCACGTACTGCTCTCACCGGCTGCTCCAGAAAGATGGGGATGCTTCGTCCCGCTGCCTATTTAGCAGCGCTGGTATCTGCAACGTCATCCATTGTAAATCTCATTCTGCAATCAGTCTTCCCTTCAGCATGCCACTGTCATGGCCACGTGACACGCCCAGGAGCTGCTACGTTAGCCGTTAAAGCTCAGCAGTAACCAGGAGGCGGAGGGAGGAGGAGCGGGCGAGAGGGACAGGGAGGGGGAGGAGGTGGGAGATGAAAGGGGGAGAGGGGCGAGGGCTGGGAGTGAGGTGTATCACATGTTGACTGTACCGGACGCGATGTTGCAGAGACTGACGGTGGGAAGCGACAGGGGACAAAGGAGGGTAGGAATGAATGCGGAAAGCAGAGTGGTAAAGAGGGTTGGGGAGGAGGTCCGAGAAGGCAGGCGACGACGAGGATTGAGAAGCGAAACGCGGGAACGAGGAAAGGTGGGGGCATGCAAAAGCAAACATTGAAACGAGGAGGGAGTAAGGTCAAAGGCAGGAAACGGGAGTTCCAAAACGTACATAGTTAAGAAAGGCGAAGACAAGAGCGGCCAGAAGCATCGGGGAAACGTATGGGTGCACCCCATTTCTTAATCATGGCAATATGGGAGCGCATATCATATTTCTTAATGCCAAGCATGCGTTTCCACGTGCGCCATCCGACCTGATAACGATCGCATCAGCAGCGGCCGACGAAGAGATTCGTTCTGATGCGATTACACTCTCTCAACTCGACTCACCCTTGTCGTCGCCAAACAACTAAAGGGCGATATGGGTCGCATCTGCCTGAATAGCACGTCTTCCTTCGTCTGCCTTTTCAGACAGCTACAGGGAAGCTCGACTTCCCTCTTTCTCTTGCGCTACAATCGCCTCTCTCGCACCGCAACCCCTCCCAAATCCTCCCACTTCCCCCCAATTTCCTCAGGTAGGCCAAGCTGCACGTCCTGCTTGGTGTAGCATGGTCAGTCTCTCCCAAGTCGCCCTGCTCTCATCTGCATTCACCATCCAACAGCATGGGCTTGCTCACTTGCACCGCTTCTACATGCACGTGCACCCTCATGAGCGGCCAGTAACGTCCAGCCACCAGCAGCGCATCTGCCACTCCCAACACCCTCCTACTTCTCACCCCCATCTACTTCCATCAAGGCGAAAACCATTACCCCCCCCCTTCCCCCTTCTCCCAGCTCCCGCCTCTCCTCTACTTCCCACTCCCCTTCTCCTCGCCCCCCTCCATTCCTATCCGTCTCCATCCAACCGCCCTAATCCCTCTCGTCCCTCTCCTCTCGTCCCCTCCCCCATCCCCTTCCCCCAACCACACCCCCCACCTTTCCTCTCCTCCCATCCCTCCTCTCCCCCCCTCATTCTGCAACCGTGCAGCACCCAACCGTGCAGCACCCAACCGTGTTGCACCCAGCCATGCATCACTCTCCGCAGGACGCACCTGCTCGGCTACTTGCTCGCGGCGAAGGTCAAGGCCACCCGGACCCACTGCCTGCGCGTGCAGCGCCCAATTCTCCAGCACGTCGCTGTAGCCTGTAAGAGGATGGCAGGTAGCATGAGGGGGGAAGGGAGTGCGGAGAAACGAGGAAGGGGGTAGGGGGTAGGTTGGGGGTTTTGGGGGGGGGGGGGGGGGGGGGGGGGGATGAGGGAGGTGGGGAAGGGGAAGCATAGAAGGAAATTCAATGTTGTTAGGTGTCTCGGAAGGGCAAATAAGGTTTGTCGCTCACATCAAGCGCAGGAGGATAAGGAGCAACAATTAGCGAGGAGAAGGGGGGAACATGCATGGGGAGAGGAGCAGGGAGAGAGAAGACGATCCTCGCACCAGCATCGAAGGCGGCGATGATGACATTTAAGAATCCTCCAAAGCGACAATTATGGTGATCACCGTTTCGCCATCGTCAACTCGCCACTCGATTCGCTGCTCTTTGCAGCTTCGACGCCTGCGATGCTCGCGACGCCGCCTCTCGCAATCCACTCTCTGCTTAAGAGAAAAGCGTATCTGACGTTTATTTTCCTCATGCCGCCTGATGTCAGTTGCGCATTCATGCTTCACGCAACGGGCGGCGTCGCACAGTGGAATTGTGCGATGGTAAGGAGGAAAAAATGGGGAGTGGAAGGAGGTGCGAGAGATGTCCCCTTCTTAAATCGGATCTTAGACGACATTCTGACAACCCATAGTGAGTAGATTAGACGATGAGCATCACACATCAGTGTCATCTTGCCGTTGTTTAGTCACACGCTCAAACTGTGAACGCTCAATTCTACATTATCGCTAGACTGCTTGAAAATTCTAGATCTCGGGGTGTGTGGAGAGATCGCGGTTCCCTTTGTCGAAAGATACTGATGCCACTAGGTCGTTCGTACCCTAATTTGCATGTTTAAACATGGCTCTTTGTATGCTGAAAGAAATATCATTTGCTTTAGCGCTCATCTGGATTTCTTTATTGCGGGGAGTAAGAGGTCGGTGTTCGTCAAACAGGGTCAACCGCTGTCCTGATTCGTCTGACTCGCAGACCTGGCGAGATTTTCGGTGGCTCGACACGCCCTGTTGGCGTACAACACCACCACCGAAACTCGTATCGCCTTGGAATTCGCGATTGCAGGGTAGGTTGACGATCTTTTCGCAATTGCCGCAACTCGCGAATTTGACGTTCGTCAGCCATGTTGCAAAGCAGATCTTGGCAAGAAAGATGGGGACTTCCATCACCCAACCCTCACCTCCTCCTGCCACTCTCTTTCCTCTAGCTTCATTTCAAGCTAGCTTTACATGGATTCCTCATCATAACTTGATGTCGTCTGCACTCCAGGTTCTACGAGTAGTTTCTCATCATACAGTAGTTTCTTTATTTACCGTCCACAAGTATTTACGCGTCTCTATTGACGCTTAGAACCACTGCTACTGATTGCGCACAGATTCACAAGCGATTAAAATAAGTAATTTAGGGTTTACTGGAAGCTTGCCGCACTACGATGGCAACGGAAGGCGCGAGATGCATCATACGACTCCGCTTACTCTTCTTTCTGACGTTTCTCGCTGTGGTTTCTCCAATCCTCTGTGTCCCGTTTGCAGCCTCCCAAGGTTCGTTCTAGTAGACAAACTTAAATTTGGCATTCAGTTGGTCCCCCGAGGCGCCCCCCCTGCCCTCGACCCCCACCCTCTCTCATGTATTTATTGCCCTGATAGCTTTCATGTCTTATGTAGTCTTGGTGACGTTAGTAGGAGCATTCCAGCAGGAACACTCAGGTGTCACCACGATGACGCGGAGCGCATTTCAGCTCAGCTGTGATCGTGTCACGGGCAGTGCGAAGCAGTGGAACACCAACAGAAATAACGTACCAACAAAGTCTGTTCAAGCTTTTTATTTATGTTTTTTGTAGGTGACAGTGCATCATACAACGCAAAGACACCTTCGGTCGTAACCGTAGCTAGAGGGCCTAGGTAGCAGATACTACCTTGCCCTCGCAGTTTTCTATGGAGGTTTAAGATAAAGTGCTTAAAGAGTTTATCCTGCCCGCTGGGGCTTCCTTCACACAGTTGGCACATTTCAGATGTGGCTGGAACCTGCCGACACCTTGCCTTCCTTGCCTTGTCCATGGCCTTCTTGCCTGTCGAAATGTGTGTAGAGTGGATTCAACCTCTATCTTTGCTTAGGTATGGGTATAGAGCAGTTTCAATCTGCTCAGGTTTCAGCCTCAAACTTGTCCAGCACTCGTAGGGGTTGGTCACCGATTTTCCTCTGAAGAGAGTAGCAGGAGAAAACTGCAGCAGCTGCTATGCCCTTCTTCTTTGTGCCCTGATATGTTTCCCGTGTCTCGTTGTTCAAGCTCATGCCGCTCCATTTATCAAAACCTCATGCACAAGATAGTCTCAGTGGCACCAATCGTGGCATGGCAGCGGATTATCAAAGCCAAGGGGCACACCGGATGTGCCATTTGGCACGATCCATGATTCTTTAGATTCGTGATTCTCATCCAACGCATGATCCTTAGCAGCTTGAGCAGACAACTTCACCTTGAGAATGCAGCAGCATGCAAGTCGTTTCGCAAGATGATAGAAATCTCCCCGATATTCCCTCATCCCTCTCAATTTACGCGTGCTTGCTCTAACAAGTGGGGGCTGCACTAGAGGCAGTGTGAAGCGCACGGGAGGCGAAAGCATGCAGCAGCAGCGTGCAACTGCGAACGTGGGCAGCAAAGGGGCCGAAGTGAGCAGGACGTGGGGGACCCACGTGAGAAGGGTGAAACTGAGGTTTCATGCCTTGACTGACTTGGGGGGACTTCCGCGTGGGACAGGTGGCGAAAGTCCAGACTTGGAGGAATAGAAATGTAACACGTGTGTGGGTGCAGTGAGGTGTACAAACGTGAGTAGAAATATGGAATGCGGCTCGATGTTGGGGCTGGCCACCCGAATCGACATTCCGAGCCGCGTGTCTGAATTGTAAATGTACTGTACATATAAAAATGCATTCGTAGGAATTAGAGAGTAGTTGCTGTTTCTCTTTCTGTTTGTTCTTCCTTGCTTCTAAGGAAATTCTCTTGGGAAGAATTCTCAGCCAGAAATAACTTGAACAAGCCCAAGTGCCGTGAGCTTGTTCCACTTGGTTTCCGAGCCTGTTTTTTCCTCGTGAGTTGCTGCCGGGAGATTTTTGCTCCATGGCCGATTCAGAGCGTGATGCCGCGGTTCGAGAGCTCGTAGCCAAGGAGGTGCAGGCTGCCCTGCAGAACGCAGCTGCACAGCAAAGCGTAGCTACAGCTCCGGGAAGCGTAGTGGGATCTCTTTCCCATGTGAGAGCATCGATGCCGGACACCTTTGTTCCAGGGAAAGGATAACCGGTGGTTCGACGATGGCTCTTTCTAGTGGAAGAATATCTATGCTTGAGCCATGTGGCTGGTGAGGAGTGGGCGCCGTTTGCTGGAACCCTACTCCGACGCTCTGCGGTTGCATGGTGGCAATCGGTGCGACCTGCTATCCAAACCTGGCAGCAATTCAAGGAAGCTCTCATTGCGTCATACGAACCTATCAATGCGATGGCAAGGGCGCGTGATCGACTTGCAAATCTGCGGCAGCGTACTTCTGTAGCAGATTACGTCGCTGAATTTCGTGACATCTCCACCGAAATTTCAGAGCTTTCAACGGCTGAGGCGCTGGATAAGTTTAAGCGCGGGTTGAAGGATGACGTTAGGATGGAAGTAGAGGTGCAGGGATGTAGTTCGCTTGAGGAGATGGCGCGTGTCGCTGAACGATACGATGAGATTCATTTCGGTAACCGTCGCAACCGTTTTAACCGTGGGATGCGGTTCAGTCCGAACATATTCCAGCCTTTCCATGGGGAGCAGCGTGGTGGTGCAGGACCGACACCGATGGAGCTGGATACGATTGATAAGAACAAGGAGAAACGGAAGGGCTTTGCTGGAAATTGTTTCAAGTGCGGGAAGCGTGGCCACAAAGCACTCAACTGCCCTACCAAGCCAAGGCAGCCGGGAAACAAGCCTCACCAGTAGCTTCGGGGCGAGTTGCTGGTGGTGAGGAGTGCCCCACCTTGCTGACTCCATCCTCAACGCCGCTGCAGCAGGAGTCGGAAGGAGCCATAGTACTTCGGGGGCAGATTCGTGGTAAGGAGGTAAAGATGTTGCTGGATAGTGGTGCTTCATCCAATTTCATTTCTTCTTGGCTGGTGCATGAATTGAAGTTACCGGTGCAGAGCAGTACAGTGGAGAGTACGGTGCGCATGGCGGATGGTGTAGTGAGGAGCTGTGGACCTGAGTTGTACCCGGTCAACTGCAACATAGGGGAGTTTCATGGAAAAATCCCTTTCCAACAGATCTGGCTTGACGGTCATGACATCATCTTGGGCAGGAATTGGTTGGCAGCAGTGAAACCTCAGGTGGATTGGAGAACCAGGGAGGTGAAGGTGCTGTTTGGGGGGAGGTTTGTTCGCCTACCAGTGGTGCAGCAGCAGGAGGGGATGACCTTCCGGCTGATTAGTGCGAAGCAGTTTGGTAAGGCCATTCGGGGGGAGGAAGCAGTTTTTCTAGGTCTCATCACAGAGGTCCAGCCTACATCACCTGACGCAGTAACACCAACGGTTTCAGCATCACATGAGGATGAGGAGTTAACACGGGGTGTAGAGAAGCTGCTGGAAAAAAATTTCAGGGGTGTTTCCCGAGGACTTACCGGCTAGACTTCCTCCTAAGCGAGCTGCAGATCACAGGATAGAGTTGATTCCTGGATCTACCCCACCGGTTAGACCGACCTACAAGATGAGTGCAGTGGAACTGAAGGAGCTGAAGAAGCAGTTAGAGGATCTGTTAGCTAAGGAGTTCATTCAGCCTAGTTCTTCTCCGTACGCTTCTCCGGTGCTGTTCGTGCGGAAAAAGGATGGTTCTCTGCGGATGTGTGTAGATTACCGCGGGCTGAACAAGATAATAGTGAAGAACCGATACCCACTGCCACGGATAGATGAGCTGTTTGAGCAAGTTGGTGAGGCACGGTACTTCTCAAAGTTGGATCTGCGTTCGGGGTATCATCAGGTGCGGATTCAGAGTGAGGACATCCCAAAAACAGCATTCCGAACACGGTAAGGTCACTATGAGTTTCGTGTGTTGCCCTTTGGTCTCACCAACGCTCCAGCCACTTTCCAAGGCATGATGCAGAGCATTTTCAGTGATTTCATTGACAAGTTTCTGGTGGTTTTCATTGATGATTTGCTGGTTTACAGTCGCACTCGTGAGGAGCACCAAAAGCACCTTGAGCTGGTCCTTGCACGTCTGAGTGAGCACATATTGTATGCCAAGCGTTCAAAGTGTGAGTTTGCAAAGACCAAGCTGTCTTTCTTGGGTCACGTCATTTCACATGGGAAGCTGGAAGTAGACAACAGCAAGGTAGCAGTCCTGAAGCAGTGGAAGCAGCCGAGTACAGTGAAGGAGGTGCAGGCTTTCTTGGGGTTAGCTAACTACTACCGGCGGTTTGTGAAGGGATTTGCAGCAGTGGAAGCACCTCTGACCGATCTCTTACGGAAGGACTCATCATTCAGTTGGGGACCATCGCAGTAGCAGGCTTTTGAGCTGCTCAAAACTTCTCTTACTTCACCCCCAGCCCTATCAGTACCGAATCCAGAACTCCCATACTTCATTTGGTGTGATGCATCAGACGTTGCTCTTGGAGCGATTCTCTGCCAAGAGCAGGAAGCTGGGCTGCAGCCAATAGCCTTTGAGTCACGCAAGCTCACTGCTGCAGAGCGCACATACCCCATTCACGAGAGAGAGGCACTTGCTGTGATGCATGCACTGAAGAAGTGGCGCTGTTATGTGGAGATGCAGCCCGTTACAGTCTTCACTGATCACCGAACACTGGAGTACCTGAAAACACAGTCACAGATCATACCAAGGCAGGCCCGGTGGGTTCAGTTTTTGGAGCAGTACGTTCCCAATCTTCAGATTGTGTACAAACCAGGGCGCTTCAATCCGGCGGATGTTCTGTCACGGCCAGCAGCAGAGGAGCTGAATGTCATGGGAGTGGTTACATGAGACCGCAACTTCATCACTCGTTTCAGCCGTGGTTACAACCGTGATCAGCTGTACGAACAGAAAGCCCCCCATGACCCATCCTTTCTTTTCAGCAAACCCTTTTGGACCCGTGCAGATTCTGGTGCTGTGTGTGTACCTGATGACTCCAGGCTTCGCCAGCTGCTTCTACACGAGTACCATGACAATCGGTCACACTTCGGCAGTGACAAGACGTATGCTGCCATTTCTCGTGACTACTACTGGCCTGGACTGTCCCGGAGTGTAGCAGAGTATGTTTCTTCAGGTCCTACCTGTCAGGTCAACAAGGCTCGCACCACTGCACCGGCTGGTCTATTGCAACCATTGGAGATACCCACAGCCCCCTGGACTTGTGTTTCTCTGGATTTTATCACAGACTTACCCCGCACCCCTACAGGCTTTGACAGCATTCTCGTGGTGATTGACAAGCTGTCCAAGATGGCTCACTTCATCCCTACAACCGGCACAGTGACTGTTGCTGAAACTGCCAAGCTGTTTTTCACAGAGGTGGTGAGGCTACACGGACTGCCCTCAGCCATAATCAGTGACAGAGACGGACCATACACCCTGTTTTCCATGTTCACCTTCTTCGACTTTACCGTACTCCCTCTCACCCATTCCAGCCCCGCCCACCCATGTTCTCTGCCCATCCGGACCTGCATGAGGCCGACACCATCTTCTCACACCGTGACACTTCGGTTGGCCGTGAATACCTCATTTACTGGCGCAACACATCTGCATCTGAAGATTCATGGGGGCCATTCTCCAACCTCAGCCATGCTCCTCGTGCCATTGGAGTGTATCTTGCCTCATTGGCACCGAGGACGGTGCCTTCAGGGAGGGGAGGTAATGTAGCAAGTGGGGGCTGCACTAGCGGCAGCGTGAAGCGCACGGGAGGCGAAAGCATGCAGCAGCAGCGTGCAACTGCGAACGTGGGCAGCAAAGGGGCGGAAGTGAGCAGGACGTGGGGGACCCACGTGAGAAGGGCGCAACTGAGGTTTCATGCCTTGACTGACTTGGGGGGACTTCCGCGTGGGACAGGTGGCGAAAGTCCAGACTTGGAGGAATAGAAATGTAACACGTGTGTGGGTGCAGTGAGGTGTACAAACGTGAGTAGAAATATGGAATGCGGCTCGATGTTGGGGCTGGCCACCCGAATCGACATTCCGAGCCGCATGTCTGAATTGTAAATGTACTGTACATATAAAAATGCATTCGTAGGAATTAGAGAGTAGTTGCTGTTTCTCTTTCTGTTTGTTCTTCCTTGCTTCTAAGGAAATTCTCTTGGGAAGAATTCTCAGCCAGAAACAACTTGAACAAGCCCAAGTGCCGTGAGCTTGTTCCACTTGCCCATCACACTTCAAGTTGTCTGCTCTAATGTCCAGTGCAGGGTTCGAGAGAGGGAGGGATTCATATCTTTTTCCCTCTTACCCCCTCAGAAGCAGGGCGTTTCTCCCTCTCCCTTTGATTTTTTTCCCCTACTCCATTGCGGCTCCTACTGCTCTGCAGCCAGTGCAACGTCTGCTGGCTGGCTGGACTTCCAGCAGTCATGGGGGGAAAATTCTATGTGTTGATGGCTTGCTGCCATTGCTGGATGCAGCAATGGCAATAGCTGTAGCTCGAATGCCTAGGATCTTCATCATGAGTCATAGCAGTCGTACGTAAATCACTTACTCAAGTGCCTAATGGAGCTCAGGGAATGCACACCCCCAGCCATACATACCCCTTATTTGACCCCCTCTCCCGTTTATGCCTCCTATCTTCAATGGCACTATCATTACCAGTGGATGTATCAGAGACCACGTCATGCCCATGGTCCCATTTGCATGATGCTTTTCACTCAGCAGTTTCAATTTCCGTGTCACGGTTTCTTGGTACTTCACCACCGCAGGTGTCCATTCCGTGGTCAGCTGCACAGGCTGATGAGTGAGAGAGGAGGAGAAGGGTGCGACACACGGGTGATGACATACATTTTTCCTTCCTCTGTCCCCTGCCCCACACCCTCCTTCTGTCCTTCTCTTCCCTACCTACACCCCTCTCCCCCACCATCTGCCGCCAGAGCAAGTCCTGTTGGACCTGCAGCAAGCGTGGGGGCGGTATTTCTCGGGGTGGGTGGCTGGGGGGGACTGCAGCTTGGCCTTCTATGTGGGCTGCGATGAACAAGGCATGGTGACTGAAATGTGAGAGCACCAACTGCAGCTGGTCTTGCACCCCCCATGTGTGCACCAACTCTTGCTAGACTTGACTTGAGTGCCTCTACATCTTCTCTCCCTCAACCATTCTGCGTGCTCTGCGTCTGCAATCCCTTGTTGCATTTTGGAGAGCTAACCCTTGCTCGCAATGCAATCTACGTGTTTCTTTGTATTTCTCTTGCATTCCCTTTCTTCTTTAACTACTCTTGCCATTGTCCCTCTCTCTTCCAAACTGACTGTCTGCTTTGATGAGCCCATTGTTTCTTGAAGGCGTGTTAGGATGGTACCATGTTAACTCACTAGGATTAAGAATTAAGGATCATCGGGCAAGTGAACATGTTCGATGTTGCATCTGGAATAAATTTCCACGCTGCAACAGTTGTATGTTTTAATGACTTTAAAGATGAAGTCTGACGAGGAAGAGAGCAGGACAGGCACAGCTTCAGTAGTTCTACCATGCATAAGTCAGAGCACGAGTTGGCATTCAAGTGGTATGGCAGCAGGTGCAGCTGCAGGTACTTGCGTTCGCTGATTGAGCCCTTGCGGACCATGGATTCGCTGGATGCCTTTGTGTGTTTCTTTGTTCTTCACTTGCACTCCCTTACTACTTGAACCGTTCATCCCACGGTCCTCCTCTCATCCAAACCCACTGTCTGCTTTCGTGGACCCTTTGTAATCATTCCATGTTAAAATCATGTTCAAAGTTTTGTTAAGGTTAGAATCTATCTTTAAACATGATTGAGGAACATCTTCCATGTTTTATTGAAGGTGAATCAGGGGTTTTGTAGAGGGGCAGAGAGAGCAGGACAGGCACAGTTCTAGTAGTCCTATCATGCCCAAGTCAGAAAACTAGTTGGCATGCCAAAGGGAATGGCAACTGTTGTAGATGCAGCTGGTCTGTGCACAATGTCAACAAAGAAGTAGAGAAAATGGGTGAGTGGAAGGAGGGAGGTTGTGGTGGTGCATATGAGAGGTGTGGAAATGTTCGCAATGAGTGTGTTGGGGGTCTGCTAAAGGGTTTGCTACGTGCCATGGGGACGAATTTCACACAGAAATGCGGCGAAATGTCACCGCAGAACCAAAACGTCCCTTTGAAAACACAGTAACGAAAGGTAGACATTTGGAGGCAGTTCTAGGTGTCAATGTCGTCTAACCTACCTTATCATCCCCCTTCCCTTCTCCGTTTCCCTCTGTTTTCTGTTGCGTGGTTCATATTGAAAGGAGTTCAGTGCAGTAGAATGCTACCCAAATGCACCTCCCAGGTCTCTATCATCTCCATGCATGCAGGCGCAGGTGGACAACATGTGGGCTGCATGGGCCTCTCCTTCTCAAATAGTAACGAAACCACCTTGATGGATTCACCAATCTCTCATTTTATTTCACTCTTGATCCCGTTTCGTAACAAAATTATCATGTTCCCCACCCATTTCATTCCACTGCCCACCAGTAGGCTACGTTACGGACAATTAACCGGATCCATTCCAGATTCCATCAGTGCCTTGAACAGGATGACCGATCTGTGAGTATGAGTGGGAGCATGCACACATGACTGTGAGCATGGAGAGATGCCCATATGCAGAGATGAGCACGAAGATCGGCCGGCATAAATGCGACCAACCCGTGATGAGCAGGTGGTGAACATGCCTTGTCACGAGAATAGCTTGTCACGAGAAGAATGATGTCCCTGCCAGGTTATGGTGAACCTACCTACGAGAGTTTTTAGTGGAAACTTTCGTAGGGTGAAAATGGTTAGGAGAAAGAACAGTTTCCATGACATCCTTCCTAACTGGTTTTACCTCCTTCCGTGTCCAACCCACTTCAATAAATGCCTGCGCATACGTCTACCCCTTCGGCACAGACGCTCGACTCTGCTGAAGGCTAACAACTCGTTCTCTTCGTGCCATGACTGCTACATCAGGTCCTCTTAACCTGAAAAGCAGACTAGGCAAGCGAAAGGCAGCCAGAATTTTCCCAACATCTAGCAGAGCCACCAACCTTTGAACTGAAACCTCAGTAGATGTGGTTCTGGTTAATTTTACACCCCTGTATTCTATGACAAGTGTGGTGCTGTACTGTACAGTAGGGTTGAGCACGGGGGCGGGCTGGACCCTGCCGGGTCGGCCCTGCCCTGAAACTGCCCTGGGCCGAAAGTCTAAATTGGGCTGTCGGCCCAAGGCGGGCCGGGCAGTCGTGGTCTGGGCCATCGGTGGCCCGATTTTGGCTAGGCATGAGCGAAAGGCCCCGAACCAACCCAGGTTTTTGGCAGGTCAACTCAGGACTTCCAATGTCCTGGCCCAGCCGGGTCAGGTCTGTCCGGCTCGGGCAAAAACCGGACCCGATGTTGAATTTCGGGTCGGGTCGGTTCGAGCCTTAGGTCGACTTTGACCCGACACCCGGAATTGGGTAAAAAACAGGGTAACCAGGTCGGGCTTTGACCCGACTTGATTTCGACACTTGGCAAACCCCTAAAGCCGATGTCGAGGGGACATTTTCTCATTCAACATCAGTCCCGCAACCTAACTAGCCGTCAGCCCATAAATCATAGGTTCTAGGCAAGTACTAGTCGGCAATGTCCAGAGGATGAATGTCGAGAGATCTCTATAGAGTGGGAGTGGAGGGATTTGGGATTTGTAGAATCAGTGCGGTAAAAGGTGGTGAGCAGTGACGAATTGGTTGGGAATTTTTGTTCCAACACATATGTTCGAAACGTGTGCCTAGGCTGAGAAACCTACAGGCAAAATTTCGATGTTCACAGATATCGCAATGAATTCGTCGATTTGCGCAGATCGACAGGCAAAATTTCTGATCTGCACAGATCGACGGGCAAAATAGCAGATCTGCACAGAGCGCAGGCGAGAGCGGTTTCCTGACCCGAGCCGACCCGGGGTCGGCCCGACCCGATGTTGGGCCAGGAAAGACCCGGCCCTATACCCCAGGTCGGGTCAGAGTATACAACATCCTGGTCCGGGGCTGCCCCGACCCGACCCGACCCAGAAACCTGCTTGGCCAGGCAAAATCGGGTCGGGTCGGGCCAGACGCTTACTTTTGGCCTGCCCGTTTAGGGGCGGACTGGGCCGGCCCGTCTCGAGGTGCGGCCCTGGTCGGGCCGTTTTGGCCCGCTTTTGACCCAAGCCCCACTTTTATTGAGGCCCATCACAGCGTATGGTAGGAAGTATATACGAGCCATATTAGTTTCAAAACTAACGAGAGCAAGAGCTGAAACTAGGCCAGTATGGTTTATGCCTACATGGCTAGACATTATCGAGATGGTATTGAGAGGGTTTACGCTGGGCGTTATCCTCGCTTTGATAGCCATGGCTCGTTTGTTTGAGTTGAACCGAGCTTGGTCTGCCATAATCCGTAGGAGCCTCATGAAGAAGGGATCAAGTTTGCCACTATCAGCATTTTCCACCATGAGAAATGTTTTTAGGGAAGGCATGAAAAACGAGGTGCGGAGAGTCACTCTACAACAGTAGTGAGCTAGACTACGGGGGTTGGCACGAATTACTAGGAGTGATCATAGCTTTGCTTAGTTCCTTAGCGCTTGCACATTCACGGGAGAAATCGGCAAGAGTTTCCACAAACAAAGTAAAAATTACAGAATTGGTTCAACAAGCAATGACAAAAATGAGCGGTCGGCTGGCACCTAGCAACTCTGCAGCTAGCCTGGTCGACCGCCAGCCAGCGTTGCATAGAGGAGCCGTGCTTGCACTGCCGAAAGGTGACCTGCCAACATTGCAGGTCAACGACGTACCATCGCTGCAGCAGGGCGGCTGTCTAGCGTTGCCCCGTAGAAGACAGCAGTGCGTACGCTCGCAGGTGCGCCTGACTCGCCTCGTTGTGCATCCTTCGTCTGTTGCCTGCGCCTGACGAGCCACATCGACTTCGGGTTACCAACCCGAAGTCTCCTTCGCCATCGCGATCTCGACGACGTTCGCATGCCTCCCCAGAACTCGTCGAGTAGGTTACCTGGTCGACCTGGTCGACCACCAACTGCTCTGGTCGACCACCAGGTGCCTCCGGTCAATCACCAGGTGCCTCTGGTCGACCACCAGGTGCCTCTGGTCGACCACTAGGTGCCTCTGGTTGACCACAGCTTGTGTCAAGCTACCCCCTGGTCGACGGACCCCTTCTGTCGACCAGAATTGTCAGCGGTTGACGCCGAGCTTCCCTCGTCGACCACTGCTCACTTGTCAGGTCGACGGACAGCTCCGTCGGCCTCCCGGTCGAACTGCCCCTCCTGGTCGACGGCCCACCCGTCGCCCAGCCCAGTCAGCTGCAGCTGTCGAGCTCCCTGGTCGACAGCAGCACCACAGCGGTCCCCTGCAGCTCGACGAAGTCGTCTGCTCTCCCATTGTGAGCGGTCGGCTGTTTCTCCTGTACATCGGACCAAGTCGTCCGCGTTGCCCAAGCAAGGGCGGGGCCAACACCCCTCTTTCGTCAACACTAGGCATGAGCATAGGTCTAAGACAAGCTGGCTTGGTTCAAGTTGCCATGAGCCGGTGCACTGACGAGCCAGTCGGGCAGCTGACCAAGCTCGTGGCTCGTCCATTGAAGACAAGCAGGCATTGCTTACAGGGTTTTGGTATTTTACTGCTTCGGATGAATCTTGCATTTCAGGTAAGGATTTGCTTCCAGTTTCTCGTATGGGTAAGAGAGAGCCTGCCACGGGATTGAAGCAGCCTGGTTTTCCAGGCATATACCTTCTCACTGAGGACCAAAACTGTTCAAGCAGCAGTTTGACATTAGAACAGTTTAAGTAGTGCGGGCTGGCCGGTGAAAAACAGGCCACCTGATAAACCAGTTTGGCACAAGTCACAAGGGAACCTGCCCTTGGTCATGTTGTAGTGAAAGGCATAAATCTCAAGCATGAGTAGCCCATCTTTTGCGTCTTTGATGAGTCAATGTGCTCTTAAATTGGTCTTCAATTTCCCTGTCCCCTAAAGGTTTCCCACATACTTGAGCACAGCCTGAAGTTGTATGTGAGGGGAGAGACGCATTGGATTGCGAGCATGAGCAGTCCATCTTCTGCGTATTTGATGCGTCAATGTGTTCATAAATTGGTCTTCAATTTCCCTCTTTAGGAGTCCCCTAAGAGTTTGCCACATACTGAGCACGGCCTTAAGTTGCGCGTGTAGGGAGAGAAGACGCACTGGGATGCGAGCATGGGTAGTCCATTTTTTTGCATCTATAATGCGTCAATGTTCTCTTAGTCGGTCTTTGCTTTCTCTTTCTGGAAAAGAAAATGCACAGAATGCAGGACATTCACAACCATCTACTTGGTACTGGGGTCTGCCGCCTACCTCTGCACATTAGCCTCATGATAGGGTCTTGCAATGTCCAAGCGACAAGATACATGGGAAAGGGAGGTTCTGGCTGTTCCTCATGTTCAAATGAGAGTGAAATTCTATGAAATCAAGCTCGTAGCAAAGGGAAAAGACCCAAAGCCACGATATATAGGCTGCCATTAGTTTGATCATACCCAAACAAAGTCATCAGACCGACCATTCTCAAGCTGCCATCATCGTTGGTCAAATCTGAGCCATCCCTGAACTCTCCTTTTCGCTACAGAAAAAAAAAACAAAATGTCTTGCCAACGCTGCTGGCCTACAGACTTTCCTTCACAAAATCAATTTGTTCAAAAACAGACAGTGAAGACATTATGCGATGGAGTATACTGTTTAAAGCACTGTGCATGCACAGCTGTTTCAGGTCTAAGTTGCGGAAGACGCATGGCTAAAAAAACTTCGGGCAGCCCGAAAAAAAATATTCCGCGCACGAAATTGAATTTCGCCATTTCGACGCGAAATTCAATTTCGCGCTTTTCAAACCCCTTCCCACCCATTTCGACCCCAAAACCAGCCCCGCATGCAAATTTGAAGCCTCCCCCACCACAATTGAATACAAACCACTCTTCACCACTCATTATCTATAGAACCCAACCTCTATGGTTAACCACAAAGAGGTTGGGGAGCACAAATCCCTCATTTGTGCTTCCCAACCTTCATTTCTTTCAAATCTCTTTCGAAAACCCTTAGGGTTTAGCTCTTTCCACCGCGCGCGCAACCATGTCCTCTAGTAGTAGCCCTTCGTCTAGTAGTTCCTCCTCCGCGAGCGAGAATGCCGTCGGCGAGGGTGTATCCGCTCGTGTTTCTCAGGAAATGGAGGGGGTTGAGAAGAAGTCTAAGCATCCCGAGCACCCGATCTACAAGCACTATTATTTCTTTATGGATCCGAAGAAGAAGGGCGAGCAAGTTGAGTGTCTTTTTTTGCCACGAGAAGTTTTCTTTTAGTAGTAGCCGCGCTCCCGAGAATCTCGTACGACCCGCACCGTCGCCGCGAGGCGGGAGTTGTTTGCAAGGATGTGCATACGGAGATTTCCGCGGAGATTCGCGAAATGTTCGAGGCGAAGATTCGGGCGCGCAACCAAAAGGCGCGAGCGACGACTGCGGCGGTCGCGGCGGTGAGCAGCAAGAGCGAGGCGAAAGGGAAGGCGAAGCGCGGTCGTATGGATGAATTTTACGGCGAGGATGGACAAGCAGCAAGGCGGGCGGTCAACGAGGCGATTGTCCTCTACCTCGCGGAGACGCGCACGCCGGAGTCTCTGTGCGAGCACCCGCTCTTCCTCAACATGCTGCGAGCTGTCACCGCTGCCGGCCCAAAACTACGTCCCCCCCACGCGTCACTACGTCGGAGGCGCCGGCCTGCTTGAGTGCAAGTAGCGGATTGAGAAGGCGTTGTCGCCGGTAACGAAGTCGTGGACGGAGACGGGCGTGACAATCGCCAGCGACATGATGCAGGACAAGAGCGGCCGCGCGCAGATGAACATCATGTGCATCAACGACACTGGTGTCAACAGGAGTTTTGTATCAGCCCCGTCCTCGCTTGGGCGGAGCCGACTTCGTGGTCGGGTGTGAGGGGAGCAGCCGACCTGTGGCAATGGGCGAGCTGGTTAACGAGGAGGTCGACCTGCACGGAGACCACTGTACGGGCGCCGACTTCAGGGTGGCGCGGACTTTAGGGTGGCGCCGACTTCAGGGAGGTTGACTTGGGAAGTCGACCTGCGGAGGATGTCAACTTGGTGACGTCAACTTGGGGAAGCCGACTTCGGTGGTCGGCTGACGGACTGCTGGTCGACCTGGTGGTTGGTCGACCAGGCCTGCTGGTTGACCTGCTGGTGGTCGACCTGGCCTGGTGGTCGACGAAGGAGGGGCCGACGTCGACCTCGACTCAGGACGCCGAGCAGTTGGGCGTCGAGTAGCTGGGCGTCAACTTCGTGACGCCGACTTCGGGTAGCCGACTTGGGTGGTCGGCCGACAACTGCGCTAGTCGATATGAAGTTGGTCGACCAGGATTTCTGGTCGACGAGGGCTGGTCGACCAGAAGTGACGTCAACCTGGAGCTGGTCAACCAGGGGCGTGGTCGACCTGGTGAGGTCGACTTGGAGGTGGCCGTCGACTTGGGAGGTCGACGGGCACGTACGGGAGCAGCTGGTCGACGTGGTTGCCCGGTCGACCAAGTTACCTGGGTGACGAGGTTCTGCGGAGGAGTGCGACGGTCGCCCAGGCAAAGTTGGCGAGCCCGACCTCGGTGGTGGTATCTCGAGGTCGACGTGGCTGATCAGAAGCAGTCATCAGCGCCAGGTTGACTTGGTGTGTGTGTTGTGCAGGTGACGAGGCTCAACCCGCCAATCATCTGCGAGCACCTGCGAAGCGGGTGTGCTGCTGTTCTGCGTGAGCAGCGCTGGCACGCCGTCAACCTGCGACGTTGGCACGCCGTCGACTTTGCACTGCTGGAACGCGGTCGACCATGCTGCGCTGGCAGTCGACCGACCTGAATGCTAGCTCTGATGTAGTATTGCTATGCCAACTTCATTGTACCATTGTTGTCAACTTTCTCTAGTGAAACTCTTGCCAATTCTCCCCGTGAACTAGCAAGCTGTGTGTGCACTAGATCACACGAGCACCCGTGCTTAGCCCGTAGTCTAGCTCCCGTTGTAGTAGTGATCTCCGCAACTGGAGCGGTCTTCGTTGAGGCGGTCGACTGCAAGGCGGTGACGAAGAGTGGCAAGTTCATCGCCAGCGTACTGCGGCCGATCATCGAGCGCATCGGGGCGGAGCATGTCGTGGCGCTGTGCACGGACGGCGGCAGCAACTACAAGAAGGCTGGAAAGCTGCTGCGGAAGGAGTGGCCGCATCTCGAAATCGTTCCCTGCGCGACGCACGTGCTGGACCTGCTGATGGAGGAAGTGGGCAAGATGGAGTGGGCGCAGGTGGTCGTGACCCAGGCTGACAACATGATCTCTTTCGTGCGGGGACACCAGTGCATGCGCGCCTTCCTGCGCGGCCGGGAGCTGCACGGCGAGAAGAAATCGCTGCCGGTGTTGCGCCCGGCAGGCACGCGCTTCGGAACGCAGTTTCTCGCAGTGTCTCGTGTGCGCGACGTTCGCCAGTAGCTTACGGCGATGGTGACGCACAAGGATTGGCCGGAGAGGGGGGGGAGCACGGTTACAGGAGCAGATTTTGACGGGTGGGTGATGGACCAGGGGAGGTGGAAGAAGGTGGACGTCAACCTGCAGGTGATGGAGCTGTTCTACAATGTGATGCGGCGGACGGATTCAGAGGCGAAGGGGATGATGGGCCAGCTGTACGACATCATGCTGCAGCTGACAGAGGAGTTGGATAAGCTGCTGGAGGGGAGGGAGTGCAAGCTGAAGTCGGCGGATAAGGAGAAGGTGCGGGAGCATTTGAGGAGGCGTTGGGACGAGAGCTTGGCTTGCCCCCTCCACGTGGCAGGCCGGATCTTGTACCCGGCGAACCAGGAGGAGGGAATCTTCCTGCAGGATGCGGAGTGCACCAAGGTCATGCAGGAGTGGCTGGAGCGACAGAAGGCGTTCGTCGACAAGTACTGGAAGAAGTACCGCGGCAAGAAGGGACCGGTGAGGCCGCTGCATGAGGGGGTGACGGCCTACATCAACGGCGAAGGAGGATTCGGCACACAGACCGTGATCGATGGGCGTGGGGAGATTCAGCTGGGGAAGGGGAACGTGATGTTGTGGTGGCAGTACAATGGATGGGAGTACGCCGTCCTGGCGCGCATTGCGCGGCGCACGCTGTCCCAGGCCATTTCCGCTTCCCCGTGCGAGCGGGGCTGGTCTACATGGGATATGGCGTGCACACGGCGCGCAGTAACAGGCTTGGGTTGGCGAAAGTGCGCAACCTTGTGTACATTGCGCACAACTGGAATGTTGCGCACAAGTTCCACAAGGATGCGGAAGCGGGGCCTAGTGTGGTGGGGAGGAAGGGTGCAGTGGTGGAGGGAAACATCCCCCCCCCCCCTCCCATCCCCGAGGGGTACAAGTTGGAGGAGGATGGGGAGGTGGAGGCGGACGAGGACGACGTGTGCCTCGATGAGTGGGCGGAGCAGGAGGAGCTGGAGAAGGAAGGGGAGGAAGAGGAGGAAGAGGAGGAGGAGGAGGAGGATGAGGAGGAGGAGAGTTAGGAAGTGATTGCTCAGATATGTAGTAGTAGTAAAGTTTTTCAAGTTTGCTACTACTAGAGAGACATGGAAGGTTAACTACATAAGATGATCATTTTTGTGAAGTCTAAGAATGGGGGAAAAAATTATGGTACAGGGAAAAATTCACCCCATTGTGACATAGGTGCATGTTCCCCACCCTCCCCATGCCCCTTGGTACTTTTTTTGGTCTGCCCGAACTTTTTTAGGCCTGCCCGGGTTTTCGTCTTAGACGCTGCGTCTAGACGGACGCGTCTTCCGCAACTTAGTTTCAGGTCACAGTTGTATCCTGCTGTGCCTTTCCACCAACACAAACATTGTATACTCTATATCCTTTTCTCCTGCTTCTGAATGTGTACACATTTGCATGTTTGCGATAAGGCGCAAGTTGTCTTCATTTATTTCCACCCATAATATACTTCGCTCGCTTTACCATCAGAGATCTCAGCTACAATGCTTTGAGTGGGTCTATTCCATCCACCATCGGCAAAACGAGCAGCCTCAAAACATTGTGAGTATCGGCAAGGAATCCAGAAAGAGATCCCTAACTGACCTCCGCGAATGTGAATTGAGATCCACTGGGGATGGAAGGTGCCCCTGAACTGGCGGAGAGAGAATGCAGTCATTCCTCCTGTGTGCCCACAGCGACCTGTCACTGTTTTGAGCCGGTCCATCTCGCCACTCACAGTGGTGAGCAGGATTTGCTGTGAATCTCTCCACATTAGCCTCACTATATGGTCCCGAAATGTCCAGGCGGTGAGACACATGGGCAAGGTTATGAGGCCCCCTAACTGAGCCTCCAGAGTTCATTTTTGTGGACATTGACAATAATATAGAGGGTTGGTCAATCTGTCCATTAAACATCTAGTGTCAAAATGCTAACGTTCGGCTACCCCGGCACATCATTCACCATTGTTTCTTGCAGCGTTGTGGAATAATGTCGATGGTAAAATTCAGCAGCTTCTTTGTGTTGTGCTCACAATCAGGCACCTTTTAGAGTAGGTAGCTTGTATCACAAATCACATATCAGCATGTCATGTTCACTCATCCCTCTCCTACATTTTAGTTCAGTTCTTTTTTATACACTTTCATGGCACCCTTTTCATGGGCTCTGTAGCAATGGTTTGATCTTATCCGCTTTATATGCAGCCATACTCATGTGTCCATAAATTGAGGTATTGTTTTCTTGCTGTATCCAATGTTCCTCTGCGCTCATACACCCTTTATATGGTGTATCATTAGGTATCTTCAATACAATTCTCTGAGTGGGTCTATTCCATCCACCATCGGCGACATGAGCAACCTCAAGACGTTGTGAGTATCATGAAGGGAATAGGAAAGAGAGCCAACGTGACTTCGCACATGTTCAGAAATTAGAAGGGCTGCGATGGCGACACCAAGTAAACTTGATTTGAGAACGAGCATACATGCTAGGCATGACCACGGGCTGGCGCTGGGTCAAGCTAGCCCGCTAACCCAGGGCCTTGGGGGGGGGGGGGGGGGGGGGGGGGGGGGGCTATGGTAGGTCGGGTTCTACAGCAAGTTTGCCAGAGATGTGCAGCAAGACGACTAGTTGGTGGGCTCAGATCATGATACAACTAGTCATTGTACATGATGTTTCCCGCAGCAAGCTGACCCAACAGGCCGGGCTAGTAATTGCGAGGCTGAGATCAACAAGCGGTACATGCAAAAAGGGCAGTTTGGAACGTTGTTCCAAACTGGCTGGCCCAACCACGCTGTCCACGCCATTCAATTGAACTACATCATGACTAGAGGGTCCAAGCTCGGCCATGAGCATTTGGAGCTGTTGGAAATGACTCACAAATGCAAGGCTCCTACAAATAGTGGGTTTGAGCATAGGCCTATGACCAGCTTAGTCGTTCCATTGCACAACGAGCTGCTGGCCGATGAGATGAGTGGGCAGCTAATTAGGCCTGTGGCTCATCTATGATACCAGCTTGTCATCCGGATTGCCCTCCACCAAAGTTTCCCCCCAAACCCCACAGTAAGCAGAGTTGCAGCCATCCCCCCAGCATAATGCAACTGCAGCGAAACTCCGCCAGCACTCCGCACCTCCTTGAAACGCCAGTAGAAAGCGCCCTCAACTGACCTTGTGCTCCACAAGCATGCGGGAGCTCATGAGGAACCTGCCGGCCTCCTCCTGAGCCTGCGATAGCCACAAGCTCCATCCTCTCCGCTACAGCTTCATCCTGCTCGTCCACAACTACTGGAGGCTGGCATGGCACCAGTGGCGGTGGCTGTGTCCTAGGAGGGCGGAGGTGGCAGCAGTGGGTCCGAGTGGGGCGGATCTGTGGCAGGAAGAATGGAAGTCCATTGCCGTGGTTCATAACGCACGATGGTCCCACACGAAGCTTCGTGTGAGCAGGGAGCATCTGCACCAGCACAAGGTTGAATCGAGACCCATGGGGTGGAAGGTGCTCCTGAAGTCATGGGGAG
>CANXME010000652.1:0-84608 GCA_948144175.1 Closterium sp. NIES-65
GCTAGACCCTTGTTCTTGCAATTTTGCACACGCTAGGCCATTGTTCTTGCAATTTTGCACACGCTAGGCCCTTGTTCTTGCTATTTTGCCACACACTAGACCCTTGTTCTTGGCAAGTTTTGGCACACGCTATGCCCATTGTCTCTTGCTATTTTGCACATGCTAGATTAACCCGCGGTCTGGGCAATTTTGCACACGCTAGCCCTTGTTCTTGCAATTTTGCACACGCTAGGCCCTTGTTCTTGCAATTTTGCACACGCTAGGCCCTTGTTCTTGCTATTTTGCACTTGCTATTTTGCACACGCTAGAACCATTGTTCTTGCAATTTTGCACACGCTATGCCCTTGTTCTTGCAATTTTGCACACTGTCTAGGCCCTTGTTTCTTGCTATTTTGCACACGCTAGGCCCTTGTTCTTGCAATTTTGCACACGCTAGGCCTTTGTTCTTGCTATTTTGCACAGGCTAGACCCTTGTTCTGCTATTTTGCACATGCTAGGCCCTTGTTCTTGCAATTTTGCACACGCTAGACCCTTTATCTTGCAATTTTGCACACGCTATGCCGTTGTTCTTGCTATTTTGCACACGCTAGGCCCTTGTTCTTGCAATTTTGCACACGCTATGCCCTTGTTCTTGCAATTTTGCACACGCTAGACCCTTGTTCTTGCAATTTTGCACACGCTAGGCCATTGTTCTTGCAATTTTGCACACGCTAGGCCCTTGTTCTTGCTATTTCGCACACACTAGACCCTTCTTCTTGCAATTTTGCACACACTAGGCCCTTGTTCTTGCTATTTTGCACACGCTAGACCCTTGTTCTTGCAATTTTGCACACGCTAGGCCCTTGTTCTTGCAATTTTGCACACGCTAGGCCCTTGTTCTTGCAATTTTGCACACGCTAGGCCCTTGTTCTTGCTATTTTGCACTTGCTATTTTGCACACGCTAGACCATTGTTTTTGCAATTTTGCACACGCTATGCCCTCGTTCTTGCAATTTTGCACATGCTAGGCCCTTGTTCTTGCTATCACACGCTAGGCCCTTGTTCTTGCAATGTTGCACACGCTAGGCCCTTGTTCAGGGTTTAGGGTTTAGGGTTTAGGGTTTAGGGTTTAGGGTTTAGGGTTTAGGGTTTAGGGTTTAGGGTTTTGCAACACACTAGGCCCTTGTTGTCTTGCAATTTTGCACACGCTAGGCCCTTGTTATTGCTATTTTGCACATGCTAGGCCCTTGCTCTTGCATTTTTTGCACACACTAGGCCCTTGTTCTTGCTATTTTGCACAACGCTAGACCCTTGTTCTTGCAATTTTGCACATGCTAGGCCCTTGTTCTTGCAATTTTGCACATGCTAGGCCTTGTTCTTGCTATTTTGTACACGACTAGACCCTTGTTCTTGCAATTTTGCACACGCTAGGCCCTTGCCCTTTGCAATTTTGCACACGCTAAGGCCCTTGTTCTTGCTTTTTTGCACACGCTAGACCCTTGTTCTTGCAGTTTTGCACACGCTAGGCCCTTGTTCTTGCAGCTTTTTGCACACGCTAGACCTTGTTCTTGCTTTATGCACACGCTAGGCCCTTGTTCTTGAATATTTTGCACTTGCTATTTTGCACACGCTAAACCCTTGTTCTTGCAATTTTTGCACACGCTATGCCCTTGTTCTTGCAATTTTGGCACACGCTAGGTCCTTGTTCTTGCTATTTTGCACATGCTAGGCCTGTTCTTGCAATTTTGCACACATCTAGGCCTTGTTCTTGCTATTTTGCACACGCTAGACCTTGTTCTTGCAATTTTGCACACGCTAGGCCCTTGTTCTTGCAATTTTGCACACGCTAGGCCCTTGTTCTTGCTATTTTGCACTTGCTATTTTGCACACGCTAGACCATTGTTTTTGCAATTTTGCACACGCTATGCCCTCGTTCTTGCAATATTTGCACATGCTAGGCCCTTGTTCTTGCTATCACACGCTAGGGCCCTTGTTCTTGCAATGTTGCACACGCTAGGCCCTTGTTCAGGGTTTAGGGTTTAGGGTTTAGGGTTTAGGGTTTAGGGTTTAGGGTTTAGGGTTTAGGGTTTTGCACACACTAGGCCCTTGTTCTTGCAATTTTGCACACGCTAGGCCCTTGTTCTTGCTATTTTGCACATGCTAGGCCCTTGCTCTTGCATTTTTGCACACACTAGGCCCTTGTTCTTGCTATTTTGCACACGCTAGACCCTTGTTCTTGCAATTTTGCACATGCTAGGCCCTTGTTCTTGCAATTTTGCACATGCTAGGCCCTTGTTCTTGCTATTTTGTACACGCTAGACCCTTGTTCTTGCAATTTTGCACACGCTAGGCCCTTGTCCTTGCAATTTTGCACACGCTAGGCCCTTGTTCTTGCTTTTTTGCACACGCTAGACCCTTGTTCTTGCAGTTTTGCACACGCTAGGCCCTTGTTCTTGCAGTTTTGCACACGCTAGACCCTTGTTCTTGCTTTATGCACACGCTATGGCCCTTGTTCTTGATATTTTGCACTTGCTATTTTGCACACGCTAAACCCTTGTTCTTGCAATTTTGCACATGCTATGCCCTTGTTCTTGCAATTTTGCACACGCAAGGCCCTTGTTCTTGCTATTTTGCACACGCTAGGCCCTTGTTCTTGCAATTTTGCACACGCTAGGTCCTTGTTCTTGCTATTTTGCACATGCTAGGGCCCTTGTTCTTGCAATTTTGCACACACTAGGCCCTTGTTCTTGCTATTTTGCACACGCTAGACCCTTGTTCTTGCAATTTTGCACACGCTAGGCCCTTGTTCTTGCAATTTTGCACACGCTAGGCCCTTGTTCTTGCAATTTTGCACACGCTAGGCCCTTGTTCTTGCTATTTTGCACTTGCTATTTTGCACACGCTAGACCATTGTTCTTGCAATTTTGCACACGCTATGCCCTCGTTCTTGCAATTTTGCACATGCTAGGCCCTTGTTCTTGCTATTTTGCACACGCTAGGCCCTTGTTCTTGCTATTTTGCACACGCTAGACCCTTGTTCTTGCTATTTTGCACATGCTAGGCCCTTGTTCTTGCAATTTTGCACACGCTAGACCCTTTATCTTGCAATTTTGCACACGCTATGCTCTTGTTCTTGCTATTTTGCACACGCTAGGCCCTTGTTCTTGCAATTTTGTACACGCTATGCCCTTGTTCTTGCAATTTTGCACACCCTAGACCCTTGTTCTTGCAATTTTGCACACGCTAGGCCATTGTTCTTGCAAATTTGCACACGCTAGGCCCTTGTTCTTGCTATTTTGCACACACTAGACCCTTGTTCTTGCAATTTTGCACACGCTATGCCCTTGTTCTTGCTATTTTGCACACGCTAGACCCTTGTTCTTGCAATTTTGCACACGCTAGGCCCTTGTTCTTGCAATTTTGCACACGCTAGGCCCTTGTTCTTGCAATTTTGCACACGCTAGGCCCTTGTTCTTGCTATTTTGCACTTGATATTTTGCACACGCTAGACCATTGTTCTTGCAATTTTGCACACGCTATGCCATTGTTCTTGCAATTTTGCACACGCTAGGCCCTTGTTCTTGCTATTTTGCACACGCTAGGCCCTTGTTCTTGCAATTTTGCACACGCTAGGCCCTTGTTCTTGCTATTTTGCACACGCTAGACCCTTGTTCTTCCTATTTTGCACATGCTAGGCCCTTGTTCTTGCAATTTTGCACACGCTAGACCCTTTATCTTGCAATTTTGCACACGCTATGCCCTTGTTCTTGCTATTTTGCACACGCTAGGCCCTTGTTCTTGCAATTTTGCACACGCTATGCCCTTGTTCTTGCAATTTTGCACACGCTAGACCCTTGTTCTTGCAATTTTGCACACGCTAGGCCATTGTTCTTGCAATTTTGCACACTCTAGGCCCTTGTTCTTGCTATTTTGCACACACTAGACCCTTGTTCTTGCAATTTTGCACACACTAGGCCCTTGTTCTTGCTATTTTGCACACGCTAGACCCTTGTTCTTGCAATTTTGCACACGCTAGGCCCTTGTTCTTGCAATTTTGCACACGCTAGGCCCTTGTTCTTGCAATTTTGCACACGCGAGGCCCTTGTTCTTGCTATTTTGCACTTGCTATTTTGCACACGCTAGACCATTGTTCTTGCAATTTTGCACACGCTATGCCTTCGTTCTTGCAATTTTGTACATGCTAGGCCCTTCTTCTTGCTATTTTGCACACGCTAGGCCCTTGCTCTTGCAATGTTGCACACGCTAGGCCCTTGTTCTTGCTATTTTGCACTCGCTAGACCCTTGTTCTTGCTATTTTGCACATGCTAGGCCCTTGTTCTTGCAATTTCGCACACGCTAGACCCTTTATCTTGCAATTTTGCACACGCTATGCTCTTGTTCTTGCTATTTTGCACACGCTAGGCCCTTGTTCTTGCAATTTTGCACACGCTATGCCCTTGTTCTTGCAATTTTGCACACGCTAGACCTTTTGTTCTTGCAATTTTGCACACGCTAGGCCATTGTTCTTGCAATTTTGCACACGCTAGGCCCTTGTTCTTGCTATTTTGCACACACTAGACCCTTGTTCTTGCAATTTTGCACACACTAGGCCCTTGTTCTTGCTATTTTGCACACGCTAGACCCTTGTTCTTGCAATTTTGCACACGCTAGGCCCTTGTTCTTGCAATTTTGCACACGCTAGGCCCTTGTTCTTGCAATTTTGCACACGCTAGGCCCTTGTTCTTGCTATTTTGCACTTGCTATTTTGCACACGCTAGACCATTGTTCTTGCAATTTTGCACACGCTATGCCCTCGTTCTTGCAATTTTGCACATGCTAGGCCCTTGTTCTTGCTATTTTGCACACGCTAGGCCCTTGTTCTTGCAATGTTGCACACGCTAGGCCTTTGTTCTTGCTATTTTGCACACGCTAGACCCTTGTTCTTGCTATTTTGCACATGCTAGGCCCTTGTTCTTGCAATTTTGCACACGCTAGACCCTTTATCTTGCAATTTTGCACACGCTATGCTCTTGTTCTTGCTATTTTGCACACGCTAGGCCCTTGTTCTTGCAATTTTGCACACGCTATGCCCTTGTTCTTGCAATTTTGCACACGCTAGACCCTTGTTCTTGCAATTTTGCACACGCTAGGCCATTGTTCTTGCAATTTTGCACACGCTAGGCCCTTGTTCTTGCTATTTTGCACACACTAGACCCTTGTTCTTGCAATTTTGCACACGCTATGCCCTTGTTCTTGCTATTTTGCACATGCTAGACCCTTGTTCTTGCAATTTTGCACACGCTAGGCCCTTGTTCTTGCAATTATGCACACGCTAGGCCCTTGTTCTTGCAATTTTGCACACGCTAGGCCCTTGTTCTTGCTATTTTGCACTTGCTATTTTGCACACGCTAGACCATTGTTCTTGCAATTTTGCACACGCTATGCCCTTGTTCTTGCAATTTTGCACACGCTAGGCCCTTGTTCTTGCTATTTTGCACACGCTAGGCCCTTGTTCTTGCAATTTTGCACACGCTAGGCCCTTGTTCTTGCTATTTTGCACACGCTAGACCCTTGTTCTTCCTATTTTGCACATGGTAGGCCCTTGTTCTTGCAATTTTGCACACGCTAGACCCTTTATCTTGCAATTTTGCACACGCTATGCCCTTGTTCTTGCAATTTTGTACACGCTAGGCCCTTGTTCTTGCTATTTTGCACACGCTAGGCCCTTGTTCCTGCAATTTTGCACACGCTAGGCCCTTGTTCTTGCTATTTTGCACATGCTAGGCCCTTGTTCTTGCAACTTTGCACACACTAGGCCCTTGTTCTTGTTATTTTGCACACGCTAGACCCTTGTTCTTGCAATTTTGCACACGCTAGGCCCTTGTTCTTGCAATTTTGCACATGCTAGGCCCTTGTTCTTGCAATTTTGCACACGCTAGGCCCTTGTTCTTGCTATTTTGCACTTGCTATTTTGCACACGCTAGACCATTGTTCTTGCAATTTTGCACACGCTATGCCCTCGTTCTTGCAATTTTGCACATGCTAGGCCCTTGTTCTTGCTATTTTGCACACGCTAGGCCCTTGTTCTTGGAATGTTGCACACGTTAGGCCCTTGTTCTTGCTATTTTGCACACGCTAGACCCTTGTTCTTGCTATTTTGCACATGCTAGGCCCTTGTTCTTGCAATTTTGCACACGCTAGACCCTTTATCCTGCAATTTTGCACACGCTATGCTTTTGTTCTTGCTATTTTGCACACGCTAGGCCCTTGTTCTTGCAATTTTGCACACGCTATGCCCTTGTTCTTGCAATTTTGCACACGCTAGACCCTTGTTCTTGCAATTTTGCACACGCTATGCCCTTGTTCTTGCAATTTTGCACACGCTATGCCCTTGTTCTTGCAATTTTGCACACACTAGCCCCTTGTTCTTGCTATTTTGCACACGCTAGGCCCTTGTTCTTGCAATTTTTCACACGCTAGACCCTTTATCTTGCAATTTTGCACACGCTATGCTCTTGTTCTTGCTATTTTGCACACGCTAGGCCCTTGTTATTGCAATTTTGCACACGCTATGCCCTTGTTCTTGCAATTTTGCACACGCTAGACCCTTGTTCTTGCAATTTTGCACACGCTAGGCCATTGTTCTTGCAATTTTGCACACGCTAGGCCCTTGTTCTTGCTATTTTGCACACACTAGACCCTTGTTCTTGCAATTTTGCACACGCTATGCCCTTGTTCTTGCTATTTTGCACATGCTAGATCCTTGTTCTTGCAATTTTGCACACGCTAGGCCCTTGTTCTTGCAATTTTGCACACGCTAGGCCCTTGTTCTTGCAATTTTGCACACACTAGGCCCTTGTTCTTGCTATTTTGCACTTGCTATTTTGCACACGCTAGACCATTGTTCTTGCAATTTTGCACACGCTATGCCCTTGTTCTTGCAATTTTGCACACGCTAGGCCCTTGTTCTTGCTATTTTGCACACGCTAGGCCCTTGTTCTTGCAATTTTGCACACGCTAGGCCCTTCTTCTTGCTATTTTGCACACGCTAGACCCTTGTTCTTCCTATTTTGCACATGCTAGGCCCTTGTTCTTGCAATTTTGCACACGCTAGACCCTTTATCTTGCAATTTTGCACACGCTATGCCCTTGTTCTTGCTATTTTGCACACGCTAGGCCCTTCTTCTTGCAATTTTGCACACGCTATGCCCTTGTTCTTGCAATTTTGCACACGCTAGGCCCTTGTTCTTGCAATTTTGCACACGCTAGGCCCTTGTTCTTGCAATTTTGCACACGCTAGGCCCTTGTTCTTGCTATTTTGCACACGCTAGACCCTTGTTCTTGCAATTTTGCACACGCTATGCCCTTCTTCTTGCAATTTTGCACACGCTAGGCCCTTGTTCTTGCTATTTTGCACACGCTAGGCCCTTGTTCTTGCTATTTTGCACTTGCTATTTTGCACACGCTAGACCATTGTTCTTGCAATTTTGCACATGCTATGCCCTTCTTCTTGCAATTTTGCACACGCTAGGCCCTTGTTCTTGCTATTTTGCACATGCTAGGCCCTTGTCCTTGCAATTTTGCACACGCTAGGCCCTTGTTCTTGCTATTTTGCACATGCTAGGCCCTTGTTCTTGCAACTTTGCACACACTAGGCCCTTGTTCTTGCTATTTTGCACACGCTAGACCCTTCATCTTGCAATTTTGCACACGCTAGGCCCTTGTTCTTGCAATTTTGCACATGCTAGGCCCTTGTTCTTGCAATTTTGCACACGCTAGGCCCTTGTTCTTGCTATTTTGCACTTGCTATTTTGCACACGCTAGACCATTGTTCTTGCAATTTTGCACACGCTATGCCCTCGTTCTTGCAATTTTGCACATGCTAGGCCCTTGTTCTTGCTATTTTGTACACGCTAGGCCCTTGTTCTTGCAATGTTGAACACGCTAGGCCCTTGTTCTTGCTAATTTGCACACGCTAGACCCTTGTTCTTGCTATTTTGCACATGCTAGGCCCTTGTTCATGCAATTTTGCACACGCTAGACCCTTTATCTTGCAATTTTGCACACGCTATGCTCTTGTTCTTGCTATTTTGCACACGCTAGGCCCTTGTTCTTGCAATTTTGCACACGCTATGCCCTTGTTCTTGCAATTTTGCACACGCTAGACCCTTTATCTTGCAATTTTGCACAC
Source organism: Closterium sp. NIES-65 (assembly GCA_948144175.1). Taxonomy (NCBI): domain Eukaryota; kingdom Viridiplantae; phylum Streptophyta; class Zygnematophyceae; order Desmidiales; family Closteriaceae; genus Closterium; species Closterium sp. NIES-65. The sequence continues at coordinate 8,171 of CANXME010000652.1, forward strand.
GCTATGCCCTTGTTCTTGCTATTTTGCACACGCTAGGCCCTTGTTCTTGCAATTTTGCACACGCTATGCCCTTGTTCTTGCAATTTTGCACACGCTAGGCCCTTGTTCTTGCAATTTTGCACACGCTAGGCCCTTGTTCTTGCTATTTTGCACACGCTAGACCCTTGTTCTTGCAATTTTGCACACGCTATGCCCTTCTTCTTGCAATTTTGCACACGCTAGGCCATTGTTCTTGCTATTTTGCACACGCTAGGCCCTTGTTCTTGCTATTTTGCACTTGCTATTTTGCACACGCTAGACCATTGTTCTTGCAATTTTGCACATGCTATGCCCTTCTTCTTGCAATTTTGCACACGCTAGGCCCTTGTTCTTGCTATTTTGCACATGCTAGGCCCTTGTTCTTGCAATTTTGCACACGCTAGGCCCTTGTTCTTGCTATTTTGCACATGCAAGGCCCTTGTTCTTGCAACTTTGCACACACTAGGCCCTTGTTCTTGCTATTTTGCACACGCTAGACCCTTGTTCTTGCAATTTTGCACACGCTAGGCCCTTGTTCTTGCAATTTTGCACATGCTAGGCCCTTGTTCTTGCAATTTTGCACACGCTAGGCCCTTGTTCTTGCTATTTTGCACTTGCTATTTTGCACACGCTAGACCATTGTTCTTGCAATTTTGCACACGCTATGCCCTCGTTCTTGCAATTTTGCACATGCTAGACCCTTGTTCTTGCTATTTTGTACACGCTAGGCCCTTGTTCTTGCAATGTTGCACACGCTAGGCCCTTGTTCTTGCTAATTTGCACACGCTAGACCCTTGTTCTTGCTATTTTGCACATGCTAGGCCCTTGTTCATGCAATTTTGCACACGCTAGACCCTTTATCTTGCAATTTTGCACACGCTATGCTCTTGTTCTTGCTATTTTGCACACGCTAGGCCCTTGTTCTTGCAATTTTGCACACGCTATGCCCTTGTTCTTGCAATTTTGCACACGCTAGACCCTTGTTCTTGCAATTTTGCACACGCTATGCCCTTGTTCTTGCAATTTTGCACACGCTATGCCCTTGTTCTTGCAATTTTGCACACACTAGACCCTTGTTCTTGCTATTTTGCACACGCTAGGCCCTTGTTCTTGCAATTTTACACACGCTAGACCCTTTATCTTGCAATTTTGCACACGCTATGCTCTTGTTCTTGCTATTTTGCACACGCTAGGCCCTTGTTCTTGCAATTTTGCACACGCTAGACCCTTGTTCTTGCAATTTTGCACACGCTATGCCCTTGTTCTTGCAATTTTGCACACGCTAGACCCTTGTTCTTGCAATTTTGCACACGCTAGGCCATTGTTCTTGCAATTTTGCACACGCTAGGCCCTTGTTCTTGCTATTTTGCACACACTAGACCCTTGTTCTTGCAATTTTGCACACGCTATGCCCTTGTTCTTGCTATTTTGCACATGCTAGACCCTTGTTCTTGCAATTTTGCACACGCTAGGCCCTTGTTCTTGCAATTTTGCACACGCTAGGCCCTTGTTCTTGCAATTTTGCACACGCTAGGCCATTGTTCTTGCTATTTTGCACTTGCTATTTTGCACACGCTAGACCATTGTTCTTGCAATTTTGCACACGCTATGCCCTTGTTCTTGCAATTTTGCACACGCTAGGCCCTTGTTCTTGCTATTTTGCACACGCTAGGCCCTTGTTCTTGCAATTTTGCACACGCTAGGCCCTTGTTCTTGCTATTTTGCACACGCTAGACCCTTGTTCTTCCTATTTTGCACATGCTAGGCCCTTGTTCTTGCAATTTTGCACACGCTAGACCCTTTATCTTGCAATTTTGCACACGCTATGCCCTTGTTCTTGCTATTTTGCACATGCTAGGCCCTTGTTCTTGCAATTTTGCACACGCTATGCCCTTGTTCTTGCAATTTTGCACACGCTAGACCCTTGTTCTTGCAATTTTGCACACGCTAGGCCATTGTTCTTGCAATTTTGCACACGCTAGGCCCTTGTTCTTGCTATTTTGCACACGCTAGGCCCTTGTTCTTGCTATTTTGCACACACTAGAGCCTTGTTCTTGCAATTTTGCACACGCTATGCCCTTGTTCTTGCTATTTTGCACATGCTAGACCCTTGTTCTTGCAATTTTGCACACGCTAGGCCCTTGTTCTTGCAATTTTGCACACGCTAGGCCCTTGTTCTTGCAATTTTGCACACGCTAGGCCATTGTTCTTGCTATTTTGCACTTGCTATTTTGCACACGCTAGACCATTGTTCTTGCAATTTTGCACACGCTATGCCCTTGTTCTTGCAATTTTGCACACGCTAGGCCCTTGTTCTTGCTATTTTGCACACGCTAGGCCCTTGTTCTTGCAATTTTGCACACGCTAGGCCCTTGTTCTTGCTATTTTGCACACGCTAGACCCTTGTTCTTCCTATTTTGCACATGCTAGGCCCTTGTTCTTGCAATTTTGCACACGCTAGACCCTTTATCTTGCAATTTTGCACACGCTATGCCCTTGTTCTTGCTATTTTGCACATGCTAGGCCCTTGTTCTTGCAATTTTGCACACGCTATGCCCTTGTTCTTGCAATTTTGCACACGCTAGACCCTTGTTCTTGCAATTTTGCACACGCTAGGCCATTGTTCTTGCAATTTTGCACACGCTAGGCCCTTGTTCTTGCTATTTTGCACACGCTAGGCCCTTGTTCTTGCTATTTTGCACTTGCTATTTTGCACACGCTAGACCATTGTTCTTGCAATTTTGCACATGCTATGCCCTTCTTCTTGCAATTTTGCACACGCTAGGCCCTTGTTCTTGCTATTTTGCACATGCTAGGCCCTTGTTCTTGCAATTTTGCACACGCTAGGCCCTTGTTCTTGCTATTTTGCACATGCTAGGCCCTTGTTCTTGCAACTTCGCACACACTAGGCCCTTGTTCTTGCTATTTTGCACACGCTAGACCCTTGTTCTTGCAATTTTGCACACGCTAGGCCCTTGTTCTTGCAATTTTGCACATGCTAGGCCCTTGTTCTTGCAATTTTGCACACGCTAGGCCCTTGTTCTTGCTATTTTGCACTTGCTATTTTGCACACGCTAGACCATTGTTCTTGCAATTCTGCACACGCTATGCCCTCGTTCTTGCAATTTTGCACATGCTAGGCCCTTGTTCTTGCTATTTTGCACACGCTAGGCCCTTGTTCTTGCAATGTTGCACACGCTAGGCCCTTGTTCTTGCTAATTTGCACACGCTAGACCCTTGTTCTTGCTATTTTGCACATGCTAGGCCCTTGTTCATGCAATTTTGCACACGCTAGACCCTTTATCTTGCAATTTTGCACACGCTATGCTCTTGTTCTTGCTATTTTGCACACGCTAGGCCCTTGTTCTTGCAATTTTGCACACGCTATGCCCTTGTTCTTGCAATTTTGCACACGCTATGCCCTTGTTCTTGCAATTTTGCACACGCTATGCCCTTGTTCTTGCAATTTTGCACACACTAGACCCTTGTTCTTGCTATTTTGCACACGCTAGGCCCTTGTTCTTGCAATTTTACACACGCTAGACCCTTTATCTTGCAATTTTGCACACGCTATGCTCTTGTTCTTGCTATTTTGCACACGCTAGGCCCTTGTTCTTGCAATTTTGCACACGCTAGACCCTTGTTCTTGCAATTTTGCACACGCTATGCCCTTGTTCTTGCAATTTTGCACACGCTAGACCCTTGTTCTTGCAATTTTGCACACGCTAGGCCATTGTTCTTGCAATTTTGCACACGCTAGGCCCTTGTTCTTGCTATTTTGCACACACTAGACCCTTGTTCTTGCAATTTTGCACACGCTATGCCCTTGTTCTTGCTATTTTGCACATGCTAGACCCTTGTTCTTGCAATTTTGCACACGCTAGGCCCTTGTTCTTGCAATTTTGCACACGCTAGGCCCTTGTTCTTGCAATTTTGCACACGCTAGGCCATTGTTCTTGCTATTTTGCACTTGCTTTTTTGCACACGCTAGACCATTGTTCTTGCAATTTTGCACACGCTATGCCCTTGTTCTTGCAATTTTGCACACGCTAGGCCCTTGTTTTTGCTATTTTGCACACGCTAGGCCCTTGTTCTTGCAATTTTGCACACGCTAGGCCCTTGTTCTTGCTATTTTGCACACGCTAGACCCTTGTTCCTCCTATTTTGCACATGCTAGGCCCTTGTTCTTGCAATTTTGCACACGCTAGACCCTTTATCTTGCAATTTTGCACACGCTATGCCCTTGTTCTTGCTATTTTGCACATGCTAGGCCCTTGTTCTTGCAATTTTGCACACGCTATGCCCTTGTTCTTGCAATTTTGCACACGCTAGACCCTTGTTCTTGCAATTTTGCACACGCTAGGCCATTGTTCTTGCAATTTTGCACGCGCTAGGCCCTTGTTCTTGCTATTTTGCACACACTAGACCCTTGTTCTTGCCATTTTGCACACGCTATGCCCTTGTTCTTGCTATTTTGCACATGCTAGACCCTTGTTCTTGCAATTTTGCACACGCTAGGCCCTTGTTCTTGCAATTTTGCACACGCTAGGCCCTTGTTCTTGCTATTTTGCACTTGCTATTTTGCACACGCTACACCCTTGTTCTTGCAATTTTGCACACGCTATGCCCTTCTTCTTGCAATTTTGCACACGCTAGGCCCTTGTTCTTGCTATTTTGCACACGCTAGGCCCTTGTTCTTGCAATTTTGCACACGCTAGGCTCTTGTTCTTGCTATTTTGCACATGCTAGGCCCTTGTTCTTGCTATTTTGCACTTGCTATTTTGCACACGCTAGACCATTGTTCTTGCAATTTTGCACACGCTTTGCCCTTGTTCTTGCAATTTTGCACACGCTAGGCCCTTGTTCTTGCTATTTTGCATACGCTAGGCCCTTGTTCTTGCAATTTTGCACATGCTAGGCCCTTGTTCTTGCTATTTTGCACACGCTAGGCCCTTGTTCTTGCAATTTTGCACACGCTAGGCTCTTGTTCTTGCTATTTTGCACATGCTAGGCCCTTGTTCTTGCTATTTTGCACTTGCTATTTTGCACACGCTATGCCCTTGTTCTTGCAATTTTGCACACGCTATGCCCTTGTTCTTGCAATTTTGCACACACTAGACCCTTGTTCTTGCTATTTTGCACACGCTAGGCCCTTGTTCTTGCAATTTTGCACACGCTAGACCCTTAATCTTGCAATTTTGCACACGCTATGCTCTTGTTCTTGCTATTTTGCAAACGCTAGGCCCTTGTTATTGCAATTTTGCACACGCTATGCCCTTGTTCTTGCAATTTTGCACACGCTAGACCCTTGTTCTTGCAATTTCGCACACGCTAGGCCATTGTTCTTGCAATTTTGCACACGCTAGGCCCTTGTTCTTGCTATTTTGCACACACTAGACCCTTGTTCTTGCAATTTTGCACACGCTATGCCCTTGTTCTTGCTATTTTGCACATGCTAGACCCTTGTTCTTGCAATTTTGCACACGCTAGGCCCTTGTTCTTGCAATTTTGCACACGCTAGGCCCTTGTTCTTGCAATTTTGCACACGCTAGGCCCTTGTTCTTGCTATTTTGCACTTGCTATTTTGCACACGCTAGACCATTGTTCTTGCAATTTTGCACACGCTATGCCCTTGTTCTTGCAATTTTGCACACGCTAGGCCCTTGTTCTTGCTATTTTGCACACGCTAGGCCTTTGTTCTTGCAATTTTGCACACGCTAGGCCCTTCTTCTTGCTATTTTGCACACGCTAGACCCTTGTTCTTCCTATTTTGCACATGCTAGGCCCTTGTTCTTGCAATTTTGCACACGCTAGACCCTTTATCTTGCAATTTTGCACACGCTATGCCCTTGTTCTTGCTATTTTGCACACGCTAGGCCCTTGTTCTTGCAATTTTGCACACGCTATGCCCTTGTTCTTGCAATTTTGCACACGCTAGGCCCTTGTTCTTGCAAATTTGCACACGCTAGGCCCTTGTTCTTGCAATTTTGCACACGCTAGGCCCTTGTTCTTGCTATTTTGCACACGCTAGACCCTTGTTCTTGCAATTTTGCACACGCTATGCCCTTCTTCTTGCAATTTTGCACACGCTAGGCCCTTGTTCTTGCTATTTTGCACACGCTAGGCCCTTGTTCTTGCTATTTTGCACTTGCTATTTTGCACACGCTAGACCATTGTTCTTGCAATTTTATTTTGCACACGCTAGGCCCTTGTTCTTGCTATTTTGCACATGCTAGGCCCTTGTTCTTGCAATTTTGCACACGCTAGGCCCTTGTTCTTGCTATTTTGCACATGCTAGGCCCTTGTTCTTGCAACTTTGCACACACTAGGCCCTTGTTCTTGCTATTTTGCACACGCTAGACCCTTGTTCTTGCAATTTTGCACACGCTAGGCCCTTGTTCTTGCAATTTTGCACATGCTAGGCCCTTGTTCTTGCAATTTTGCACACGCTAGGCCCTTGTTCTTGCTATTTTGCACTTGCTATTTTGCACACGCTAGACCATTGTTCTTGCAATTTTGCACACGCTATGCCGTCGTTCTTGCAATTTTGCACATGCTAGGCCCTTGTTCTTGCTATTTTGCACACGCTAGGCCCTTGTTCTTGCAATGTTGCACACGCTAAGCCCTTGTTCTTGCTAATTTGCACACGCTAGACCCTTGTTCTTGCTATTTTGCACATGCTAGGCCCTTGTTCTTGCAATTTTGCACACGCTAGACCCTTTATCTTGCAATTTTGCACACGCTATGCTCTTGTTCTTGCTATTTTGCACACGCTAGGCCCTTGTTCTTGCAATTTTGCACACGCTATGCCCTTGTTCTTGCAATTTTGCACACGCTAGACCCTTGTTCTTGCAATTTTGCACACGCTATGCCCTTGTTCTTGCAATTTTGCACACGCTATGCCCTTGTTCTTGCAATTTTGCACACACTAGACCCTTGTTCTTGCTATTTTGCACACGCTAGGCCCTTGTTCTTGCAATTTTACACACGCTAGACCCTTTATCTTGCAATTTTGCACACGCTATGCTCTTGTTCTTGCTATTTTGCACACGCTAGGCCCTTGTTCTTGCAATTTTGCACACGCTAGACCCTTGTTCTTGCAATTTTGCACACGCTATGCCCTTGTTCTTGCAATTTTGCACACGCTAGACCCTTGTTCTTGCAATTTTGCACAGGCTAGGCCATTGTTCTTGCAATTTTGCACATGCTAGGCCCTTGTTCTTGCTATTTTGCACACACTAGACCCTTGTTCTTGCAATTTTGCACACGCTATGCCCTTGTTCTTGCTATTTTGCACATGCTAGACCCTTGTTCTTGCAATTTTGCACACGCTAGGCCCTTGTTCTTGCAATTTTGCACACGCTAGGCCCTTGTTCTTGCAATTTTGCACACGCTAGGCCATTGTTCTTGCTATTTTGCACTTGCTATTTTGCACACGCTAGACCATTGTTCTTGCAATTTTGCACACGCTATGCCCTTGTTCTTGCAATTTTGCACACGCTAGGCCCTTGTTCTTGCTATTTTGCACATGCTAGGCCCTTGTTCTTGCAATTTTGCACACGCTAGGCCCTTGTTCTTGCTATTTTGCACACGCTAGACCCTTGTTCTTCCTATTTTGCACATGCTAGGCTCTTGTTCTTGCAATTTTGCACACGCTAGACCCTTTATCTTGCAATTTCGCACACGCTATGCCCTTGTTCTTGCTATTTTGCACACGCTAGGCCCTTGTTCTTGCAATTTTGCACACGCTATGCCCTTGTTCTTGCAATTTTGCACACGCTAGACCCTTGTTCTTGCAATTTTGCACATGCTAGGCCATTGTTCTTGCAATTTTGCACACGCTAGGCCCTTGTTCTTGCTATTTTGCACACACTAGACCCTTGTTCTTGCAATTTTGCACACGCTATGCCCTTGTTCTTGCTATTTTGCACATGCTAGACCCTTGTTCTTGCAATTTTGCACACGCTAGGCCCTTGTTCTTGCAATTTTGCACACGCTAGGCCCTTGTTCTTGCTATTTTGCACTTGCTATTTTGCACACGCTACACCTTTGTTCTTGCAATTTTGCACACGCTATGCCCTTCTTCTTGCAATTTTGCACACGCTAGGCCCTTGTTCTTGCTATTTTGCACACGCTAGGCCCTTGTTCTTGCAATTTTGCACACGCTAGGCTCTTGTTCTTGCTATTTTGCACATGCTAGGCCCTTGTTCTTGCTATTTTGCACTTGCTATTTTGCACACGCTAGACCATTGTTCTTGCAATTTTGCACACGCTATGCCCTTGTTCTTGCAATTTTGCACACGCTAGGCCCTTGTTCTTGCTATTTTGCACACGCTAGGCCCTTGTTCTTGCAATTTTGCACACGCTAGGCCCTTGTTCTTGCTATTTTGCACACGCTGGACCTCCTTGGCGTCCCCTCCATCGTTGCCGCTGCCCTCGACGTCCTGCTGCTCCTCAGCCGGCGTCCCAGCCGACTTCTCCCCTATGGTCGGCTCCCCTGCCGACTGCCCGGTCGCCGACTGCTCCTTGGTCGGCGTCACTGCTGCCTGCTCCTCTGTCGGCTGCTGGTCCTCGACCTGCTTCTCGACCTGCTCCGCCCCTGTCGTCATCGACTGCAAGCCCACGTCGCCCTGCCGCTCGTCGCGTCGACCACCGGCGATGCACTTGGCCGAAGGCGGCGTCGCACTACTCCCCTCATCGCCGGATATTGACACCGAGGTCAACCGACGCAGATCGACCACGAGGGGAGGGGCGGGGTTCGCAGGAGGAGGAGCAGGTGGGCGGACGTCCTCGACGTCCTGGACAGGGAGCTCACCGATCTCGGCAAGCAGTGGCAGCGTCGCCGACGAGGTGTTAGAGGGTGGAGCGGGCAACGAGCGGCCGGACACCGACCCATACTCCGTCTTCCACTCGGTCAGCGACATCTCTTCGTAGAACACCACGTCCGACGTGGTGACCACCCGGTCGGTGTCGACGTTGAGGAGCTCCCAGCCCTTGCTCGGCGTCGACACACCAAGGTGCAGACCCCACTTTGCCTTCGGCTGCAGCTTCCCACCACGCTGCTGCTCGGGGATTAAGAACTGCGCCATGCAGCCCCACACCCGCGCCAGCGACAAGTCGGGCTTCTTCCCGGTCAGCAGTTGGTACGGCGTCGTCCCCGGCGGCAGCGTCGACCTCTCGAGGCAGTTGCGGACCCAGACGGCCTGCCGCAGAGCGAGGTGCCACCAGTGGTGCTGCACACCCATGTGCAGCAGCATTGTCCGCACCGACTCCACCACCGTCCTCATCTCCCGCTCCGCCATGCCGTTTTGCTGCGGGGTGTATGGGCAGGTCAGGTCGTGGACGATCCCCTTGCCGTTCACGAAGTCGGTGAACTGCTTCCCGAGGAACTCCTCTCCCCGGTCAGAGCGCAGCATCAGCACCGACTTCTTCGTCTGCCGCTCAACCACCGCCCGCCACTGCACGAACACCGGCAACGCATCTGACTTCTTGGCGACCGGCTTCACCCACACATAGCGGGTCTTGCGGTCCTTCAGCAGCAAGAAGTACAGGCTGCCATCCTTGGCAGCCACGCGGAATGGCCCGCACAGGTCGATGTGCACGACGCCCAGCACGTCGTCGACGTCGGAGCCTTGGTCGGGGAAGGTGTGCCGCGCCAGCTTCCCGCCGACGCACGAGATACACGGGGAGTCAGCGCCCTGCGCCGACTTGAGGTCCAGCCCAATGGTTCTTCGCCGAGCTCCGTATGGTGTCCATGCCGACATGTGCAAGCCTCGCATGCATTCGGTCCGGCGTCGACTTCGTCTTCGAGACGATTGCCCGCAGGGCCACAACCTCCGGCGTGGTCGACGTCGACCTCGTTGGGCAGGGACGCAAGTCGGTGCAGAGGACACGCCCGGAGTACGTCGCCCGTCCGAGCACTTCTCCTGTTGCCGAGACGAGCAGCATCCCGTCGCCGTCCTCTTGCAGCTTCACACCGTGCTCCTTCAGCTGGCCGGACGACAGTAAGTTCGCCCGCACACCCGGGACGTACAGCACGTCGGGGATGAGCACCTGCTTCCCGGCCTCCCCTTGCAGAGCGACGGTGCCGCGGACCTGGACATCCTGCAGCGCCCCATTGAAGCCGCGCACGTGCTTGATGAAGCCGCTCGGCTGCAGGTCGACGAAGGCTTCCTTCGTCCCCATCAGGTGGTGGGAGCACCCGCTGTCGAGCAGGACCACCGCCGGGTTCGCGTGCACAGCTGCCGCCACCGCCTGGAAGTCCTCCCCAGCCTCCGGCGCCAACGAGACGGTCGGCTCCACAACGCTGACCAGCGAGCACGACGCCGTCTTGTCGTCTCGCGCCTTGCCTCCAGCAGGGGAGTCGGCGTCCTTCGCCGAAGTCGACGTCGCCGACTGCTTCTCCTTGCGCGGCCGGTTTCCGCCTCGACGAGGACGACGACTGCCCGACCTCCCGCGGCCGCCCTTGTCGTCGTCGTCGGAGTCACTGCGGTCGGGGCACTCGAAGGAGAGGTGGTCGGGGTCGCCGCACAGCCAGCACTCCCGTCGTCGACCTCCTCCTCCTCGACCGCTGTTCTTGGTCGACTTCTTCTTGTCGACCTCCTTGGCCGACTTCCAGCCACCGCTCCCGCCGCCACCAGACTGTCCGCGCTCTCCTGGTCGACCTCCTTGCTTCGCCGGGGCGACGAAGTTGGCCTGCGCCAAGAGTTCCTGCGACCGCTCAGCCTCCTGCATCGCCTCGTCCTGCAGGATGTACGAGGTCATGTTGTCCTCGTTGAGCGTCGCCCTCGTGCTCGGCGCCATGGACAGTCGTTTCAGGAGGTTGTAGCTGCTCGAGAGTCCCTGCATGACATGGGTGATGTATGACGCCGTGGAGTACTGCGCGCCGGCCATCCTGATGGTGGCGAGAATTCGCCGGGCTCGGTTGCAGTAGTCGGTCGCTGTCTCATCGTCACCCATACGCAGGTGCGTCAGCTGTCCCTCCAGCTGGGCGATAAACAGGTCGTCGGTGACCTGGTACGTCGACTCGATGAAGTGCCACGCCCGGTGGCCGGCGTCGATGTACTCTCGGCACCACTTTAAGGCAATCTGCACTCCTGGCGAGCAGCACCGCGAGAGGACCGTGAAGGTCAGCAGCTGCACGGCGCGAAACTCCGCCCGCAAGTCGGGGTGGTGTTCTTCAGGCGTCGCCACAGTCCCTCGGGCGAAGCCGATCAGCCCAGCCATCTCCAGCTGGGGCTCGATAGCTTCTTTCCAGGTGAGAATGTCGGGTCGACCGACCAGTGGGGGGGTGACCGAGATCCTGTCCGGCGTAAACTTGAAGTAGCCGTAGCTCGGCGCAATTCCACCTGCTGTCACCTGGGACGCCGACATCGGCGACAGCCCACTCCTTCGACCTCCGACGTCACCCTGCGAGGAGCCTGCAGCCGCCGACGACTGCATCCCTCGCGCCTGAACGCCGCCGACTTCACCGGCGTGTATCACACCTCGTTACCTCGACGTGCCTCCAGCACTGCTGCCGACCTGACCACCACCGGCGTTGACGCCCAAGTCGACGCCGCCTTCGTTGTTCACCGGACGAGGGGAAGAAGGTCGAGACGGGTGCTCCGTCGCCCACGTGGAGCGGACCCAGCCTCGACGACCGCCCAGGGCAGGTCGCCATACTCATTGGCCTCATGCTTCCTCCTCGCGTTCTCCAACCGTGCCTCCAGGGTGTCCACCACCCCCGCGTCACCTACGGCTCCTACCATAGTGACTACCGCACAGTTGCCGGCCTCTAACCACGAAATAGGTAAGTGGTGTCTACGTCGACCTGAATGAAAGGTAAGTCGTGTGCCGTCCACGCTCACCACACCATGCGGAGATAACTACTACAACGGGAGCTAGACTGCTGGCTAGGCACGTGTGCTTGTGTGATCTCTGCGTTCGTTGGTCCTTAGACGTTTTCCTAGTGCTCACACTACTTGCTAGTTCACGTGGCAATTTGGCAAGAGTTTCACTAAGAAAAGATCACAACAATGGTACAATGAAGTTGGCAATGCAAGACTACATCAGAGCTAGCAATCAGGCTGGTCAGCTGCCAGCACAGCATGGTCGACCGCGTTCCAACACGACTTGGTCGACCGCGCTCCAGCAGAGCAAAGTCGACAGCTTGCTAATGCCTCAGGTCGATGGTGCACCCGCCTTGCAGGTGCGTGCAGATGATTGGTAGGCCGAGCCTCATCACCTGCACAGTACACACACCACGTCAGCCACGGGCTGACAGCTGCCTCTGATCTGCCACGACGACCTCGGGATACCATAACCGAGGTCGGTCTCGCCAACTTCGCCTGGGCGACCGTCGCACTCCTCCGCAGCACTTCGTCACCCAGGTAACCTGGTCGACCGGGCAACCACATCGATCAGCAACTCCCGTACGTGTCCGTCGACCTCCCAAGTCGACGACCACCTCGTTGTCAACTTCACCGGGTCGACCATGCCCCTCAGTCGACGACCATGTCGCTCGACGCCCGACTGCTCGACGACCGACTGCTCGACTCCCGACTGTTCGACGACCGACTGCTCGACGCCCGTCTGTTCGACGCCGGCCCCTCCTTCGTCGACCACCGGGTCTAGTCGACCACCCGCAGGTCGACCAGCACATCAGCCGACCACCGAAGTCGGCTTCCCAAGTCGACGTCATCAAGTTGACGTCCTCCGCAGGTCGACGCTTAAGTCGACCCCCCGACGTTGGCGCCACCTCGAAGTCGGCGCCCGTGCAGTGGTCACCGTGCAAGTCGACCTCCTCATCGACCCGCTCGCCCACTGCTGCAGGTCGGCTGCTCCCCTCACACCCGACCACCATGTCGGCTCCGCCCAAGCGTGGACGGGGCCAACATACAACTCCCGTTGACATAGCGTGTGCAAAATAAAAAGAACAAGGGCCTAGGGTGTGCAAAATTGCAGGAACAAGGGCCTAGCGAGTGCAAAATAGCAAGAGCAAGAGCCTAGCGTGTGCAAAAAATCAAGAACAAGGGCCTAGCGTTCGCGAAATAGCAAGAACAAGGGCCTAGCGTGTGCAAAATAAACAGAACAAGGGTCTAGCATATGTAAAATTGCAAGAACAAGGGCATAGCGTGTGCAAAATCAAAAGAACAAGGGCATAGCGTGTGCCAAATAAAAAGAGCAAGGGCATAGCGTGTGCAAAATAAAAAGAACAAGAGCATAGCGTGTGCAAAATAAAATGAACAAGGGCCTAGCGTGTGCAAAATTGCAAGATCAAGGGCCTAGCGTATGCAAAATTGCAAGAACAAGGGCCTAGCGAGTACAAAATAGCAAGAGCAAGGGCCTAGCATGTGCAAAAAATCAAGAACAAGGGCCTAGCGTTCGCGAAATAGAAGAGGAAGGGCCTAGCGTGTGCAAAAAAAAAAAGAACAAGGGTCTAGCATGTGCAAAATTGCAAGAACAAGGGCCTAGCGTGTGCAAAATAAAAAGAGCAAGGGCATAGCGTGTGCAAAATAGCAAGAACAAGGGCCTGGCGTGTGCAAAATAAAAAGAACAAGGGCCTAGCGTGTGCAAAATAAAAAGAACAAGGGCCTAGCGTGTGCAAAATGAAAAAAAACAAGAGCCTAGCGAGTGCAAAATTGCAAGAACAAGGGCCTAGCGAGTGCAAAATAGCAAGAGGAAGGGCCTAGCGTGTGCAAAAAATCAAGAACAAGGGCCTAGCGTTCGCGAAATAGCAAGAACAAGGGCCTAGCGTGTGCAAAATATAACGAACAAGGGTCTAGCATGTGCAAAATTGCAAAAACAAGGGCCTAGCGTGTGCAAAAAAAAGAACGAGGGCATAACGTTTGCAAAATAGCAAGAACAAGGGCCTAGCGTGTGCAAAATAAAAAAAACAAGGGCCTAGCGTGTGCAAAATAAAAAGAACAAGGGCCTAGCGTGTGCAAAATTGCAAGAACAAGGGCCTAGCGAGTGCAAAATAGCAAGAGGAAGGGCCTAGCGTGTGCAAAAAATCAAGAACAAGGGCCTAGCGTTTGTGAAATAGCAAGAACAAGGGCCTAGCGTGTGCAAAGTATAACGAACTGGAGTCTAGCATGTGCAAAATTGCAAGAAGAAGGGCCTAGCGTGTGCAAAAAAAAAAGGAGGGCATAGCGTTAGCAAAATAGCAAGAACAAGGGTCTAGCGTGTGCAAAATAAAAAGAACAAGGGCCTAGCGTGTGCAAAATGAAAAGAACAAGGGCCTAGCGTGTGCAAAATTGCAAGAACAAGGGCCTAGCGTGTGCAAAATTGCAACAACTAGGGCCTAGCGAGTGCATAATAGCAAGAGCAAGGGCCTAGCGTGTGCAAAAAATCAAGAACAAGGGCCTAGCTTTCGCGAAATAGCAAGAACAAGGGCCTAGCGTTTGCAAAATAGCAAGAACAAGGGCCTAGCGTTTGCAAAATTAAAAGAACAAGGGCCTAGCGTGTGCAAAATAAAAAGAACAAGGGCCTAGCGTGTGCAAAAGTGCAAGCACAAGAGCCTAGCGTGTGCAAAATTGCAAGAACAAGGGCCTAGTGAGTGCAAAATAGCAAGAGCAAGGGCCTAGCGTGTGCGAAAAATCAAGAACAAGGGCCTGGCGTTCGCAAAATAGCAAGAACAAGGGCCTAGCGTGTGCAAAAAATCAAGAACAAGGGCCTAGCGTTCGCGAAATAGCAAGAACAAGGGCCTAGCGTGTGCAAAATAAAAAGAACAAGGGCATAGCGTGTGCAAAATAGCAAGAACAAGGGCCTAGCGTGTGCAAAATAAAAAGAAGAAGGGTCTAGCATGTGCAAAATTGCAAGAACAAGGGCATAGCGTGTGCAAAATAAAAAGAACAAGGGCCTAGCGTGTGCAAAATAAAAAGAACAAGGGCCTAGCGTGTGCAAAATTGCACAAACAAGGGCCTACTGTGTGCACAATTGCAAGAACAAGGGCCTAGCGAGTGCAAAATAGCAAGAACAAGAGCCTAGCGTGTGCAAAAAATCAAGAACAAGGGCCTAGCGTTCGCGAAATAGCAAAAACAGGGGCCTAGCGTGTGCAAAATGAAAAGAACAAGGATCTAGCATGTGCAAAATTGCAAGAACAAAGGCCTAGCGTGTGCAAAATAAAAAGAAGGAGGGCATAGCGTTTGCAAAATAGCAAGAACAAGGGCCTAGCGTGTGCAAAATTAAAAGAACAAGGGCCTAGCGTGTGCAAAATTGCAAGAACAAGGGCCTAGCGTGTGCAAAATTGCAAGAACTAGGGCCTAGCGAGTGCAAAATAGCAAGAGAAAGGGCCTAGTGTGTGCAAAAAATCAAGAACAAGGGCCTAGCTTTCGCGAAATAGCAAGAACAAGGGCCTAGCGTTTGCAAAATAGCAAGAACAAGGGCCTAGCGTGTGCAAAATTAAAAGAACAAGGGCCTAGCGTGTGCAAAATAAAAAGAACAAGGGCCTAGCGTGTGCAAAAGTGCAAGAACAAGGGCCTAGCGTGTGCAAAATTGCAAGAACAAGGGCCTAGTGAGTGCAAAATAGCAAGAGCAAGGGCCTAGCGTGTGCGAAAAATCAAGAACAAGGGCCTAGCGTTCGCAAAATAGCAAGAACAAGGGCCTAACGTGTGCAAAAAATCAAGAACAAGGGCCTAGCGTGTGCAAAATAAAAAGAACAAGGGCATAGCGTGTGCAAAATAGCAAGAACAAGGGCCTAGCCTGTGCAAAATAAAAAGAACAAGGGCCTAGCGTGTGCAAAATAAAAAGAACAAGGGCCTAGCGTGTGCAAAATTGCAAGAACAAGGGCCTAGCGTGAGGAAAATAGCAAAAACAAGGGCCTAGCGTGTGCAAAATTGCAATAACAAAGGCATAGCGTGTGCAAAATAGCAAGAACAAGGGCCTAGCGAGTGCAAAATAGCAAGAGCAAGGGCCTAGCGTATGCAAAGAATCAACAACAAGGGCCTAGCTTTCGCGAAATAGCAAGAACGAGGGCCAAGTGTTTGCAAAATAGCAAGAACAAGGGCCTAGCGTGTGCAAAATAAAAAGAACAAGGGCCTAGAGTGTGCAAAATAAAAAGAACAAGGGCCTAGCGTGTGCAAAATTGCAAGAACAAGGGCCTAGCGTGTGCAAAATTGCAAGAACAAGGGCCTAGCGAGTGCAAAGTAGCAAGAACAAGGGCCTAGCGTGTGCAAAAAATCAAGAACAAGGGCCTAGCGTTCGCGAAATAGCAAGAACAAGAGCCTAGCGTGAGCAAAATAAAAAGAAGGGTCTAGCATGTGCAAAGTTGCAAGAACAAGGGCATAGCGTGTGCAAAATAAAAAGAACAAGGGCCTAGCGTGTGCAAAATAAAAAGAACAAGGGCCTAGCGTGTGCAAAATTGCACGAACAAGGGCCTAGCGTGTGCAAAATAAAAAGAAGGAGGGCATAGCGTTTGCAAAAAAGCAAGAACAAGGGCCTAGCGTTCGCGAAATAGCAAGAACAAGGGCCTAGCGTTTGCAAAATAGCAAGAACAAGGGCCTAGCGTGTGCAAAATTAAAAGAACAAGGGCCTAGCGTGTGCAAAATATAAAGAACAAGGGCCTAGCGTGTGCAAAAGTGCAAGAAGAAGGGCCTAGCGTGTGCAAAATTGCAAGAACAAGGGCCTAGTGAGTGCAAAATAGCAAGAGCAAGGGCCTAGCGTGTGCGAAAAATCAAGAACAAGGGCCTAGCGTTCGCAAAATAGCAAGAACAAGGGCCTAGCGTGTGCAAAAAATCAAGAACAAGGGCCTAGCATTCGCGAAATAGCAAGAACAAGGGCCTAGCGTGTGCAAAAAAAAAAGAACAAGGGCATAGCGTGTGCAAAATAGCAAGAACAAAGGCCTAGCGTGTGCAAAATAAAAAGATCAAGGGCCTAGCGTGTGCAAAATAAAAAGAACAAGGGCCTAGCGTGTGCAAAATTGCAAGAACAAGGGCCTAGCGTGAGGAAAATAGCAAAAACAAGGGCCTAGCGTGTGCAAAATTGCAAAAACAAGGGCATAGCGTGTGCAAAATAGCAAGAACAAGGGCCTAGCGAGTGCAAAATAGCAAGAGCAAGGGCCTAGCGTATGCAAAGAATCAAGAACAAGGGCCTAGCTTTCGCGAAATAGCAAGAACGAGGGCCTAGTGTTTGCAAAATAGCAAGAACAAGGGCCTAGCGTGTGCAAAATAAAAAGAACAAGGGCCTAGAGTGTGCAAAATAAAAAGAACAAGGCCTAGCGTGTGCAAAATTGCAAGAACAAGGGCCTAGCGTGTGCAAAATTGCAAGAACAAGGGCCTAGCGAGTGCAAAGTAGCAAGAACAAGGGCCTAGCGTGTGCAAAAAATCAAGAACAAGGGCCTAGCGTTCGCGAAATAGCAAGAACAAGGGCCTAGCGTGTGCAAAATAAAAAGAAGAAGGGTCTAGCATGTGCAAAATTGCAAGAACAAGGGCATAGCGTGTGCAAAATAAAAAGAACAAGGGCCTAGCGTGTGCAAAATAAAAAGAACAAGGGCCTAGAGTGTGCAAAATAAAAAGAACAAGGCCTAGCGTGTGCAAAATTGCAAGAACAAGGGCCTAGCGTGTGCAAAATTGCAACAACAAGGGCCTAGCGAGTGCAAAGTAGCAAGAACAAGGGCCTAGCGTGTGCAAAAAATCAAGAACAAGGGCCTAGCGTTCGCGAAATAGCAAGAACAAGGGCCTAGCGTGTGCAAAATAAAAAGAAGAAGGGTCTAGCATGTGCAAAATTGCAAGAACAAGGGCATAGCGTGTGCAAAATAAAAAGAACAAGGGCCTAGCGTGTGCAAAATAAAAAGAACAAGGGCCTAGCGTGTGCAAAATTGCACGAACAAGGGCCTAGCGTGTGCACAATTGCAAGAACGAGGGCCTAGCGAGTGCAAAATAGCAAGAACAAGAGCATAGCGTGTGCAAAAAAGCAAGAACAAGGGCCTTGCGTTCGCGAAATAGCAAGAACAGGGGCCTAGCGTGTGCAAAATAAAAAGAACAAAGATCTAGCATGTGCAAAATTGCAAGAACAAGGGCCTAGCGTGTGCAAAATAAAAAGTAGGGCATAGCGTTTGCAAAATAGCAAGAACAAGGGCCTAGCGTGTGCAAAATAAAAAGAACAAGGGCCTAGCGTGTGTAAAATAGCAAGAACAAGGGCCTAAATGTGCAAAATTGCAAGAACTAGGGCCTAGCGAGTGCAAAATAGCAAGAACAAGGGCCTAGCGTGTGCAAAAAATCAAGAACAAGGGCCTAGCGTTCGCGAAATAGCAAGAACAAGGGCCTAGCGTGTGCAAAATAAAAAGAAGAAGGGCATAGCGTGTGCAAAATAGCAAGAACAAGGGCCTAGTGTGTGCAAAATAAAAAGAACAAGGGCCTAGCGTGTGCAAAATTGCAAGAACAAGGGCCTAGCGTGTGCAAAATTGCAAGAACTAGGGCCTAGCGAGTGCAAAATAGCAAGAACAAGGGCCTAGCGTGTGCAAAAAATCAAGAACAAGGGCCTAGCGTTCGCGAAATAGCAAGAACAAGGGCCTAGCGTGTGCAAAATAAAAAGAAGAAGGGCATAGCGTGTGCAAAATAGCAAGAACAAGGGCCTAGTGTGTGCAAAATAAAAAGAACAAGGGCCTAGCGTGTGCAAAATTGCAAGAACAAGGGCCTAGCATGAGGAAAATAGCAAAAACAAGGGCCTAGCGTGTGCAAAATTGCAAAAACAAAGGCATAGCGTGTGCAAAATAGCAAGAACAAGGGCCTAGCGAGTGCAAAATAGCAAGAGCAAGGGCCTAGCGTATGCAAAGAATCAAGAACAAGGGCCTAGCTTTCGCGAAATAGCAAGAACGAGGGCCTAGTGTTTGCAAAATAGCAAGAACAAGGGCCTAGCGTGTGCAAAATATAAAGAACAAGGGCCTAGAGTGTGCAAAATAAAAAGAACAAGGGCCTAGCGTGTGCAAAATTGCAAGAACAAGGGCCTAGCGTGTGCAAAATTGCAAGAACAAGGGCCTAGCGAGTGCAAAGTAGCAAGAACAAGGGCCTAGCGTGTGCAAAAAATCAAGAACAAGGGCCTAGCGTTCGCGAAATAGCAAGAACAAGGGCCTAGCGTGTGCAAAAAAAAAAGAAGAAGGGTCTAGCATGTGCAAAATTGCAAGAACAAGGGCATAGCGTGTGCAAAATAAAAAGAACAAGGGCCTAGCGTGTGCAAAATAAAAAGAACAAGGGCCTAGCGTGTGCAAAATTACACGAACAAGGGCCTAGCGTGTGCACAATTGCAAGAACAAGGGCCTAGCGAGTGCAAAATAGCAAGAACAAGAGCCTAGCGTGTGTAAAATTGCAAGAACAAGGGTCTAACGTGTGCAAAATAGCAAGAACAAATGCCTAGCGTGTGCAAAATGAAAAGAACAAGGGCCTAGCGTGTGCAAAATTGCAAGAACAAGGGCCTAGCGTGTGCAAAATTGCAAGAACTAGGGCCTACCGAGTGCAAAATAGCAAGAGCAAGGGCCTAGCGTGTGCAAAAAATCAAGAACAAGGGCCTAGCTTTCGCGAAATAGCAAGAACAAGAGCCTAGCGTTTGCAAAATAGCAAGAACAAGGGCCTAGCGTGTGCAAAATAAAAAGAACAAGGGCCTAGCGTGTGCAAAATAAAAAGAACAAGGGCCTAGCGTGTGCAAAATTGCAAGAACAAGGGCCTCGCGTGTGCAAAATTGCAAGAACAAGGGCCTAGTGAGTGCAAAATAGCAAGAGCAAGGGCCTAGCGTGTGCGAAAAATCAAGAACAAGGGCCTAGCGTTCGCAAAATAGAAAGAACAAGGGCCTAGCGTGTGCAAAAAATCAAGAACAAGGGCCTAGCGTTCGCGAAATAGCAAGAACAAGGGCCTAGCGTGTGCAAAATAAAAAGAACAAGGGCATAGCGTGTGCAAAATAGCAAGAACAAGGGCCTATCGTGTGCAAAATAAAATGAACAAGGGCCTAGCGTGTGCAAAATAAAAAGAACAAGGGCCTAGCGTGTGCAAAATTGCAAGAACAAGGTCCTAGCGTGAGGAAAATAGCAAAAACAAGGGCCTAGCTTGTGCAAAATTGCAAAAACAAGGGCATAGCGTGTGCAAAATAACAATAACAAGGGCCTAGCCAGTGCAAAATAGCAAGAGCAAGGGCCTAGCATATGCAAAGAATCAAGAACAAGGGCCTAGCTTTCGCGAAATAGCAAGAACGAGGGCCTAGTGTTTGCAAAATAGCAAGAACAAGGGCCTAGCGTGTGCAAAATAAAAAGAACAAGGGCCTAGAGTGTGCAAAATAAAAAGAACAAGGGCCTAGCGTGTGCAAAATTGCAAGAACAAGGGCCTAGCGTGTGCAAAATTGCAAGAACAAGGGCCTAGCGAGTGCAAAGTAGCAAGAACAAGGGCCTAGCGCGTGCAAAAAATCAAGAACAAGGGCCTAGCGTTCGCGAAATAGCAAGAACAAGGGCCTAGCGTGTGCAAAATAAAAAGAAGGGTCTAGCATGTGCAAAATTGCAAGAACAAGGGCATAGCGTGTGCAAAATAGCAAGAACAAGGGCCTAGCTTGTGCAAAATAATAAGAACAAGGGCCTAGCGTGTGCAAAATAAAAAGAACAAGGGCCTAGCGTGTGCAAAATTGCACGAACAAGGGCCTAGCGTGTGCACAATTGCAAGAACAAGGGCCTAGCGAGTGCACAATTGCAAGAACAAGGGCCTAGCGAGTGCAAATAGCAAGAACAAGAGCCTAGCGTGTGCAAAAAATCAAGAACAAGGGCCTAGCGTTCGCGAAATAGCAAGAACAAGGGCCTAGCGTGTGCAAAATAAAAAGAACAAGGGTCTAGCATGTGCAAAATTGCAAGAACAAGGGCCTAGCGTGTGTAAAGTAAAAAGAACAAGGGCATAGCGTGTGCAAAATAAAAAAAACAAGGGCATAGCGTGTGCAAAATAAAAAGAACAAGAGCCTAGCGTGTGCAAAATAAAAAGAACAAGGGCCTAGCGTGTGCAAAATTGCAAGAACAAGGGCCTAGCGAGTGCAAAATAGCAAGAGCAAGGGCCTAGCGTGTGAAAAAAATCAAGAACAAGGGCCTAGCGTTCGCGAAATAGCAAGAGCAAGGGCCTAGAGTGTGCAAAATAAAAAGAACAAGGGTCTAGCATGTGCAAAATTGCAAGAACAAGGGCATGGCGTGTGCAAAATAAAAAGAACAAGGGCATAGCGTGTGCAAAATAGCAAGAACAAAGGCCTAGCGAGTGCAAAATTGCAAGAGCAAGGGCCTAGCGTATGCAAAAAATCAAGAACAAGGGCCTAGCTTTCGCGAAATAGCAAGAACGAAGGCCTAGCGTGTGCAAAATAAAAAGAACAAAGGCCTAGTGTGTGCAAAATAAAAAGAACAAGGGCCTAGCGTGTGCAAAATTGCAAGAACAAGGGCCTAGCGTGTGCAAAATTGCAGGAACAAGGGCCTAGCGAGTGCAAAATAGCAAGAGCAAGGGCCTAGCGTGTGCAAAAAATCAAGAACAAGGGCCTAGCGTTCGCGAAATAGCATGAACAAGGGCCTAGCGTGTGCAAAATAAAAAGAAGAAGGGTCTAGCATGTGCAAAATTGCAAGAACAAGGGCATAGCGTCTGCAAAATAGCAAGAACAAGGGCCTAGCGTGTGCAAAATAAAAAGAACAAGGGCCTAGCGTGTGCAAAATAAAAAGAACAAGGGCCTAGCGTGTGCAAAATTGCACGAACAAGGGCCTAGCGTGTGCAAGATTGCAAGAACAAGGGCCTAGCGAGTGCACAATTGCAAGAACAAGGGCCTAGCGAGTGCAAATAGCAAGAACAAGAGCCTAGCGTGTGCAAAAAATCAAGAACAAGGGCCTAGCGTTCGCGAAATAGCAAGAACAAGGGCCTAGCGTGTGCAAAATAAAAAGAACAAGGGTCTAGCATGTGCAAAATTGCAAGAACAAGGGCCTAGCGTGTGTAAAGTAAAAAGAACAAGGGCATAGCGTGTGCAAAATAAAAAGAACAAGGGCATAGCGTGTGCAAAATCAAAAGAACAAGAGCCTAGCGTGTGCAAAATAAAAAGAACAAGGGCCTAGCGTGTGCAAAATTGCAAGAACAAGGGCCTAGCGAGTGCAAAATAGCAAGAGCAAGGGCCTAGCGTGTGAAAAAAATCAAGAACAAGGGCCTAGCGTTCGCGAAATAGCAAGAGCAAGGGCCTAGCGTGTGCAAAATAAAAAGAACAAGGGTCTAGCATGTGCAAAATTGCAAAAACAAGGGCATGGCGTGTGCAAAATAAAAAGAACAAGGGCATAGCGTGTGCAAAATAGCAAGAACAAAGGCCTAGCGAGTGCAAAATTGCAAGAGCAAGGGCCTAGCGTATGCAAAAAATCAAGAACAAGGGCCTAGCTTTCGCGAAGTAGCAAGAACGAGGGCCAAGCGTGTGCAAAATAAAAAGAACAAAGGCCTAGTGTGTGCAAAAAAAAAAGAACAAGGGCCTAGCGTGTGCAAAATTGCAAGAACAAGGGCCTAGCGTGTGCAAAATTGCAGGAACAAGGGCCTAGCGAGTGCAAAATAGCAAGAGCAAGGGCCTAGCGTGTGCAAAAAATCAAGAACAAGGGCCTAGCGTTCGCGAAATAGCAAGAACAAGGGCCTAGCGTGTGCAAAATAAAAAGAAGAAGGGTCTAGCATGTGCAAAATTGCAAGAACAAGGGCATAGCGTGTGCAAAATAGCAAGAACAAGGGCCTAGCGTGTGCAAAATAAAAAGAACAAGGGCCTAGCGTGTGCAAAATAAAAAGAACAAGGGCCTAGCGTGTGCAAAATTGCACGAACAAGGGCCTAGCGTGTGCACAATTGCAAGAACAAGGGCCTAGCGTGTGCACAATTGCAAGAACAAGGGCCTAGCGAGTGCAAATAGCAAGAACAAGAGCCTAGCGTGTGCAAAAAATCAAGAACAAGGGCCTAGCGTTCGCGAAATAGCAAGAACAAGGGCATGGCGTGTGCAAAATAAAAAGAACAAGGGCATAGCGTGTGCAAACTAGCAAGAACAAAGGCCTAGCGAGTGCAAAATTGCAAGAGCAAGGGCCTAGCGTATGCAAAAAATCAAGAACAAGGGCCTAGCTTTCGCGAAATAGCAAGAACGAGGGCCTAGCGTGTGCAAAATAAAAAGAACAAAGGCCTAGTGTGTGCAAAATAAAAAGAACAAGGGCCTAGCGTGTGCAAAATTGCAAGAACAAGGGCCTAGCGTGTGCAAAATTGCAGGAACAAGGGCCTAGCGAGTGCAAAATAGCAAGAGCGAGGGCCTAGCGTGTGCAAAAAATCAAGAACAAGGGCCTAGCATTCGTGAAATAGCAAGAACAAGGGCCTAGCGTGTGCAGAATAAAAATAACAAGGGTCTAGCATGTGCAAAATTGCAAGAACAAGGGCCTAGCGCGCGCAAAATAAAAAGAACAAGGGTCTAGCATGTGCAAAATTGCAAGAACAAGGGCCTAGCGTGTGCAAAATAAAAAGAACAAGGGCATAGTGTGTGCAAAATAGCAAGAACAAGAGCCTAGCGTGTGCAAAATAAAAAGAACAAGGGCCTAGCGTCTGCAAAATTACAAGAACAAGGGCCTAGCGTGTGCAAAATTGCAACAAGAAGGGCCTAGCGAGTGCAAAATAGCAAGAGCAAGAGCCTAGTGTGTGCAGAAAATCAAGAACAAGGGCCTAGCGTTCGCGAAATAGCAAGAACAAGGGCCTAGCGTGTGCAAAAAAAACAGAACAAGGGCGTAGCATGTGCAAAATTGCAAGAACAAGGGCATAGCGTGTGCAAAATCAAAAGAACAAGGGCATAGCGTGTGCCAAATAAAAAGAACAAGGGCATAGCGTGTGCAAAATAAAAAGAACAAGGGCATAGCGTGTGCAAAACAAAAAGAACAAGGTCCTAGCGTGTGCAAAATTGCAAGATCAAGGGCCTAGCGTATGCATTATTGCAAGAACAAGGGCCTAGCGAGTGCAAAATAGCAAGAGCAAGGGCCTAGCGTGTGCAAAATAAAAAGAACAAGGGCCTAGCGTGTGCAAAATTGCACGAACAAGGGCCTAGCGCGTGCACAATTGCAAGAACAAGGGCCTAGCGAGTGCAAAATAGCAAGAACAAGGGCCTAGCGTGTGCAAAAAATCAAGAACAAGGGCCTAGTGTTCGCGAAATAGCAAGAACAAGGGCCTAGCGTGTGCAAAATAAAAAGAAGAAGGGTCTAGCATGTGCAAAATTGCAAGAACAAGGGCATAGCGTGTGCAAAATAGCAAGAACAAGGGCCTAGCGTGTGCAAAATAAAAAAACAAGGGCCTAGCGTGTGCAAAATAAAAAGAACAAGGGCCTAGCGTGTGCAAAATTGCACGAACAAGGGCCTAGCGTGTGCACAATTGCAAGAACAAGGGCCTAGCGAGTGCAAAATAGCAAGAACAAGAGCCTGGCGTGTGCAAAAAATCAAGAACAAGGGCCTAGCGTTCGCGAAATAGCAAGAAGAAGGGCCTAGCGTGTGCAAAATAAAAAGAACAAGGGTCTAGCATGTGCAAAATTGCAAGAAGAAGGGCCTAGCGTGTGTAAAATAAAAAGAACAAGGGCATAGCGTGTGCAAAATAAAAAGAACAAGGGCATAGCGTGTGCAAAATAAAAAGAACAAGAGCCTAGCGTGTGCAAAACAAAAAGAACAAGGGCCTAGCGTGTGCAAAATTGCAAGAACAAGGGCCTAGCGAGTGCAAAATAGCAAGAGCAAGGGCCTAGCGTGTGAAAAAAATCAAGAACAAGGGCCTAGCATTCATTCCTGTTCTACAATTCTCACATGGTATAGAGCGGGTTCCCTGTGGGAACTTCGCCTAGGGCCCACCGAAGCGCGCCCCGAGGCGCGCTAACCTTTTTTTTCTCTCGCTCGAGCGACCCTTCGTGTTGCCCTTCACTCACGGCCCCGCCGCCCCTTCAGACGTGGCCCCGCCGCCCTCTCAGACGCGGCCCCGCCGCCATTTCAGACGCGGCCCCGCCGCCCATTTCGAACGCGGCCCCGCCGCCTGCTCAGACGCGGCCCCGCCGCCCGCTCAGACGCGGCCCCGCCGCCTGCTCCGCCGCGGCCCTGCTGCCCCCTACGACGCGGCCCCGCCGCCTGCTCAGACGCGGCCCCTGCCGCCCGCTCAGACGCGGCCCCGCCGCGTGCTCAGACGCGGCCCCGCCGCCCGCTCAGACGCGGCCCCGCCGCCTGCTCAGCCGCGGCCCCGCCGCCCGCTACGACGCTGCCCCGCCGCCTGCTCAGACGCGGCCCCGCCGCCCGCTCAGACGCGGCCCCGCCGTCCCCCTCTGCCGGCCCCGCCACTGCACCTGACGGACCCGCCGTCCCCTCTGCCGGCCCCGCCGCTGCACCTGACGGCCCCTCCGTCCCCTCTGACGGCCCCGCCGTCCCCTCTGCCGGCCCCGCCGCTGCACCTGACGGCCCCGCTGCTGCACCTGCCGGCCCCGCCGGCCTCGCCGCTGCACCTGCCGTCCCTGCAACGCGGCCCCGCCACCCCTGCTACGCCGGCCCCGCCGCCCCTGGTCTCGTGGCCCCACCACCCTACCTGCAGCAGCCGAGCCGCCCACCTGCAACAGCCGAGCAGCAGTGCAGCCGAGCCGCCCCGCACCCGAGCCGCCCGGCACCCGAGCCGCCCGGCACCCGAGCCGCCCTGCCGCCGAGCCGCCCGGGAGCCGAGCCGCCCTGCCGCCGAGCCGCCCGGGAGCCGAGCCGCCCTGCACCCGAGCCGCCCGACACCCGAGCCGCCCTACCACCGAGCCGCCCGGCAGCCGAGCCGCCCAGTAGCCGAGTCGCTGAGTCGCCAAGCCGCCCTTCTGCAGAGCTGCCCGGCCTGCCCTGCCTGGTGAGCACAGTCCCACTGTCACTGCGTGCTCTTCCCTACTGCTTGCACTGCTTCAGTGTCGTCGTCATGGCTACCCCTAGTGTCCTAGCTTTTGACGCTGAGGGTCGAGCCATTGACTTTGAGGTCTGGGTAGACGACCTGCAGTTGTTTTTACAGTGCGATAGGGCAGACGGCCTCTCTCTCTTTGACCTCACTTCTGGCGCCTCTCCTGCCCCTGCTGCTGATGCTGATCCCACTGTGCGCTCTCAGTGGGCCACCCGCGATGCTGCTGCACGTCTTGCTGTGCGTCGCCACCTCCCTACCTCTGAGCGCGCGCACTTTAGTCAGTACAAGAGTGCTCAGACCTTGTACGACGCTGTAGTTGCGCGCTACTCCTCCCCTGCCACTGCTGCACTGAGCCGTCTTATGCTTCCCTACCTCTTTCCTGACCTCTCTGCCTTTCCCACTGTCGCTGACCTCATTACGCACCTCCGCACTAGTGACACTCGCTACCGCGCCGCCCTTCCTGCTGAGTTCTGCGCCAAGAACCCCCCCCCCCCATGTACATCACTCTCTACTACGTAGTCGCGCGCCTCCCTGACTCTCTTCGTGTAGTCAGGGACCACTTTCTCGCAGTCTGTCCCACCACCCTCACCGTCGACGTCCTCGAGAAGGCCCTCCTCCCGGCGGAGAAGAGCATCGTCGCTGTAGGAGCTTCTCGTGGTGACCCTTGCACCCCCATCTTTGAGGGGTGCTCTCCTTCCCCCCTGCTGCCCTCTGTTGCCTCTGCTGCTGCTGCCGACCTGCTTGGTCTCGAGTCGGTTGGCGCGGCGTCTGCCCCTAGTGGGAGACGCCGCTCTGGCAAGGGCAAGGGGGGCAAGGGCGCTGGTGGAGCTGGAGGAGGCGGTGGAGGTGGCGGTGGAGGCAGCGGAGGGAGTAGGGGTGGCGGCGGGAGTGGTGGAGGGGGTGGTGGTGGTAGTGGTGGCAGCGGCGGAGGAGGCGGCGGTGGTGGCGGCGGCGGTGGTGGTGGTGGCAGTGGTGGCGGTGACGGTGGGGGAGGCGGCGGCGGAGGAGGCGGTGGTGGCGGAGGAGGTGGAGCTGGTCGTGGCGGTACCCAGCAGCGGAGCGGCGGTGGTGGTGGTCAGCGCTCGCAGCAGCAGCAGCAGCAGCAGCGTTCGCGTGACGTCCCTCCGCCCCAGCAGCTCCGTGAGTGGTACACTCGGCGTCAGAGGGGTGGGGGTACTAGTCCTTGTACCTACGTCCTTCGCTCTGGCGACCGCGCAGGTGAGCAGTGTGGGGGTGCCCACTCCACCCAGCGCTGCTTTGGCCGCCTGACGGACGCTTGGCGTCAGCAGTTCCCCGGGGCTAGTGAGATCCCTCGCTGGGATGAGCTTCTTAGGGCTGGTGTAGCGATCTTTGATCTTGACTTTGATGCTATCCTTGCTGCTATGTATGCTGTGACTATTAGTGAGGAGAGTGACTGTTACCGGTGTTTCCCGCCCGACCCGGGCATTGGTACTGCTGCGCTAGGTGCTTGTGAGGCTGCTGCTCTAGGTGCCAGTGCGTCTGCGCTCTCAGGTGCTGGTGAGACTGCGCTCTCAGGTACTGCGTCGCCTTCGTCCTCCCTCACTTTCACACTTGACTCCAGGGCTTCTCGCTCCTTCTTTCGAGACCGCACTACCCTCACGCCGCTTGGCCGGCCGGTTGCGGTCTCCCTGGCTGACCCCTCTGGGGGTCCTGTCCTCTCTCACTTCTCCACTGTCCTCCCGTGTCCGGCTGCCCCTTCGGGCACCCTGTCTGGTCTGTACCTTCCCTCGTTCTCTACGAACTTGGTGAGTGGTGCGGCCCTGCAGGATGCGGGGGTTCACCAGTTCACTCCTGCGAGTCAGCGGGTGACCCACTGCACATACGCACGCACAGGCCGACACCTGGCCACGTTCTCGCGTCGGCCGGGGTCGAGCCTCTACACCCTGACCACTACGTCTCCTCCTATCCCTGCGTCTGGTCAGGTAGCTGCGTCAGGTCAGGTGCTTGCTGCTGCGTCCCGGTCAGGTCCTGAGTCTGCCCCCTGTTCTTGTCGCCTCCTGTCTCACGAGACTCTCCTGTGGCACCACCGTCTTGACCACCCCTCCTTGCCCCGTCTTCGGAGCATGGCTTCCCGTGTCCTTGTCTCTGGTCTTCCCCAGTCGCTCCCTCCCCTTCCCTCCGGGCCAGGACCTTCCTGTGTCCCCTGTGTCGAGGGGCGCCTCAGGGCTGCTCCTCACTCCTCCCAGTTCCCCCCGACAAGGGCTCCTGTGCAGACGCTTCACATGGACGTGTGGGGCCCGGCCCCCGTCCGTGGGCAGGGTCACGAGCGCTACTTCCTGTTGGTGGTTGACGACTACTCGCGTTACACCACAGTCCTCCCCTTGCGCAGCAAGGGTGCTGTCACTGAGGTGCTGATCGACTGGATCCGCGAGGCTCGTCTCCAGCTCAGGAAGAGCTTCGGCTCGGACTTTCCTCTTCTGCGTCTGCACTCGGACAGAGGCGGAGAGTTCTCCTCGCACCTTCTGCGAGACTACTGTCGTGCACGGGGGATCCGCCAGACCTTCACGCTTCCGGACTCTCCACAGCAAAATGGGATTGCTGAGCGCCGCATTGGCATGGTCATGGATGTCGCTCGTACGTCCATGATGCATGCGGCTGCCCCCCATTTTCTGTGGCCGTTTGCGGTGAGGTACGCGGCGCATCAGCTCAACCTTCACCCCCGGGTCTCTCGACCCGCGATGTCCCCAGTCTTGCTGTGGACGGGGAAGGTTGGCGATGCGTCGGCGTTCCGTGTCTGGGGATCTCGGGCGTTTGTCCGCGACTTGTCTGCGGACAAGCTGTCCCCTCGTGCTGCTCCCTGTGTCTTCCTTGGCTTCCCCACAGACGCTCCCGGGTGGCAATTCTACCACCCCTCCTCTCGTCGTGTTCTGTCCTCCCAGGACGTCACGTTCGACGAGTCAGTCCCTTTCTACCGCCTCTTCCCCTACCGCACTCCTTCCCTCCCCCCTCCGCCGGACTTCCTTGTGCCGGTTCCCCCCCCGGTAGACCCCCTCCCCCCTCAGGTTCCTGCCCCCTCAGGTGTGTCCCAGGTAGACGCCGTTGACCCGGTCGAGGTTACTGGTGACTCTGGTGCTGCTGCGGGTGCTGAGCCTGGGGGTGCTGACTCTGGGGGTGCTGTGCGCGGGAGTGCTGAGCCTGGGGGTGCTGGGCCTGGGGGTGCGACTGCGGAGGGTGCTGAGCCTGGGGGTGCTGAGCCGGGGGGTGCTGAGCCGGGGGGTGCTGTGCCTGGAGCTGCTGAGCTAGGGGGTGCTGGGTCTGGGGGTGCTGAGTTGGGAGCTTCTGAGCCTGGGGGTGCTGAGTCTGGAGCTGCTTAGCTTGGGGTTTCTCCTGCTGCTGCATCTCGCCGGGAGCCCCTCTCTCCACAGGAGCTGCGCGAGTGGTTTGCTCGCCGCTGGAGGCGTGCTGCTGGAGCTGGAGCTTCTTCGACCGTCAAGGGTGCTGGTGCTGCCGGTCCCGGAGCTGCTGGGCCTGCGGGTCCTACTGGAGCTGGAGCCGCTGAGGGTGTTGGTGCTGAGACTACTGCTGTCTGTCCTGGCGGTGGTTCTACTGCTGGTGCTGCTGGAGGTCCTGCCGCCGGAGTTGTTGGTGGCGCTAGTGCTGTCGCTGAGGGTGCTGGTGCTGTCCCTGCTGAGTCTAGAGCTGCCGCGTGGCCTCGGCCGTACTTCGTTCCGCTCCTGCAGCAGGTTCTTGGTCTTTCTCCTCCGGTAGAGTGTCCACAGCCTGTCCAGTCGCAGTCACTGTTGGAGCCTTCCTCTCCACTGCCTGCTCCCTCTCCTTACACTGGTCCTACTGGAGGTCTTGCTGAGCGTCGTGAGCCTGCGTCTCGTCCCGCGTCGCCTGTTCGTGCTGCTCGCGCTAGTGGTCGCGGTTCGCGTCAGCGTCCTCCTCCTGTCCCTGGCACGCACCGGATGTCTCTGCGTCCGTCCACTGCTCCTCTGCGTGCCCCTTTGCCTTCTCCTCCTGAGTCCTCTCTTCCTGCGCTTGCCGACCCTGAGTTGGACTCCCTTCGTGCTGCCAGTCCTACTGTCACGCGTCTGCTTGCTACTGTCGTCACTGACCCCTCTTTTGAGTCCACTGCTGCGTCTGCTCTTGTCGCTGAGCTCGTCGACTTTGCTGCTCGCTGTCGTCTAGACTACGCTGCTAGTCTTGTTGCTGAGTCTGCGTCTGTCTGTCCTCCGTCCGTCGGGGGTGAGTGTGCTCTTGGCACGGACGTTCTAGAGGACAGGCAGGAGGAGTTATAGTGTGTGGCGGCTGCTTCACCTCATCTCGCGTCTGTACTGCTTGCTCCTGAGGGAGACCCGGATGCACTAGACATCCCGACTCCGCGCTCTTACGCGGAGGCCATAGAGGGTCCCTACTCTTCTCAGTGGCAGGCAGCTATGGATGCAGAGATGGCTTCCTGGAAGTCCACAGGCACCTACGTTGACGCAGTTCCCCCTCCTGGGGCGAACATCGTCAGTGGCATGTGGATCTTCAGGGTGAAGCGGCCGCCGGGCTCTCCACCTGTCTTCAAGGCGCGGTACGTTGCTCGTGGCTTCAGTCAGCGGCAAGGAGTTGACTACTTTCAGACCTTCTCTCCCACCCCAAAGATGACCACTCTTCGGGTGCTGCTGCACATAGCCGCTCAGCGCGACTACGAGCTTCACTCTCTCGACTTCAGCACTGCGTTCCTCTGGGTAGCCTGCACGAGGAGATCTGGCTGCGCCGTCCGCCTGGCTTCACTGGGACTTTCCCTCCTGGCACCCAGTGGAGCCTCCGACGGCCAGTCTACGGTCTCCGCCAGGCACCGCGTGAGTGGCACGACACACTGAGGACTACGCTTGCGGCTCTTGGGTTTGCTCCTTCTACTGCTGACCCGTCGCTGTTTCTACGCACCGACACTTCACTGCCGCCGTTCTACATCCTCGTGTACGTCGACGGCTTGGTCTTTGCCACAGCGGACACTGCTGGACTCGCCTACGTGAAGTCCGAGCTGCTGAAGAGACACACGTGCACAGACCTGGGTGAACTGCGCAGCTACCTTGGCTTGCAGATCACTCGGGACAGAGCACGCCGCACCATTACCTAGACTCAGTCACACATGGTGCAGCAGGTCCTTCAGCGCTTCGGCTTCACGTACTCCTCGCCTCAGGCCACTCCTCTGTCTACTCGCCACTCGCGCTCAGCTCTGCCTTCGGATGAGTCCGTAGAGTCGAGTGGCCCGTACCCAGAGCTTGTTGGCTGCCTCATGTACCTGATGACCTGCACACGACCTGACCTTGCATACCCTCTGAGCATTCTTGCACACTATGTTGCGCCTGGGAGACACCGACCAGAGCACATGGCTGCAGCGAAGAGGGTATTGCGCTATCTGTGCAGTACGTCGGGCATGGGGCTAGTGCTTGGAGGGCGGAGTCCAGTGGTCCTTACAGGCCACGCGGACGCTTCTTGGGCTGACGACCAGGCTACGCAGCGGTCGTCACAGGGTTACACCTTCAGTCTTGGTTCCGGCTCTGTCTCGTGGTCGGCTACTCGTTCGTCTTCGGTTCTCAGCTCCAGTTGTGAGGCTGAGATCTACGCCGGGGCCATGGCTGCACAGGAGCTTCGCTGGCTCACCTAAATGCTGACTGACCTTGGAGAGCCGCCTCGTTCTCCTCCAGTACTGTACGTAGACAACAAGGCCATGCTGGCCTTGTGTCGAGAGCAGCGTCTGGAGCACAAAACGAAGCACATTGCTCTTCGCTACTTCCTTGCTCGTGAGATACAGCAGCGTCGACAGTTACGGCTTGCGTACGTGGCCTCTGAGGCCAACACTGCTAATGTGTTCACCAAGGCACTCGCGCCTTGTGACCATCAGCGCTTCTGCACCCAGCTGGGTCTTGTGCCTGTCTTGCCTCACTTGCTCTACTCTTGACTTCGCTTGTACTGTGACATATATATACCTGCTCTTGCCTGTCTAGTTTTATATATATGTCTGTACTCTTGCATGTGAACTGGCCTTTGGCCCTGCTCTTGTGCTCGGACTGTGTGGTGACGTTGTGATCCACCCTGAGCTTTGCTTTGTCTTGCTTGACTGGTCTTGTGACCCCTTTTTCTCCCCCACTTTGCCTATGGGGGTGTGTCAGAACATATCTATAGCTTATACTATTGTGTAGGCTGTAGTGGGGTATCCCATAAGGGGTACAACCCAGTTAGGGTTTCATATTTGTACTGCCTTCATGTCGAGAGTAATAAGAACAGGAGTTGAAAGGTGGGGCCTAGGCTTAGTAGCCTAGGCCCTAACTTAGGTATCGAGCGGGTTTTGCTTAGGAGCGATGTCGAGTGAGTTGAGAGAGAAATTGGTGAACAGGTGGTTTCACTATAGGTTCAGGGGTACATATAGCATAGAAACAAAATAAGGTGCACCACCAACAAAGGTTTACATAACTACACTAACTACAACTACAAGCAATTATAAAACATGACAAAATATTTCGACACGCCCCCATAATGCTTGTAGGTAGGTATGTAGTTACAGCAACAGCAGGTACCCCTACCATCTCCTCACCCTCCTCCATCCCCTCCCCCACACTGCTGCAGAAGCAGCAGAGAAAGGGGGGAGAGAGGAGAGGTGGAGGGACGGCTGCTTGTTGCCTCACACCCGCCACCCCGGTACCACTCCCCCTCCTCACCCACATCCTCACACCCTCCTCCCCCAGCGGCAGCTGCAGCGGTGGGACTGAAAGAAGGAGGAGGGAAAGGGAGAGAGTTGACCCCACGCTCCAACACCCTCCACCCCCATACCCTCCTCCCCACGGCTGCAGGGAGACAAGAGAAAGGGGGGGGGTGGGAAGGAAGAAAGCCGCAGAGCGGCGAAGAGGCGTCGGTGCAGATGGGTCAGGGGTGGCAGCAAGGAGTGCAGGGGCGGAAAGGCCCGTCGCGGGCCAGTGCCACGGGGCGCACGACGGGTAGAATAAAAGGGCCCGATCGTGTGCCTCGGGGCACACGACGAGCAGGGCACCATCGTGTGCCACGGGGCGCACGATAGGCAGTAGAAGGGCACCGTCGCGTGCCACGGGGTACAACCCAGTTAGGGTTTCATATTTGTACTGCCTTCATGTCGAGAGTAATAAGAACAGGAGTTGAAAGGTGGGGCCTAGGCTTAGTAGCCTAGGCCCTAACTTAGGTATCGAGCGGGTTTTGCTTAGGAGCGATGTCGAGTGAGTTGAGAGAGAAATTGGTGAAAAGGTGGTTTCACTATAGGTTCAGGGGTACATATAGCATAGAAACAAAATAAGGTGCACCACCAACAAAAGTTTACATAACTACACTAACTACAACTACAAGCAATTATAAAACATGACAAAATATTTCGACACTTCATTCACAGTTTATTCATTCCTGTTCTACAATTCTCACATAGCATGTGCAAAATTGCAAGAACAAAGGCCTAGCGTGTGCAAAATAAAAAGAACAAGGGCATAGCATGTGCAAAATAGCAAGAACAAGGGCCTAGCGTGTGCAAAATAAAAAGAACAAGGGCCAAGCGTGTGCAAAATAAAAAGAACAAGGGCCTAGCCTGTGCAAAATAAAAAGAACAAGAGCCTAGCGTGTGCAAAATTGCAAGAACAAGGGCCTAGCGAGTGCAAAATAGCAAGAGGAAGGGCCTAGCGTGTGCAAAACATCAAGAACAAGGGCCTAGCGTTCGTGAAATAGCAAGAACAAGAGCCTAGCGTGTGCAAAATATAACGAACAAGGGTCTAGCATGTGTAAAATTGCAAGAACAAGGGCCTAGCGTGTCCAAAAAAAAAAAGAACGAGGGCATAGCGTTTGCAAAATAGCAAGAACAAGGGCCTAGCGTGTGCAAAATAAAAAAAACAAGGGCCTAGTGTGTGCAAAATAAAAGGAACAAGGGCCTAGCGTTGCAAAATTGCAAGAAGAAGGGCCTAGCGAGTGCAAAAAAAAAAGAACAAGGGCATAGCGTGTGCAAAATAGCAAGAACAAGGGCCTAGCGTGTGCAAAATAAAAAGAACAAGGGCCTAGCGTGTGCAAAATTGCGAGAACAAGGGCCTAGCGAGTGCAAAATAGCAAGAGGAAGGGCCTAGCGTGTGCAAAAAATCAAGAACAAGGGCCTAGCGTTCGTGAAATAGCAAGAACAAGGGCCTAGCGTGTGCAAAATACAACGAACAAGAGTCTAGCATGTGCAAAATTGCAAGAACAAGGGCCTAGCGTGTGCAAAAAAAATAGAACGAGGGCATAGCGTTTGCAAAATAGCAAGAACAAGGGCCTAGCGTGTGCAAAATTAAAAGAACAAGGGCCTAGCGTGTGCAAAATAAAAAGAACAAGGGCCTAGCGTGTGCAAAATTGCAAGAACAAGGGCCTAGCGTGTGCAAAATTGCAAGAACAAGGGCCTAGCGAGTGCAAAATAGCAAGAGCAAGGGCCTAGGGTGTGCAAAAAATCAAGAACAAGGGCCTAGCGTTCGCGAAATGGCAAGAACAAAAGCCTAGCGTGTGCAAAATAAAAAGAACAAGGGTCTAGCATGTGCAAAATTGCAAGAACAAGGGCCTAGTGTGTGCAAAATAAAAAGAACAAGGGCATAGCGTGTGCAAAATAGCAAGAACAAGGGCCTAGCGTGTGCAAAATAAAAAGAACAATGGCCTAGCGAGTGCAAAATAGCAAGAGCAAGAGCCAAGCGTGTGCAAAAAATCAAGAACAAGGGCCTAGCTTTCGCGAAATAGCAATAACAAGGGCCTAGCGTTTGCAAAATAGCAGAAACAAGGGCCTAGCGTGTGCAAAATAAAAAGAACAAGGGCCTAGCGTGTGCAAAATTGCAAGAACAAGGGCCTAGCGAGTGCAAAATAGCAAGAAGAAGGGCCTAGCGTGTGCAAAAATTCAAGAACAAGGGCCTAGCGTTCGTGAAATAGCAAGAACAAGGGCCTAGCGTGTGCAAAATACAACGAACAAGAGTCTAGCATGTGCAAAATTGCAAGAACAAGGGCCTAGCGTGTGCAAAAAAAAAAGAACGAGGGCATAGCATTTGCAAAATAGCAAGAACAAGGGCCTGGCGTGTGCAAAATTAAAAGAACAACGGCCTAGCGTGTGCAAAATAAAAAGAACAAGGGCCTAGCATGTGCAAAATTGCAAGAACAAGGGCCTAGCGTGTGCAAAATTGCAAGAACAAGGGCCTAGCGAGTGCAAAATAGCAAGAGCAAGGGCCTAGCGTGTGCAAAAAATCAAGAACAAGGGCCTAGCGTTCGCGAAATGGCAAGAACAAAAGCCAAGCGTGTGCAAAATAAAAAGAACAAGGGTCTAGCAGGTGCAAAATTGCAAGAACAAGGGCCTAGTGTGTGCAAAATAAAAAGAACAAGGGCATAGCGTGTGCAAAATTGCAAGAACAAGGGCTAAGCGTGTGCAAAATTGCAAGAACAAGGGCCTAGCGTGTGCAAAATAGCAAGAGCAAGGGCCTAGCGTGTGCAAGAAATCAAGAACAAGGGCATAGCTTTCGCGAAATAGCAAGAACAAGGGCCTAGCGTGTGCAAAATAAAAAGAACAAGGGCCTAGCGTGTGCAAAATAAAAAGAACAAGGGCCTAGCGTGTGCAAAATTGCAAGAACAAGGGCCTAGTCTCAGAATCCCAACCACTAGACCATTGGGATAAAAGGGCTTGTTTCAGTAGCGGGTCAGTGCGCCCATAACCTCCCAGGCAAACGTGCCTGTAACCCTTCCCTAGGATCGATCGGGGATCACCATTGGACCTCTCACACCTAGCGTGTGCAAAATTGCAAGAACAAGGGCCTAGTGAGTGCAAAATAGCAAGAACAAGGGCCTAGCATGTGCGAAAAATCAAGACCAAGGGCCTAGCATTCGCGAAATAGCAAGAACAAGGGCCTAGCGTGTGCAAAAAATCAATAACAAAGGCCTAGCGTGTGCAAAATAAAAAGAACAAGGGCCTAGCGTGTGCAAAATAAAAAGAACAAGGGCCTAGCGTGTGCAAAATTGCAAGAACAAGGGCCTAGCGTGTGCAAAATTGCAAGAACAAGGGCCTAGCGAGTGCAAAATAGCAAGAGCAAGGGCCTAGCGTGTGCAAAAAATCAAGAACAAGGGCCTAGCGTTCGCGAAATGGCAAGAACAAAAGCCTAGCGTGTGCAAAATAAAAAGAACAAGGGTCTCGCATGTGCAAAATTGAAGGAACAAAGGCCTAGCGTGTGCAAAATAAAAAGAACAAGGGCATAGCGTGTGCAAAATAGCAAGAACAAGGGCCTAGCGTGTGCAAAATAAAATAAACAAGGGAATAAAATAAACAAGGGCCTAGCGTGTGCAAAATAAAAAGAACAAAGGCCTAGCGTGTGCAAAATTGCAAGAACAAAGGCCTAGCGTGTGCAAAATTGCAAGAACAAGGGCCTAGCGTGTGCAAAATAAAAAGAACAAGGGCCTAGCGTGTGCAAAATAAAAAGAAGAAGGGCCTAGCATGTGCAAAATTGCAAGAAAAAGGGCCTGGCGTGTGCAAAATTGCAAGAACAAGGGCCTAGCGAGTGCAAAATACCAAGAGGAAGGGCCTAGCGTGTGCAAAAAATCAATAACAAGGGCGTAGCGTTCGTGAAATTGCAAGAACAAGGGCCTAGCGTGTGCAAAATATAACGAACAAGGGCCGAGCATTTGCAAAATTGCAAGAACAAGGGCCTAGCGTGTGCAAAAAAAAAAGAACGAGAGCATAGCGTTTGCAAAATAGCAAGAACAAGGGCCTAGCGTGTGCAAAATATAAAGAACAAGGGCCTAGCGTGTGCAAAATAAAAAGAACAAGGGCCTAGCGTGTGCAAAATTGCAAGAACAAGGGCCTAGCATGTGCAAGATTGCAAGAACAAGGGCCTAGAGAGTGCAAAATAGCAAGAACAAGGGCCTAGCGTGTGCAAAAAATCAAGAACAAGGGCATAGCATTCGCGAAATGGCAAGAACAAAAGCATAGCGTGTGCAAAACAAAAAGATCAAGGGCATAGCGTGTGCAAAATAGCAAGAACAAGGGCCTAGCGTGTGCAAAATAAAATAAACAAGGGCCTAGCGTGTGTAAAATAAAAAGAACAAGGGCCTAGCGTGTGCAAAATTGCAAGAACAAGGGCCTAGCGTGTGCAAAATTGCAAGAACAAGGGCCTAGCGAGTGCAAAATAGCAAGAGCAAGGGCCTAGCGTGTGCAAAAAATAAAGAACAAGAGCCTAGCTTTCGCGAAATAGCAAGAACAAGGGCCTAGCGTTTGCAAAATAGCAAGAACGAGGGCCTAGCTTGTGCAAAATAAAAAGAACAAGGGCCTAGCGTGTGCAAAATAAAAAGAACAAGGGCCTAGCGTGTGCAAAATTGCAAGAACAAGGGCCTAGCATGTGCAAGATTGCAAGAACAAGGGCCTAGCGAGTGCAAAAAAGCAAGAACAAGGGCCTAGCGTGTGCAAGAAATCAAGAACAAGGGCATAGCATTCGCGAAATGGCAAGAACAAAAGCATAGCGTGTGCAAAATAAAAAGAACAAGGGCATAGCGTGTGCAAAATAGCAAGAACAAGGGCCTAGCGTGTGCAAAATAAAATAAACAAGGGCCTAGCTTGTGCAAAATAAAAAGAACAAGGGCCTAGCGTGTGCAAAATTGCAAGAACAAGGGCCTAGCGTGTGCAAAATTGCAAGAACAAGGGCCTAGCGAGTGCAAAATAGCAAGAGCAAGGGCCTAGCGTGTGCAAAAAATAAAGAACAAGAGCCTAGCTTTCGCGAAATAGCAAGAACAAGGGACTAGCGTTTGCAAAATAGCAAGAACAAGGGCCTAGCTTGTGCAAAATAAAAAGAACAAGGGCCTAGCGTGTGCAAAATAAAAAGAACAAGGGCCTAGCGTGTGCAAAATTGCAAAAACAAGGGCCTAGCGTCTGCAAAACTGCAAGAACAAGGGCCTAGCGAGTGCAAAATAGCAAGAGCAAGGGCCTAGCGTGTGCGAAAAATCAAGAACAAGGGCCTAGCGTTCGCGAAATAGCAAGAACAAGGGCCTAGCGTGTGCAAAATAAAAAGAACAAGGGTCTAGCATGTGCAAAATTGCAAGAACAAGGGCCTAGCGTGTGCAAAATAAAAAGAACAAGGGTCTAGCATGTGCGAAATTTCAAGAACAAGGGCCTAGCGTGTGCAAAATAAAAAGAACAAGGGCATAGCGTGTGCAAAATAGCAAGAACAAGGGCCTAGCCTGTGCCAAATAAAAAGAACAAGGGCTTCTCGTATGCAAAATAAAAAGAACAAGAGCCTAGCGTGTGCAAAATTGCAAGAACAAGGGCCTAGCGTATGCAAAATTGCAAAAACAAAGGCCTAGCGAGTGCAAAATAGCAAGAGCAAGGGCCTAGCGTGTGCAAAAAATAAAGAACAAGGGCCCAGCTTGGTATCGAGCAGGTTCCCCTGTGGGAACTGCGCCTAGGGCCCACCACTCGAATTTTTTTTTTTCTGCCCGAAGAGCTCTCATCTCGAGTCGCGCCTCGGGCCACTCTTTCACCGAGCCGCCCTTGCGGCCGGCCTTACCCTTGCGGCCCCACTGCCCCGTGAACGCGGCCCTTGTTCGTGCTATTTTGCACATGCTAGGCCCTTGTTCTTGCTATTTTGCACACGCTATGCCCTTGTTCTTTTTATTTTGCACACGCCAGGCCCTTGTTCTTGCAATTTTGCACATGCTAGACCCTTGTTCTTTTTATTTTGCACACGCTAGGCCCTTTTTTCTTGCTATTTCGCGAACGCTAGGCCCTTGTTCTTGATTTTTTGCACACGCTAGGCCCCTGCTCTTGCTATTTTGTATTGCTAGGCCCTTGTTCTTGCAATTTTGCACACGCTAGGCCCTTGTTCTTGCAATTTTGCACACGCTAGGCCCTTGTTCTTTTTATTTTGCACACGCTAGGCTCTTGTTCTTTTTATTTTGCACACGCTATGCCCTTGTTCTTTTTATTTTGCACACGCTTGTCAGAACTATATAGCTTATACTATTGTGTAGGCTATAGTGGGGTATCCCATAGGGGGTACAACCCAATTAGGGTTTCCTATTTGTACTCACTTCTTTCATAGTCATTCCATTCTCGTTCTGTCTTTCACATGGAATCAGAGCAGGTCCCCTACTAGGGACTGTTTCTTGGGCCCACCGAAGCGCGCCCCGAGGCGCGCGTCCTTTTTTTTTTTTAGCGACCCGTCGTGTCGCCCTCCCTAGCGGCCTGTCGAGCCGCCCTACCTTGCGGCCCCGCCGCCCTATCGCGCGGCCTCGCCGCCCTAAGTCGCGGCCTGCCCGCCGCCCTACTTCGACGGCCCCGCCGCCCTACGTCGTGGCCCGCCGCCCTACTTCGACGGCCCGCCCGCCGCCCTACGTCGCGGCCCCGCCGCCCTGCGTCCCGGCCCGCCCGCCGCCCTACTTCGACGGCCCGCCCGCCACCCTACGTCGCGGCCCCGCCGCCCTACGTCCCGGCCCGCCCGCCGCCCTACTTCGAAGGCCCGCCCGCCGCCCTACATCGCGGCCCCGCCGCCCTCAGCTACGCGGCCCCGCCGCCTTCTGCTACGCGGCCCTGCCGCCCTCTGCTACGCGGCCCCGCCGCCCCTCGATCGCGGCCCCGCCGCCCTCTGCTACGCGGCTCCGCCGCCCTCTGCTACGCGGCCCCGCCGCCCTCTGCTACGCGGCCCCGCCGCCCTCTCCTACGCGGCACCGCCGCCCTCTGCTCCGCGGCCCCGCCGAGCCGCCCAGCATCAGCCGAGCCGCCCAGCAGCAGCCGAGCCGCCGCCGAGCCGCCGCCGCCTGAGCCGCCGCCCGGGCCGCCGCCGAGCCGCCGCCGCCTGCGCCGCCGAGCCGGAGCCGCCCGAGCCGCCGCCGAGCCGCCCAGCAGCAGCCGAGCCGCCGCCGAGCCGCCGCCGCCCGAGCCGCCGCTGAGCTGCGACCGAGCCGCCGCCCGAGCCGCCCGAACCGCCCGAGCCGCCCGAGCCGCCCGAGCCGCCCGAGCCGCCGTGCTGCTGTTCCTGAGCTGTGTTCTTCTGCTGCTGACCTACCCGACTCTCCCAGCCCGGTGAGACTTCCAGCTGCTGCCATGGCCACCCCCAATGTTCTTACTTTTGACGCTGAGGGGAGGGCCATTGACTTTGCCGTCTGGATTGAAGACCTGCAGCTGTACTTACTGTGTGATGCGATAGATGAGGTCTCTCTTTTTGACTTTGTCTCTGGCGCTGTTCCTGCCCCACCTGCTGATGCTGACTCTGCCGTTCGCTCCAAGTGGGCGACCCGCGATGCTGCTGCACGTCTTGCTGTGCGTCGCCACCTCCCTTCCTCTGAGCGTGCCCACTTTAGTCAGTGCAAGACCGCTCAGGCCTTGTACGACGCTGTAGTTGCACGCTACTCCTCCCCTTCCTCCGCTACCCTTAGCCGCCTCATGCTACCGTTTCTCTTCCCTGACCTCGCTTCCTTTCCCACTGTCGCTGACCTCGTTACCCACCTCCGTGCTAGTGACACCCGCTACCGCGCTGCCCTTCCTGCTGAGTTCCGCGCTGCGAACCCTCCTCCCATGTACATCACCCTCTACTTTCTCGTCACCCGTCTCCCTGAGTCCCTTCGTGTCGTTAGGGACCAGTTTCTCTCTGTCTGTCCCACCACTCTCACTGTCGACCTCCTTGAGGAGTCCCTGCTAGCGGCTGAGAAGAGTATTGTCGCTGTAGGGGCCTCTCGGGGTGACCCTCGCACCCCCATCTTTGAGGGGTGTGGTCCTTCCCCCCTGCTGCCCTCTGTCGCCTCTGCCGCTGCGGCCGACCTCACTGGTTTTGAGTCGGTCGGCGCGGCGTCTGCCCCCAGCGGCAGACGCCGCTCTGGCAAGAGCAAGGGGGGCAAGGGAGCGGGTGGAGCTCGAGGGGGCGGTGGAGGAGGCGGTGGGGGTGGCGGGGGGAGTGGGGGTGGCGGTGGGGGTGGTGGCGGGAGTGGAGGTACTGGTGGCGGCGGTGGAGGCGGAGGTGGCGGCGGAGGTGGTAGCGGAGGAGGCGGTGGGAGCGGTGGGAGCGACGGTCCTGGTGGGGGAGGTGGCGGTGGAGACGGGGGTGGCGGTGGAGGCGGGGGTGGCGGTGGAGGCGGGGGTCGGAGTGGCTCTTCCCAGCGGAGCAGCTCTGGGGGTGGTCAGCGCCAGCAGCAGCAGCAGCAACAGCAGCAGCCGCAGCAGCAGCCACAGCAGCAGCAGCGCTCTCGCACCGTCCCCGGCCCTCAGCAGCTCCGTGAGTGGTACTTGCAGCGTCAGCGTGGTGGTGCGCTTGGTCCCTGCCCCTACGTTCTTCGCACAGGTGACCGTGCAGGGGAGAGGTGTGGAGGCGCCCACACAGCCCGCCGCTGCTTTGGCCGCCTGACCGACGCCTGGCGTCAGCAGTTTCCGGAGGCCGCTGAGATCCCCCGCTGGGGAGAGCTGTCTAGGGCTGGTGTAGCTATTTATGATCTTGATTTTGATGCTATTCTCTCTGCTATGTATGCTGTGACTGGTAGTGATGAGGATGACTGTTACCGGTGTTTCCCGCCCGACCCGGGCATTGGTACTGCCGCGTCAGGTACTAGTGAGGCTGCTGCTCTAGGTGCCAGTGCGTCTGTGCTCTCAGGTGCTGGTGAGTCTGCCCTCTCAGGTACTGTGTCGGCTTCGGCCTCTCACACCTTCACCCTTGACTCTGGAGCGTCTCGCTCCTTCTTTAGGGACCGCACCACTCTCACGCCGCTGAGTCGGCCGGTTGCGGTGTCCCTGGCTGACCCCTCTGGGGGGCCTGTCCTGTCTCGCTTCTCCACTGTCCTCCCGTGTCCGGCGGCCCCCTCTGGCACCCTGACTGGTCTCTACCTCCCCTCGTTCTCGACGAACTTGGTGAGTGGTGCTGACCTCCAGGATGCGGGTGTCCACCAGTTCACCCCTGCTCGTCAGCGGGTGACCCACTGCACAGAGGCTAGCACAGGTCGCCACCTGGCTAC
Organism: Closterium sp. NIES-65; assembly: GCA_948144175.1. Classification (NCBI taxonomy): domain Eukaryota; kingdom Viridiplantae; phylum Streptophyta; class Zygnematophyceae; order Desmidiales; family Closteriaceae; genus Closterium; species Closterium sp. NIES-65. The sequence continues at coordinate 49,979 of CANXME010000652.1, forward strand.
GTTTACACGTCGGCCAGGGTCGAGCCTGTACACACTGACCACTGCTTCTCCTCCAGGTGCTGAGTCTGGTAGGGTCCCTTCGTCTGGTCAGGTGTTTGCTGCAGCGTCCAGGTCTGGTCCTGAGTCTGCCCCCTGCTCGTGTCGTCGTCTGTCTCACGAGACCCTCCTCTGGCACCACCGCCTTGGCCACCCCTCTCTGCTTCGGCTCAGAGGCATGGCCTCGCGAGTCCTTGTGTCTGGTCTTCCCCGGTCTCTCCCTCCCCTTCCTCCGGGCCCTGGCCCTACCTGTGTCCCCTGTGTCGAGGGGCACCAGCGGGCTGCCCCTCACTCCTCCCAGTTTCCTCCGACAGAGGCCCCGTTGCAGACGCTTCACATGGACGTGTGGGGCCCAGCCCGCGTCCGTGGACAGGGTCAGGAGCGCTACTTCCTGCTGGTGGTTGACGACTACTCGCGTTACACCACAGTCTTCCCCTTGCGCAGCAAGGGTGAGGTCACTGCGGTGTTGATCGACTGGATCCGCGCAGCTCGTCTCCAGCTTAGGAGGAGCTTTGGCTCTGACTTCCCTGTTTTGCGTCTGCACTCGGACAGAGGCGGAGAGTTCTCCTCTGGCCTCCTGAGTGCCTACTGTCGTGCACGAGGCATCCGTCAGACCTTCACGCTTCCGGACTCACCACAGCAGAATGGGATTGCTGAGCGCCGCATTGGCATGGTCATGGACGTCGCTCGTACGTCCATGATGCATGCGGCTGCTCCCCATTTTCTGTGGCCGTTTGCGGTCAGGTACGCTGCGCACCAGATCAACCTCCACCCCAGGGTCTCTCGACCGGAGACCTCCCCAGCCCTGCTGTGGACGGGGAAGGTTGGCGATGCGTCGGCGTTCCGGGTCTGGGGATCTCGGGCGTTTGTTCGCGACGTGTCTGCGGACAAGCTGTCCCCTCGTGCTTCTCCCTGCGTCTTCCTGGGGTTCCCCCCCCGACGCCCCTGGGTGGCAGTTTTACCACCCCACCTCTCGACGTGTTCTGTCCTCCCAGGACGTCACGTTCGACGAGTCGGTACCCTACTACCGCCTCTTCCCCTACCGCACTCCGTCCCTCCCCCCACCCCCGCTCTTCCTGGTACCAGGTCCCCCCTCGGTAGTCCCCCTCCCCCCTCAGGGTCCTGCCCCTTCGGGTGTGTCCCAGGTAGACGCGGTCGAGCCTGTCGAGGTCACTGGTGACTCTGGTGCTGCTGCGGGAGCTGAGCCTGGGGGTGCGGAGTCTGGGGGTGCTGAGCCTGGGGGTGCTGAGCCTGGGGGTGCTGAGCCTAGGGGTGCTGAGCCTGGGGGTGCTGCGTCTGGGGGTGCTGAGCCTGGGGGTGCTGCGTCTGGGAGTGCTGAGCCTGGAGGTGCAGAGCCTGGGGGTGCTGTGCCTGGGGGTGCTGAGCCTGGGGGTGCTGTGCCTGGGGGTGCTTCCTCTCGCCGGGAGCCACTCTCCCCGCAGGAGCTGCGTGAGTGGTTTGCCAGGCGCTGGAGGTGTGCTGCTGGTGCTGGTGGTTCTTCGGCTGCTGAGGGTACTGCTGCCTCGCGTCCCGCCGGTGCTCGTACTGTGGGTGCTGGAGCTGCTGGGTCTGAGAGTTCTCCTGGAGCTGGTGCTACTGAGGGTGTTGGCGCTGAGCCTGCCGTTGGCGGTCCGACTGACAGTGCTCCTGGTGCTGCTGCTGGAGGTTCTGGAGCTTCTGGTGGTGCTGCTGGAGGTGCTGCTGGAGTGGGTACTCCTGCCGGGGCTGCTGGTACTGTTCCTGCTGTTTCTGGTGTCGCCGCGCGGCCCCGACCTTACTTCGTTCCGCTCCTGCAGCAGGTTCTTGGTCTTCCGCCTCCTCCTCCTCCTCCCTTAGAGGGTCCACAGCCTGTCCGGTCACAGCCACAGCTACAGCCTGCCTCCCCTTTGCCTGCTCCGTCTCCCTACACTGGTCCGACTGGAGGTCTTACTGAGCGTCGTGAGCCTGCGTCTCGTCCTGTGTCGCCTGTTCGTACTGAGCGCGCTAGTGGTCGCGGGTCGCGTCAGCGTCCTCCTCCTGTCCCTGGCACGCACCGGATGTCTCTGCGTCCGTCCACTGCTCCTCTGCGTGCCCCTTTGCCTTCTCCTCCTGCTTCCTCTCTTCCTGCTCTTGCCGACCCGGAGTCGGACTCCCTTCGTGCTGCCAGTCCTACTGTCACGCGTCTCCTTGCTACAGCTGTCACTGACCCTTCCTTCGAGTCGTCTGCTGCGTCTGCCCTTGTCACTGAGCTTGTCGACTTTGCTGCGCGCTGTCGTCTAGACTACGCTGCCCGTCTTGTCACTGAGTCTGAGTCCGCCTGTCCTCCGTCCGTCGGGGGTGAGTGTGCCCTTGGCACGGACGTCCTTGAGGACAGGCAGGAGGAGTTCCAGTGTCTGGCCGCCGCTTCACCTCGTCTCGCGTCTGTACTGCTAGCCCCTGAGGGAGACCCGGATGCACCAGACATCCCGACTCCGCGCTCTTACGCGGAGGCGATAGAGGGTCCCTACTCCTCTCAGTGGCAGGCAGCTATGGATGCAGAGATGGCTTCCTGGAAGTCCACAGGCACCTACGTTGACGCTGTTCCCCCCCCTGGGGCGAACATCGTCAGTGGCATGTGGATTTTCAGGGTGAAGCGGCCGCCGGGTTCTCCGCCTGTCTTCAAGGCGCGTTACGTGGCTCGTGGCTTCAGTCAGCGGCAGGGGGTTGACTACTTTCAGACCTTCTCCCCCACCCCGAAGATGACCACTCTTCGGGTCCTGCTGCACGTTGCTGCTCACCGTGACTACGAGCTGCACTCTCTCGACTTCAGCACAGCTTTCTTGCAGGGCAGCCTGCACGAGGAGATCTGGCTGCGTCGCCCACCTGGCTTCACTGGGTCTTTCCCTCCTGGTACCCAGTGGAGTCTCCGGCGTCCAGTCTACGGTCTCCGCCAGGCGCCACGTGACTGGCACGACACACTGAGGACTACGCTCGCGGCACTTGGGTTTGCTCCTTCTACTGCCGACCCGTCGCTGTTTCTGCGCACCGACACCTCTCTGCCGCCGTTCTACATCCTCGTGTACGTCGACGACTTGGTCTTTGCCACAGCTGACACTGCTGGACTCGCCTACGTGAAGTCCGAGCTGCAGAAGAGACACACGTGCACTGACCTGGGTGAACTGCGCAGCTATCTTGGCTTGCAGATCACCCGGGACAGAGCACGCCGCACCATTACCCTGACTCAGTCACACATGGTGCAGCAGGTCCTTCAGCGCTTCGGCTTCACGTACTCCTCGCCTCAGGCCACTCCTCTGCCTACTCGCCACTCGCTCTCAGCTCTGCCTTCGGATGAGTCCGTAGAGTCGAGTGGCCCGTATGCAGAGCTTGTTGGCTGCCTCATGTACCTGATGACCTGCACACGACCTGACCTTGCATACCCTCTTAGCATTCTCGCACGCTATGTTGCTCCTGGGAGACACCGACCAGAGCACATGGCTGCAGCGAAGAGGGTGTTGCGCTACTTGTGCAGTACGTCGGGCATGGGGCTAGTGCTTGGAGGGCGCAGTCCAGTGGTCCTCACTGGGCACGCGGACGCTTCTTGGGCTGACGACCAGGCTACGCAGCGGTCGTCACAGGGTTACACCTTCAGCCTTGGTTCCGGCTCTGTTTCGTGGCGGGCTACCCGCTCGTCTTCTGTTCTCGGCTCCAGTTGTGAGGCTGAGATCTACGCCGGGGCTATGGCTGCACAGGAGTTACGCTGGCTCACCTACCTGTTGACCGACCTTGGAGAGCAGCCTCGTTCTCCTCCAGTCCTGTACGTAGACAACAAGGCCATGCTGGCCTTGTGTCGAGAGCAGAGACTGGAGCACAGAACGAAGCACATTGCTCTCCGCTACTTTCTTGCTCGTGAGCTACAGCAGCGTGGACAGTTGCGACTTGCGTACGTGGCCTCTGAGGCCAACACTGCTGATGTCTTCACCAGGGCACTTGCGCCTTGTGATCATCAGCGTTGTTTCACGCAGTTGGGTCTTGTGCCTGTCTTGCCTCACTTGCTCTCCTCTTGACCTTGCTTGTACCTTCGCCTATATATACTCTTGCTCTTGCTTACTTGACTCTTGTATATCTCTATATATGATCTTGCATGTGAACTGGCCATGTGGCCTTGAACTTGTGCTCAGAATGTGTGGTGACTTTGTGATCCACCCTGAGCTTTGCTTTGCTTTGCTTGACTGGTCTTGTGACCCCTTGTTCTCCCCCACTTTGCCTATGGGGGTGTGTCAGAACTATATAGCTTATACTATTGTGTAGGCTATAGTGGGGTATCCCATAGGGGGTACAACCCAATTAGGGTTTCCTATTTGTACTCACTTCTTTCATAGTCATTCCATTCTCGTTCTCTCTTTCACAACGCTATGCCCTTGTTCTTTTTATTTTGCACACGCTGGGCCCTTGTTCTTGACATTTTGCACATGCTAGACCCTTGTTCTTTTTATTTTGCAATCGCTAGGCCCTTGTTCTTGCTATTTCGCGAATTCTAGGCCCTTGTTCTTGATTTTTTGCACAAGCTAGGCCCTTGCTCTTGCTATTTTGCACTCGCTAGGCCCTTGTTCTTGCAATTTTGCACACACTAGGCCCTTGTTCTTGAAATTTTGCACACGCTAGGCCCTTGTTCTTTATATTTTGCACACGCTAGGCTCTTTTTCTTTTTATTTTGCACACGCTATGCCCTTGTTCTTTTTATTTTGCACACGCTATGCCCTTGTTCTTTTTATTTTGCACACGCTAGGCCCTTGTTCTTGATATTTCGCGAACACTAGGCCCTTGTTCTTGATTTTTTGCACACGCTAGGCCCCTGCTCTTGCTATTTTGCACTCGCCAGGCCCTTGTTCTTGCAATTTTGCACACGCTAGGCCCTTGTTATTGCAATTTTGCACACGCTAGGCCCTTGTTCTTTTATATTTTGCACACGCTAGGCTCTTTTTCTTTTTATTTTGCACACGCTATGCCCTTGTTCTTTTTATTTTGCACACGCTATGCCCTTGTTCTTTTTATTTTGCACACGCTAGGCCCTTGTTCTTGCTATTTCGCGAATGCTAGGCCCTTGTTCTTGATTTTTGGCACAAGCTAGGCCCTTGCTCTTGCTATTTTGCACTCGCTAGGCCCTTGTTCTTGCAATTTTGCACACGCTAGGCCCTTGTTCTTGCAATTTTGCACACGCTAGGCCCTTGTTAATATTATTTTGCACAGGCTAGGCTCTTGTTCTTTATATTTTGCACACGCTAGGCTCTTGTTCTTGCTATTTTGCAAATGCTAGGCCGTTGTTCTTGATTTTTTGCACACGCTAGGCCCTTGCTCTTGCTAGTTTGCACTCGCTATGCCCTTGTTCTTGCAATTTTGCACATGCTAGGCCTTGTTCTTGCAATTTTGCACATGCTAGGCCCTTGTTCTTTTTATTTTGCACACGCTATGCCCTTGTTTTTTTTATGTTGCACACGCTAGACCCTTGTTCTTGTAATTTTGCACATGCTAGACCGTTGTTCTTTTTTTTTTTGCACACGCTAGGCCCTTGTTCTTGCTATTTCGCGAACGCTAGGCCCTTGTTCTTGATTTTTTGCACACGCTAGGCCGTTGCTCTTGCTATTTTGCACTCGCTAGGCCCTTGTTCTTGCAATTTTGCACATGCTAGGCCCTTGTTCTTGCAATCTTACACACGCTAGGCCCTTGTTATTTTTATTTTGCACACGCTAGGCTCTTGTTCTTTTTATTTTGCACACGCTAGGCCGTTGTTCTTGCTATTTTGCAAACGCTAGGCCCTCGTTCTTGCTATTTCACGAAAGCTAGGCCCTTGTTCTTGATTTTTTGCATACGCTAGGCCCTTGCTCTTGCTATTTTGCACTCGCTAGGCCCTTGTTCTTGCAATTTTGCACACGCTAGGCACTTGTTCTTTTTATTTTGCACACGCTATGCCCTTGTTCTATTTATTTTGCATACACTAGGCCCTTGTTCTTGCTATTTTGCACACGCTATGCCCATGTTCTTTTTATTTTGCACACACTAGGACTTTGTTCTTGCAATTTTGCACATGCTAGACCCTTGTTCTTTTTATTTTGCACACGCTACGCCATTATTCTTGCTATTTCGTGAACGCTAGGCCCTTGTTATTGATTTTTTTGCACACGCTAGGCCCTTGCTCTTGCTATTTTGCACTCGCTAGGCACTTGTTTTTGCAATTTTGCACAGGCTAGGCCCTTGTTCTTGCAATTTTGCACACGCTAGGCCCTTGTTCTTTTAATTTTGCACACGCTAGGCCCTTGTTCTTTTTATTTTGCACACGCTAAGCCCTTGTTCTTGCTATTTTGCACACGCTATGCCTTTGTTCTTTTTATTTTGCACACGCTAGGCCCTTGTTCTTTTTATTTTGATCACGCTAGACCCTTGTTCTTTTTATTTTGCACACGCTAAGCCCTTGTTCTTGTTATGTCACGAAAGCTAGGCCCTTGTTCTTGATATTTTACACACGCCGAGCCCTTGCTCTTGCTATTTTGCACTCGCTAGGCCCTTGTTTTTGCAATTTTGCACACGCTAGGCCCTTGTTCTTGCAATTTTGCACACGCTAGGCCCTTGTTCTTGCATTTTTGCACACGCTAGGCCGTTGTTCTTTTTATTTTGCACATGCTAGGCCCTTGTTCTTGCTATTTTGCATACGCTATTCCCTTGTTCTTTTTTATTTTGCACACGCTAGGCTTTTGTTCTTGCCATTTTGCACATACTAGGCCCTTGTTCTTGCAATTTTGCACACGCTAGGCCCTTGTTCTCGCAATTTTGCACACGCTAGGCCCTTGTTCTTTTTATTTTGCACACGCTATTGTGAGAGTAAATGAACAGGAATGGAATGACTAAGTCAGAGTTGGGTACAAATACAACCCATATGTGCTACCCCACTATAGCGTACAAACATGCATCAGCTATAATAATCTGACACACCCCCATAGGCAAAGTGGGGGAGAACAAGGGGTCACAAGACCAGTCAAGCAAAGCAAAGCAAATCAAGCTCAGGGTGGATCACAAAGTCACCACACAGTCCGAGCACAAGAGCAAGGCCAACGGCCAGTTCACATGCAAGAGTACAGACATATATATGAAGCTAGACAAGCAAGAGCAGGTATATATATGTGACAGTACAAGTAAAGTCAAGAGGAGAGCAAGTGAGGCAAGACAGGCACAAGACCCAGCTGGGTGCAAAAGCGCTGATGGTCACAAGGCGCGAGTGCCTTGGTGAACACATCAGCAGTGTTGGCCTCAGAGGCCACGTACGCAAGTCGCAACTGACCACGCTGCTGCAGCTCACGAGCAAGGAAGTAGCGGAGAGCAATGTGCTTCGTTCTGTGCTCCAGTCTCTGCTCTCGACACAAGGCCAGCATGGCCTTGTTGTCTACGTACAGCACAGGAGGAGAACGAGGCTGCTCTCCAAGGTCAGTCAGCAGGTAGGTGAGCCAGCGAAGCTCCTGTGCAGCCATGGCCCCGGCGTAGATCTCAGCCTCACAACTGGAGCCGAGAACTGAAGACGAGCGAGTAGACCGCCATGAGACAGAGCCGGAACCAAGACTGAAGGTGTAACCCTCTGACGACCGCTGAGTAGCCTGGTCGTCAGCCCAAGAAGCGTCCGCGTGGCCTGTAAGGACCACTGGACTCCGCCCTCCAAGCACTAGCCCCATGCCCGACGTACTGCACAGGTAGCGCAATACCCTCTTCGCTGCAGCCATGTGCTCTGGTCGGTGTCTCCCAGGAGCAACATAGCGTGCAAGAATGCTCAGAGGGTATGCAAGGTCAGGTCGAGTGCAGGTCATCAGGTACATGAGGCAGCCAACAAGCTCTGGGTACGGGCCACTCGACTCTACGGACTCATCCGAAGGCAGAGCTGAGAGCGAGTGGCGAGTAGACAGAGGAGTGGCCTGAGGCGAGGAGTACGTGAAGCCGAAGCGCTGAAGGACCTGCTGCACCATGTGTGACTGAGTCAAGGTGATGGTGCGGCGTGCTCTGTCCCGAGTGATCTGCAAGCCAAGGTAGCTGCGCAGTTCACCCAGGTCTGTGCACGCGTGTCTCTTCAGCAGCTCGGACTTCACGTAGGCGAGTCCAGCAGTGTCCGCTGTGGCAAAGACCAAGTCATCGACGTACACGAGGATGTAGAACGGCGGCAGTGAAGTGTCGGTGCGCAGAAACAGCAACGGCTCAGCAGTAGACGGAGCAAACCCAAGAGCCGCAAGCGTAGTCCTCAGTGTGTCGTGCCACTCACGCGGTGCCTGGCGGAGACCGTAGACTGGCCGTCGGAGGCTCCACTGGGTGCCAGGAGGGAAATTCCCAATGAAGCCAGGTGGACGGCGCAGCCAGATCTCCTCGTGCAGGCTACCCTGCAGGAACGTAGTGCTGAAGTCGAGAGAGTGAAGCTCGTAGTCGCGCTGAACGGCTATGTGCAGCAGCACCCGAAGAGTGGTCATCTTCGGGGTGGGAGAGAAGGTCTGAAAGTAGTCAACTCCCTGCCGCTGACTGAAGCCACGAGCAACGTACCGCGCCTTGAAGACAGGTGGAGAGCCCGGCGGCCGCTTCACCCTGAAGATCCACATGCCACTGACGATGTTCGCCCCAGGAGGGGGAACAGCGTCAACGTAGGTGCCTGTGGACTTCCAGGAAGCCATCTCTGCATCCATAGCTGCCTGCCACTGAGAGGAGTAGGGACCCTCTACGGCCTCCGCGTAAGAGCGCGGAGTCAAGATGTCTAGTGCATCCGGGTCTCCCTCAGGAGCAAGCAGTACAGACGCGAGATGAGGTGAAGCAGCCGCCAGACACTGTAACTCCTCCTGCCTGTCCTCTAGAACGTCCGTGCCAAGGGCACACTCACCCCCGACGGACGGAGGACAGACAGACGCAGACTCAGCAACAAGACTAGCAGCGTAGTCTAGACGACAACGAGCAGCAAAGTCGACGAGCTCAGCGACAAGAGCAGACGCAGCAGTGGACTCAAAAGAGGGGTCAGTGACGACAGTAGCAAGCAGAAGCGTGACAGTAGGACTGGCAGCACGAAGAGAGTCCGACTCAGGGTCGGCAAGCGCAGGAAGAGAGGACTCAGGAGGAGAAGGCAAAGGGGCACGCAGAGGAGCAGTGGACGGACGCAGAGACATCCGGTGCGTGCCAGGGACAGGAGGAGGACGCTGACGCGAACCGCGACCACTAGCACGAGCAGCACGAACAGGCGACGCGGGACGAGACGCAGGCTCACGACGCTCAGCAAGACCTCCAGTAGGACCAGTGTAAGGAGAGGGAGCAGGCAGAGGAGAGGAAGGCTCCAACAGTGACTGCGACTGGACAGGCTGTGGACACTCTACCGGAAGAGAAAGACCAAGAACCTGCTGCAGGAGCGGGACGAAGTACGGCCGAGGCTGCGCGGCAGCTCCAGACTCAGCAGGGACAGCACCAGCACCCTCAGCGACAGCACCAGCGCCACCAACACCTCCAGCGGCAGGACCTCCAGCAGCACCAGTAGCAGAACCACCGCGAGGACAGACAGCAGCGGTCTCAGCACCAACACCCTCAGCAGCTCCAGCTCCAGGAGGACCCGCAGGCCCAGCAGCTCCGGGACCGGCAGCACCAGCACCCTCGACGGTCGAAGAAGCTCCAGCTCCAGCAGCACGCCTCCAGCGGCGAGCAAACCACTCGCGCAGCTCCTGTGGAGAGAGGGGCTCCCGGCGAGACGCAGCAGCAGGAGAAACCCCAGGCTCAGCAGCTCCAGACCCAGCACCCCCAGGCTCAGCAGCTCCAGACTCAGCACCCCCAGGCTCAGCAGCACCCAACTCAGCACCCCCGGGCTCAGCAGCTCCAGGCACACCACCCCCCGGCTCAGCACCCTCCGCAGTAGCACCCCCAGGCCCAGCACCCCCAGGCTCAGCACCCCCAGTAGCAGCACCTACAGGCCCGGCACCCCCGCGCACAGCACCCCCAGGCTCAGCACCCGCAGCAGCACCAGAGTCACCAGTAACCTCGACCGGGTCAACTGCGTCTACCTGGGACACACCTGAGGGGGTAGGAACTTGAGGGGGGAGGGGGTCTACCGGGGGGGGAACCGGCACAAGGAAGTCTGGCGGAGGGGGGAGGGAAGGAGTGCGGTAGGGGAAGAGGCGGTAGAAGGGGACTGACTCGTCGAACGTGACGTCCTAGGAGGACAGAACACGACGAGAGGAGGGGTGGTAAAACTGCCACCCTGGAGCGTCAGTGGGGAAGCCAAGGAAGACACAGGGAGCAGCACGAGGGGACAGCTTGTCCGCAGACACGTCGCGGACAAACGCCCGAGATCCCCAGACACGGAACGCCGACGCATCGCCAACCTTCCCCGTCCACAGCAAGACTGGGGACATCGCGGGCCGAGAGACCCTGGGGTGAAGGTTGAGCTGATGCGCCGCGTACCTCACCGCAAACGGCCACAAAAAATGGGGGGCAGCCGCATGCATCATGGACGTACGAGCGACATCCATGACCATGCCAATGCGGCGCTCAGCAATCCCATTTTGCTGTGGAGAGTCCGGAAGCGTGAAGGTTTGGCTGATCCCCCGTGCACGACAGTAGTCTCGCAGAAGGCGAGAGGAGAACTCTCCGCCTCTGTCCGAGTGCAGACGCAGAACAGGAAAGTCCGAGCCGAAGCTCTTCCTGAGCTGGAGACGAGCCTCGCTGATCCAGTCGATCAGCAGCTCAGTGACAGCACCCTTGCTGCGCAAGGGGAGGACTGTGGTGTAACGCGAGTAGTCGTCAACCACCAACAGGAAGTAGCGCTCGTGACCCTGCCCACGGACGGGGGCTGGGCCCCACACGTCCATGTGAAGCGTCTGCAGAGGAGCCTCTGTCGGGGGGAACTGGGAGGAGTGAGGAGTAGCCCGGAGGCGACCCTCGACACAGGGGACACAGGAAGGTCCTGGCCCGGAGGGAAGGGGAGGTAGAGACCGGGGAAGACCAGAGACAAGGACACGGGAAGCCATGCTCCGAAGACGGGGCAAAGAGGGGTGGCCAAGACGGTGGTGCCACAGGAGAGTCTCGTGAGACAGGAGGCGACAAGAACAGGGGGCAGACTCAGGACCTGACCGGGACGCAGCAGCAAGCACCTGACCTGACGCAGCTACCTGACCAGACGCAAGGACAGGAGGAGACGCAGTGGTCAGGGTGTAGAGGCTCGACCCCGGCCGACGTGAGAACGTGGCCAGGTGCCGGCCCGTGCGTGTGTCCGTGCAGTGGGTCACCCGCTGACTCGCAGCAGTGAACTGGTGAACCCCCGCATCCTGCAGGTCAGCACCACTCACCAACTTCGTAGAGAACGAGGGAAGGTACAGTCCAGACAGGGTGCCCGAAGGGGCAGCTGGACACGGGAGGACAGTGGAGAAGTGAGAGAGGACAGGACCCCCAGAGGGGTCAGCCAGGGAGACGGCAACCGGCCGGCCAAGCGGCGTGAGGGTGGTGCGGTCTCGAAAGAAGGAGCGAGAAGCCCCGGAGTCAAGTGTGAAAGTGAGGGAGGACGAGGGCGACGCAGTACCTGAGAGCGCAGTCTCACCAGCACCTGAGAGCGTAGACGCACTGGCACCTAGAGCAGCAGCCTCACAAGCACCTAGCGCAGCAGTACCAATGCCCGGGTCGGGCTGGAAACACCGGTAACCCTCATTCTCCTCACTAATAGTCACAGCATACATAGCAGCAAGGATAGCATCAAAATCAAGATCAAAGATCGCTACACCAGCCCTAAGAAGCTCATCCCAGCGAGGGATCTCACTAGCCCCGGGGAACTGCTGACGCCAAGCGTCCGTCAGGCGGCCAAAGCAGCGCTGGGTGGGGTGGGCACCCCCACACTGCTCACCCGCGCGGTCGCCGGAACGAAGGACGTAGGTGCAAGGACCAGTACCCCCACCCCTCTGACGCTGAGTGTACCACTCACGAAGCTGCTGAGGCGGAGGGATGTCCCGCGAACGCTGCTGCTGCTGCTGCGAGCGCTGGCCACCACCACCGCCGCTCCGCTGCTGAGTACTACCCCGACCAGCTCCACCCCCTCCACCACCACCGCCTCCTCCGCTGCCTCCTCCACCGCCTCCACCTCCGCTGCTGCCACCACCACCACCGCCGCCACCACCACCGCCGCCTCCGCCGCTGCTGCCACCACCACCACCACCCCCACCACTACTCCCGCCGCCACCCCCACTCCCTCCGCCGCCTCCGCCGCCACCGCCACCACCCCCTCCAGCTCCACCCGCGCCCTTGCCCCCCTTGCCCTTGCCAGAGCGACGTTTTTCACTAGGGGCACACGCCGCGCCGACCGACTCAAGACCAAGCAGGTCGGCAGCAGCAGCAGAGGCAACAGAGGGCAGCAAGGGGGAAGGAGAGCACCCCTCAAAGATGGGGGTGCGAGGGTCACCACGAGAAGCTCCTACAACGACTATGCTCTTCTCCGCTGCGAGGAGGGCCTTCTCGAGGACGTCGACGGTGAGGGTGGTAGGACAGACTGCGAGAAAGTGGTCCTTGACTACGCGAAGGGAGTCAGGGAGGCGCGCGACTACGTAGTAGAGAGTGATGTACATGGGGGGGGGGTTCTTAGCGCAGAAATCAGCAGGAAGGGCGGCGCGGTAGCGAGTGTCACTAGTGCGGAGGTGCGTAATGAGGTCAGCGACAGTGGGAAAGACAGAGAGGTCAGGAAAGAGGTAGGGAAGCATGAGACGGCTCAGTGCAGCAGTGGCAGGGGAGGAGTAGCGCGCAACTACAGCGTCGTACAAGGTCTGAGCACTCTTGTACTGACTAAAGTGCGCGCGCTCAGAGGTAGGGAGGTGGCGACGCACAGCAAGACGTGCAGCAGCATCGCGGGTGGCCCACTGAGAGCGGACAGTGGGATCAGCATCAGCAGCACGAGCAGGAGAGGCGCCAGAGGTAAGGTCAAAGAGAGAGAGGCCGTCTGCCCTATCGCACTGTAAAAACAACTGCAGGTCGTCTACCCAGACCTCAAAGTCAATGGCGCGACCCTCAGCGTCAAAAGCTAGGACACTAGGGGTAGCCATGACGACGACAGCGAAGCAGTGCAAGCAGTAGGGGAAGAGCACGCAGTGACAGTGCGACTGTGCTCACCAGGCAGGGCAGGCCGGGCAACTCTGCTGAAGGGCGGCTCGGCGACTCAGTGACTCGGCTGCTGGGCGGCTCAGCTCCCGGGCGGCTCGGCGGCAGGGCGACTCGGGTGCAGGGCGGCAGGGTGCAGCGGCGGGGCCGGGATAGGGGACGGCGGGGCCGTCAGGGTGCAGCGGCGGGGCCGACTGGTGCAGCGGCGGGGCCGGGACAGGGGACGGCGGGGCCGTCAGGGCGCAGCGGCGGGGCTGACAGAGGTGCAGCGGCGGGGCCGGCAGGGTGCAGCGGCGAGGCCGGGACAGGGGACGGCGGAGCCGTCAGGGTGCAGCGGCGGGGCCGACAGGTGCAGCGGCGGGGCCGTCAAGGTGCAGCGGCGGGGCCGGGACAGGGGACGGCGGGGCCGTCAGGGTGCCGCGGCGGGGCCGACAGGTGCAGCGGCGGGGCCGGCAGGGTGCAGCGGCGGGGCCGGGACAGGGGACGGCGGGGCCGTCAGGGTGCAGCGGCGGGGCCGACAGGTGCAGTGGCGGGGCCGACAGGTGCAGCGGCGGGGCCGTCAGGGTGCAGCGGCGGGGACGGGACAAGGGACGGCGGGGCCGTCAGGGTGCAGCGGCGGGGCCGACAGAGGTGCAGCGGCGGGGCCGGCAGGTGCAGCGGCGGGGCCGTCAGGGTGCAGCGGCGGGGCCGGGAGTAGGGGACGGCGGGGCCGTCAAAAGGGGACGGCGGGGCCGTCAAATGACGGGGCCCGCGGCAGCGACGAAGAGGCCGCGCGGCCGGCTTGAGGGCGGTGGGGCGCAGCAGAGCCGAGAGGGCGGCGCGGCGCGGCCGTAAGGCCAGCGCGACGTGGGCCCGGGCCGCTCGCGCGAAAAAAAAAAAGGAGTCGCGCGCGCGACTCGCGGGTGGCCACAAAAGCAGCGGGACAAGCACTAGGGGGGGGCGCGCCTCGGGGAGAATAGGGCGCGCTCCGGGCAGGAAAATTATCGTGGGTGGGCCCTTAAAAAAAACGGTCCTTAGGAAGGACCCGCTCTATACCATGTCAGAGTAAATGAACAGGAATGGAATGACTAAGTCAGAGTTGGGTCCAAATACAACCCTAGAAAGCTGTACCCCGTATGTGCTACCCCACTATAGCCTACAAACATGCATCAGCTATAATAATCTGACAGCTATGCCCTTGTTCTATTTATGTTGCACACTCTAGGCCCTTGTTCTTGCACTTTTGCACATGCTAGACCCTTGTTCTTTTTTTTTTTTGTACACGCTAGGCCCTTGTTCTTGCTATTTCGCGAACGCTAGGCCCTTGTTCTTGATTTTTAGCACACGCTAGGCCGTTGCTCTTGCTATTTTGCACTCGCTAGGCCCTTGTTCTTGCAATTTTGCACTTGCTAGGCCCTTGTTCTTGCAATTTTGCACACGCTAGGCCCTTATTATTTTTATTTTGCACACGCTAGGCCCTTGTTCTTTTTTTTTTGCACACACTAGGCCCTTGTTCTTGCAATTTTGCAAACCCTAGGCCCTCGTTCTTGCTATTTCGCGAAAGCTAGGCCCTTGTTCTTGATGTTTTGCATACGCTAGGCCCTTGCTCTTGCTATTTTGCACTCGCTAGGCCCTTATTCTTGCAATTTTGCACACGCTAGGCCCTTGTTTTTGCAATTTTGCACACACTAGGCACTTGTTCTTTTTATTTTGCACACGCTAGGCCCTTGTTCTATTTATTTTGCATACCTAGGCCCTTGTTCTTGCTATTTTGCACACGCTATGCCCATGTTCTTTTTATTTTGCACACGCTAGGCCTTTGTTCTTGCAATTTTGCACATGCTAGACCCTTGTTCTTTTTATTTTGCACACGCTAGGCCATTGTTCTTGCTATTTCGCGAACGCTAGGCCCTTGTTCCTGATTTTTTGCACACGCTAGGCCCTTGCTCTTGCTATTTTGCACTCGCTAGGCCCTTGTTCTTGCAATTTTGCACACGCTAGGCCCTTGTTCTTGCAATTTTGCACACGCTAGGCCCTTGTTCTATTTATTTTGCACACGCTATGCCCTTGTTCTTTTTATTTTGCAGAAGCTAAGCCCTTCTTCTTGCTATTTTGCACATGCTATGCCTTTGTTCTTTTTATTTTGCACACGCTAGGCCCTTGTTCTTTTTATTTTGCACACGCTTGACCCTTGTTCTTTTTATTTTGCACACGCTAGGCAATTGTTCCTGCTATTTCGCGAACGCTAGGCCCCTGTTCTTGATGTTTTGCACACGCAGGGCCCTTGCTCTTGCTATTTTGCACTTGCTAGGCCCTTGTTTTTGCAAATTTGCACACGCTAGGCCCTTGTTTTTGCAATTTTGCACACGCTAGGCCCTTGTTCTTGCTATTTTGCTTACGCTATTCCCTTGTTCTTTTTATTTTGCACACGCTAGGCTTTTGTTCTTGCCATTTTGCACATACTAGGCCCTGGTTCTTGCAATTTTGCAAACGCTGGGCCCTTGTTCTTGCTATTTCGCGAAAGCTAGGCCCTTGTTATTGATTTTTTGCACACGCTAGGCCCTTGCTCTTGCTATTTTGCACTCGCTAGGCCCTTGTTCTTGCAATTTTGCACACGCTAGGCCTTTGTTCTTGCAATTTTGCACATGCTAGGCCCTTGTTCTTTTTATTTTGCACACGGTAGGCCCTTGTTCTTTTTGTTTTGCACACGCTATGCCCTTGTTCTTTTTATTTTGCACATGCTATGCCCTTGTTCTTTTTATTTTGCACACGCTAGGCCCTTGTTCTTGCAATTTTGCACATGCTAGACCCTTGTTCTTTTTATTTTGCACACGCTAGGCCCTTATTCTTGCTATTTCGTGAACGCTAGGCCCTTGTTCTTGATTTTTTGCACACGCTAGGCCCTTGCTCTTGCTATTTTGCACTCGCTAGGCCCTTGTTCTTGCAATTTTGCACACGCTAGGCCCTTGTTCTTTTTATTTTGCACAGGCTAGGCGCTTGTTCTTTTTATTTTGCACACACTAGGCCCTTGTTCTTTTTATTTTGCACACGCTAGGCCCTTGTTCTTTCTATTTTGCAAACGCTATGCTCTTGTTCTTTCTATTTTGCACACGTGAGGCCCTTGTTCTTGCAATTTTGCACATGCTAGACCCTTGTTCTTTTTATTTTGCACACGCTAGGCCCTTGTTCTTGCTATTTCGCGAACGCTAGGCCATTGTTCTTGATTTTTTTGCACACGCTAGGCCTTGCTCTTGCTATTTTGCACTCGCTAGGCCCTTGTTCTTGCAATTTTGCACACGCTAGGCCCTTGTTCTTGCAATTTTGCACATGCTAGGCCCTTGTTCTTGCAATTTTGCACACGCTAGGCCCTTGTTCTTTTTATTTTGCACACGCTAGGCCCTTGTTCTTGCTATTTTGCACACGCTATGCCCTTGTTCTTTTTATTTTGCACACGCTAGGCTCTTGTTCTTTTTATTGTGCACACCCTATGCCCTTGTTCTTTTTATTTTGCACAAGCTATGCCCTTGTTCTTTTTATTTTGCACACGCTAGGCTTTTGTTCTTGCAATTTTGCACATGCTAGACCCTTTTTCTTTTTATTTTGCACACGCTAGGCCCTTGTTCTTGCTATTTCGCGAACGCTAGGCCCTTGTTCTTGATTTTTTGCACACGCTAGGCCTTGCTCTTGCTATTTTGCACTCGCTAGGCCCTTGTTCTTGCAATTTTGCACACGCTAGGCCCTTGTTCTTGCAATTTAGCACATGCTAGGCCCTTGTTCTTGCAATTTTGCACACGCTAGGCCCTTGTTCTTTTTATTTTGCACACGCCAGGCCCTTGTTCTTGCTATTTTGCACACGCTATGCCCTTGTTCTTTTTATTTTGCACACGCTAGGCTCTTGTTCTTTTTATTGTGCACACCCTATGCCCTTGTTCTTTTTATTTTGCACACGCTATGCCCTTGTTCTTTTTATTTTGCACACGCTAGGCTTTTGTTCTTGCAATTTTGCACATGCTAGACCCTTGTTCTTTTTATTTTGCACACGCTAGGCCCTTGTTCTTGCTATTTTGCGAACGCTAGGCCCTTGTTCCTGATTTTTTGCACACGCTAGGCCCTTGCTCTTGCTATTTTGCACCCCCTAGGCCCTTGTTCTTTTTATTTTGCACACGATAGGCCCTTGTTCTTTTTATTTTGCACACGCTAGGCCCTTGTTCTTGCTATTTTGCAAACGCTAGGCCCTCGTTCTTGCTATTTCGCGAAAGCTAGGCCCTTGTTCTTGATTTTTTGCATACGCTAGGCCCTTGCTCTTGCTATTTTGCACTCGCTAGGCCCTTGTTCTTGCAATTTTGCACACGCTAGGCCCTTGTTCTTGCAATTTTGCACACGCTAGGCGCTTGTTCCTTTTATTCTGCACACGCTAGGCCCTCGTTCTATTCATTTTGCACACGCTAGGCCCTTGTTCTTGCAATTTTGCACACGCTAGGCCCTTGTTCTTTTTATTTTGCACACGCTAGGTCCTTGTTCTTTTTATTTTGCACACGCTAGGCCCTTGTTCTTGCTATTTTGCAAACGCTAGGCCCTCGTTCTTGCTATTTCGCGAAAGCTAGGCCCTTGTTCTTGATTTTTTGCATACGCTAGGCCCTTGCTCTTGCTATTTTGCACTCGCTAGGCCCTTGTTCTTGCAATTTTGCACACGCTAGGCCCTTGTTCTTGCAATTTTGCACATGCTAGGCCCTTGTTCTTGCAATTTTGCACACGCTAGGCCCTTGTTCTTTTTATTTTGCACACGCTAGGCCTTTGTTCTTGCTATTTTGCACACGCTATGCCCTTGTTCTTTTTATTTTGCACACGCTAGGCTCTTGTTCTTTTTATTGTGCACACCCTATGCCCTTGTTCTTTTTATTTTGCACACGCTATGCCCTTGTTCTTTTTATTTTGCACACGCTAGGCTTTTGTTCTTGCAATTTTGCACATGCTAGACCCTTTTTCTTTTTATTTTGCACACGCTAGGCCCTTGTTCTTGCTATTTCGCGAACGCTAGGCCCTTGTTCTTGATTTTTTGCACACGCTAGGCCTTGCTCTTGCTATTTTGCACTCGCTAGGCCCTTGTTCTTGCAATTTTGCACACGCTAGGCCCTTGTTCTTGCAATTTAGCACATGCTAGGCCCTTGTTCTTGCAATTTTGCACACGCTAGGCCCTTGTTCTTTTTATTTTGCACACGCTAGGCCCTTGTTCTTGCTATTTTGCACACGCTATGCCCTTGTTCTTTTTATTTTGCACACGCTAGGCTCTTGTTCTTTTTATTGTGCACACCCTATGCCCTTGTTTTTTTTATTTTGCACACGCTATGCCCTTGTTCTTTTTATTTTGCACACGCTAGGCTTTTGTTCTTGCAATTTTGCACATGCTAGACCCTTGTTCTTTTTATTTTGCACACGCTAGGCCCTTGTTCTTGCTATTTTGCGAACGCTAGGCCCTTGTTCCTGATTTTTTGCACACGCTAGGCCCTTGTTCTTGCAATTTTGCACACGCTAGGCGCTTGTTCCTTTTATTCTGCACACGCTAGGCCCTCGTTCTATTCATTTTGCACACGCTAGGCCCTTGTTCTTGCAATTTTGCACACGCTAGGCCCTTGTTCTTTTTATTTTGCACACGCTAGGTCCTTGTTCTTTTTATTTTGCACACGCTAGGCCCTTGTTCTTGCTATTTTGCAAACGCTAGGCCCTCGTTCTTGCTATTTCGCGAAAGCTAGGCCCTTGTTCTTGATTTTTTGCATACGCTAGGCCCTTGCTCTTGCTATTTTGCACTCGCTAGGCCCTTGTTCTTGCAATTTTGCACACGCTAGGCCCTTGTTCTTGCAATTTTGCACACGCTAGGCGCTTGTTCCTTTTATTCTGCACACGCTAGGCCCTTGTTCTATTCATTTTGCACACGCTAGGCCCTTGTTCTTGCTAATTAGCACACGCTATGCCCTTGTTCTTTTTTTTTTTGCACACGCTAGGCCTTTGTTCTTGCAATTTTGCACATGCTAGACCCTTGTTCTTTTTATTTTGCACACGCTAGGCCATTGTTCTTGCTATTTCGCGGACACTAGGCCCTTGTTCTCGATTTTTTGCACACACTAGGCCCTTGCTCTTGCTATTTTGCACACGCTAGGCCCTTGTTCTTGCAATTTTGCACACGCTAGGCTCTTGTTCTTGCAATTTTGCACACGCTAGGCCCTTGTTCTTTTTATTTTGCACACGCTAGGCCCTTGTTCTTGATTTTTTGCATACGTTAGGCCCTTGCTCTTGCTATTTTGCACTCGCTAGGCCCTTGTTTTTGCAATTTTGCACACGCTAGGCCCTTGTTCTTGCAATTTTGCACACGCTAGGCCCTTGTTATTTTTATTTTGCACATGCTAGGCCGTTGTTCTTTTTATTTTGGACACACTAAGCCCTTGTTCTTGCTATTTTGCACACTCTATGCCTTTGATTATTTTTTTTGCACACGCTAGGCCCTTGTTTTTGCAATTTTGCACATGCTAGACCCTTGTTCGTTTTATTTTGCACACACTAGGCCCTTGTTCTTGCCATTTCGCAAACACTAGGCCCTTGTTCTTGATTTTTTGCACACGCTAGGCCCTTGCTCTTGCTATTTTGCACTCGCTAGGCCCTTGTTCTTGCAATTTTGCACACGCTAGGCCCTTGTTCTTGCAATTTTGCACACGCTAGGCCCTTGTTCTTGCAATTTTGCACACACTAGGCTCTTGTTCTTTTTATTTTGCACACGCTAGGCCCTTGTTCTTGCTATTTTGCACACCCTAGGCTTTTTTTCTTGCCATTTTGCACATACTAGGCCCTTGTTCTTGCAATTTTGCAAACGCTAGGCCCTTGTTCTTGCTATTTCGCGAAAGCTAGGCCCTTGTTCTTGATTTTTTGCACACACTAGGCCCTTGCTCTTGCTATTTTGCACTCGCTAGGCCCTTGTTCTTGCAGTTTTGCACACCCTACGCCTTTGTTCTTGCAATTTTGCACATGCTAGGCCCTTGTTCTTTTTATTTTGCACACGCTAGGCCCTTGTTCTTTTTGTTTTGCATACGCTATGCCCTTGTTCTTTTTATTTTGCACATGCTATGCCCTTGTTCTTTTTATTTTGCACACGCTAGGCCCTTGTTCTTGCAATTTTGCACATGATAGACCCTTGTTCTTTTTATTTTGGACACGCTAGGCCCTTATTCTTGCTATTTCGTGAACGCTAGGCCCTTGTTCTTGATTTTTTGCATATGCTAGGCCCTTGCTCTTGCTATTTTGCACTTGCTAGGCCCTTGTTCTTGCTAGTTTGCATATGCTATGCCCTTGTTCTTTTTATTTTGCACGCGCTAGGCCCTTGTTTTTGCAATTTTGCACATGTTAGACCCTTGTTCTTTTTATTTTGCACACGCTAGGCCCTTGTTCTTGCTATTTTGCGAACGCTAGGCCCTTGTTCTTGATTTTTTGCACACGCTAGTCCCTTGCTCTTGGTATTTTGCACACGCTAGTCCCTTGTTCTTGCAATTTTGCACACGCTAGGCCCTTGTTCTTTTTATTTTGCACACGCTAGGCCCTTGTTCTTTTTATCTTGCACACGCTAGGCCCTTGTTCTTGCTATTTTGCACACGCTATGCCCTTGTTCTTTTTTTTTTTGCACATGCTAGGCCCTTGTTCTTGTAATTTTGCAAATGCTAGACCCTTGTTCTTTTTATTTTGCACACGCTAGGCCCTTGTTCTTGCTATTTCGCGAACGCTAGGCCCTTGTTCTTGATTTTTTGCACACGCTAGGCCCTTGTCCTGCTTTTTTGCACTTGCTAGGCCCTTGTTCTTGCAATTTTATACACGCTAGGCCCTTGTTCTTGCAATTTTGCACACACTAGGCCCTTGTTCTTTTTATTTTGCACACGCTAGGCCCTTGTTCTTTATTTTTTGCACACGCTAGGCCCTTGTTCATGCAATTTTGCAAACGCTAGGCCCTCGTTCTTGCTATTTCGCAAAAGCTAGGCCCTTGTTCTTGATTTTTTGCATATGCTAGGCCCTTGCTCTTGCTATTTTGCACTTGCTAGGCCCTTGTTCTTGCTAGTTTGCACACGCTATGCCCTTGTTCTTTTTATTTTGCACGCGCTAGGCCCTTGTTCTTGCAATTTTCCACTCGCTAGGCCCTTGTTCTTGCAATTTTGCACACGCTAGGCCCTTGTTCTTGCAATTTTGCACATGTTAGGCCCTTGTTCTTTTTATTTTGCACACACTAGGCCCTTGTTCTTTTTATTTTGCACATGCTAGGCCCTTGTTCTTGCTACTTTGCACACGCTATGCCCTTGTTCTATTTATTTTGCACACGCTAGGCTCTTGTTCTTGTTATTGTGCACACGCTATGCCCTTGTTCTTTTTATTCTGCACACGCTATGCCCTTGTTCTTTTCATTTTGCACACGCTAGGCCCTTGTTCTTGCAATTTTACACATGCTAGACCCTTGTTCTTTTTATTTTGCACACGCTAGGCCGTTGTTCTTGCTATTTTGCGAACGCTAGGCCCTTGTTCTTGATTTTTTGCACACGCTAGGCCCTTGCTCTTGCTATTTTGCACTCGCTAGGCCCTTGTTCTTGCAATTTTGCACACGCTAGGCCCTTGTTCTTGCAATTTTGCACACGCTAATCCCTTGTTCTTTTTATTTTGCACATGCTATGCCCTTGTTCTTTTTATGTTGCACACGCTAGGCCCTTGTTCTTGCAATTTTGCACATGCTAGACCCTTGTTCACTTTATTTTGCACACGCTAGGCCCTTGTTATTGCTATTTCGCGAACGCTAGGCCCTTGTTCTTGATTTTTTGCACACGCTAGACCCTTGCTCTTGCTATTTTGCACTCACTAGGCCCTTTTTCTTGCAATTTTGCATACGCTAGGCCATTGTTCTTGCAATTTTGCACACGCTAGGCCCTTGTTCTTTTTATTTTGCACATGCTATGCCCTTGTTCTTTTTATTTTGCACACGCTAAACCCTTGTTCTTTTTATTTTGCACACGCTAGGCCCTTGTTCTTGCTATTTCGCGAACGCTAGGCCCTTGTTCTTGATTTTTTGCACACGCTAGGCCCTTGCTCTTGCTATTTTGCATTCGCTAGGCCCTTGTTCTTGCAATTTTGCACACGCTAGGCCCTTGTTCTTGCAGTTTTGCACACGCTAGGCCCTTGTTTTTTTTATTTTGCACACGCTAGGCCCTTGTTCTTTTTATTTTGCACACGCTAGGCCCTTGTTTTTGCTATTTTGCACACGCTATGCCCTTGTTCTTTTTATTTTGCACACGCTAGGCCCTTGTTCTTGCAATTTTGCACATTCTAGACCCTTATTCTTTTTATTTTACACACGCTAGGCCCTTGTTCTTGCTATTTCGCGAACGCTAGGCCCTTGTTCTTGATTTTTTGCACACGCTAGGCCCTTGCTCTTGCTATTTTGCACTCGCTAGGCCCTTGTTCTTGCTATTTTGCATACGCTATGCCCTTGTTCTTTTTATTTTGCACACGCTTGGCCCTTGTTCTTGCAATTTTGCACATGCTAGACCCTTGTTCTTTTTATTTTGCACACGCTAGGCCCTTGCTCTTGCTATTTCGCGAACGCTAGGCCCTTGTCCTTGCTATTTTGCACTCGCTAGGCCCGTGTTCTTGCAATTTTGCACACGCTAGGCCCTTGTTCTTGCAATTTTGCACACGCTAGGCCCTTTTTCTTTTTATTTTGCACACGCTAGGCCCTTGTTCTTTTTATTTTGCACACGCTATGCCCTTGTTCTTTTTATTTTGCACACGCTATGCCCTTGTTCTTTTTATTTTGCATATGCTATGCCCTTGTTCTTTTTATTTTGCATATGCTATGTCCTTGTTCTTTTTATTTTGCACACGCTAGGCCCTTGTTCTTGCAATTTTGCACATGCTAGACCCTTGTTCACTTTATTTTGCACACGCTAGGCCCTTGTTATTGCTATTTCGCGAACGCTAGGCCCTTGTTCTTGATTTTTTGCACACGCTAGACCCTTGCTCTTGCTATTTTGCACTCACTAGGCCCTTTTTCTTGCAATTTTGCATACGCTAGGCCATTGTTCTTGCAATTTTGCACACGCTAGGCCCTTGTTCTTTTTATTTTGCACATGCTATGCCCTTGTTCTTTTTATTTTGCACACGCTAAACCCTTGTTCTTTTTATTTTGCACACGCTAGGCCCTTGTTCTTGCTATTTCGCGAACGCTAGGCCCTTGTTCTTGATTTTTTGCACACGCTAGGCCCTTGCTCTTGCTATTTTGCATTGGCTAGGCCCTTGTTCTTGCAATTTTGCACACGCTAGGCCCTTGTTCTTGCAGTTTTGCACACGCTAGGCCCTTGTTTTTTTTATTTTGCACACGCTAGGCCCTTGTTCTTTTTATTTTGCACACGCTAGGCCCTTGTTTTTGCTATTTTGCACACGCTATGCCCTTGTTCTTTTTATTTTGCACACGCTAGGCCCTTGTTCTTGCAATTTTGCACATTCTAGACCCTTATTCTTTTTATTTTACACAAGCTAGGCCCTTGTTCTTGCTATTTCGCGAACGCTAGGCCCTTGTTCTTGATTTTTTGCACACGCTAGGCCCTTGCTCTTGCTATTTTGCACTCGCTAGGCCCTTGTTCTTGCTATTTTGCATACGCTATGCCATTGTTCTTTTTATTTTGCACACGCTTGGCCCTTGTTCTTGCAATTTTGCATATGCTAGACCCTTGTTCTTTTTATTTTGCACACGCTAGGCCCTTGCTCTTGCTATTTCGCGAACGCTAGGCCCTTGTCCTTGCTATTTTGCACTCGCTAGGCCCGTGTTCTTGCAATTTTGCACACGCTAGGCCCTTGTTCTTGCAATTTTGCACACGCTAGGCCCTTGTTCTTTTTATTTTGCACACGCTAGGCCCTTCTTCTTTTTATTTTGCACACGCTAGGCCCTTGTTCTTTTTATTTTGCACACGCTATGCCCTTGTTCTTTTTATTTTGCACACGCTATGCCCTTGTTCTTTTTATTTTGCATATGCTATGCCCTTGTTCTTTTTATTTTGCACACGCTAGGCTCTTGTTCTTGCAATTTTGCACATGCTAGACCCTTGTTCACTTTATTTTGCACACGCTAGGCCCTTGTTATTGCTATTTCGCGAACGCTAGGCCCTTGTTCTTGATTTTTTGCACACGCTAGACCCTTGCTCTTGCTATTTTGCACTCACTAGGCCCTTTTTCTTGCAATTTTGCATACGCTAGGCCATTGTTCTTGCAATTTTGCACACGCTAGGCCCTTGTTCTTTTTATTTTGCACATGCTATGCCCTTGTTCTTTTTATTTTGCACACGCTAAACCCTTGTTCTTTTTATTTTGCACACGCTAGGCCCTTGTTCTTGCTATTTCGCGAACGCTAGGCCCTTGTTCTTGATTTTTTGCACACGCTAGGCCCTTGCTCTTGCTATTTTGCATTCTCTAGGCCCTTGTTCTTGCAATTTTGCACACGCTAGGCCCTTGTTCTTGCAGTTTTGCACACGCTAGGCCCTTGTTTTTTTTATTTTGCACACGCTAGGCCCTTGTTCTTTTTATTTTGCACACGCTAGGCCCTTGTTTTTGCTATTTTGCACACGCTATGCCCTTGTTCTTTTTATTTTGCACACGCTAGGCCCTTGTTCTTGCAATTTTGCACATTCTAGACCCTTATTCTTTTTATTTTACACACGCTAGGCCCTTGTTCTTGCTATTTCGCGAACGCTAGGCCCTTGTTCTTGATTTTTTGCACACGCTAGGCCCTTGCTCTTGCTATTTTGCACTCGCTAGGCTCTTGTTCTTGCTATTTTGCATACGCTATGCCCTTGTTCTTTTTATTTTGCACACGCTTGGCCCTTGTTCTTGCAATTTTGCGCATGCTAGACCCTTGTTCTTTTTATTTTGCACACGCTAGGCCCTTGCTCTTGCTATTTCGCGAACGCTAGGCCCTTGTCCTTGCTATTTTGCACTCGCTAGGCCCGTGTTCTTGCAATTTTGCACACGCTAGGCCCTTGTTCTTGCAATTTTGCACACGCTAGGCCCTTGTTCTTTTTATTTTGCACACGCTAGGCCCTTGTTCTTTTTATTTTGCACACGCTATGCCCTTGTTCTTTTTATTTTGCACACGCTTGGCCCTTGTTCTTGCAATTTTGCACATGCTAGACCCTTGTTTTTCATATTTTGCACACGCTAGGCCCTTGCGCTTGCTATTTCGGGAACGCTAGGCCCTTAATCTTGCTATTTTGCACACGCTATGCCCTTGTTCTTTTTATTTTGCACACGCTATGCCCTTGTTCTTTTTATTTTGCACATGCTACGTACTTGTTCTTGCTATTTCGCGAACGCTAGGCCCTTGTTCTTGATTTTTTGCACACGCTAGGCCCTTGGTCTTGCTATTTTGCACTCGCTAGGCCCTTGTTCTTGCAATTTTGCACTCGCTAGGCCCTTGTTCTTGCAATTTTGCACACGCTAGGCCCTTGTTCTTGCAATTTTGCACACGCTAGGCCCTTGTTCTTTTTATTTTGCACACGCTAGGCCCTTGTTCTTTTTATTCTGCACACGCTATGCCCTTGTTCTTTTTATTTTGCACACGCTTGGCCCTTGTTCTTGCAATTTTGCACATGCTAGACCCTTGCCCTTGTTATTTTGCACTCGCTAGGCTCGTGTTCTTGCAATTTTGCACACGCTAGGCCCTTGTTCTTGCAATTTTGCACACGCTAGGCCCTTGTTCTTTTTATTTTGCACACGCTAGGCCCTTGTTCTTTTTATTTTGCACACGCTATGCCCTTGTTCTTTTTATTTTGCACACGCTTGGCCCTTGTTCTTGCAATTTTGCACATGCTAGACCCTTGTTTTTCTTATTTTGCACACGCTAGGCCCTTGCGCTTGCTATTTCGGGAACGCTAGGCCCTTTTTTTTTATTTTTTGCACACGCTAGGCCCTTGCTCTTGCTATTTTGCACTCGCAAGGCCCTTGTTCTTGCATTTTTGCACACGCTAGGCACTAAATCTTGCTATTTTGCACACGCTATGCCCTTGTTCTTTTTATTTTGCACACGCTATGCCCTTGTTCTTTTTATTTTGCACATGCTAGGCCCTTGTTCTTGCAGTTTTGCACATGCTAGATCTTGTTGTTTTTATTTTGCACACGCTACGCCCTTGTTCTTGCTATTTCGCGAACGCTAGGCCCTTGTTCTTGATTTTTTGCACACGCTAGGCCCTTGGTCTTGCTATTTTGCACTCGCTAGGCCCTTGTTCTTGCAATTTTGCACTCGCTAGGCCCTTGTTCTTGCAATTTTGCACACGCTAGGCCCTTGTTCTTGCAATTTTGCACACGCTAGGCCCTTGTTCTTTATATTTTGCACACGCTAGGCCCTTGTTCTTTTTATTTTGCATACGCTATGCCCTTGTTCTTTTTATTTTGCACACGCTATGCCCTTTTTCTTTTTATTTTGC
The DNA here is from genome assembly GCA_948144175.1 of Closterium sp. NIES-65. Classification (NCBI taxonomy): domain Eukaryota; kingdom Viridiplantae; phylum Streptophyta; class Zygnematophyceae; order Desmidiales; family Closteriaceae; genus Closterium; species Closterium sp. NIES-65. The sequence continues at coordinate 76,570 of CANXME010000652.1, forward strand.
ACCAGCTAGGCCCTTGTTTTTTTAAATTTTGCACATGCTAGACCCTTGTTCTTTTTATTTTGCACACGCTAGGCCCTTGTTCTTGCTATTTCTCGAACGCTAGGCCCTTGTTCTTGATTTTTTGCACACGCTAGGCCCTTGCTCTTGCTATTTTGCACTCGCTAGGCCCTTGTTCTTGCAATTTTGCACACGCTAGGCCCTTGTTCTTGCAATTTTGCACACGCTAGGCCCTTGTTCTTTTTATTTTGCACACGCTAGGCCCTTGTTCTTTTTATTTTGCACACACTAGGCCCTTGTTCTTGCTAGTTTGCACATGCTATGCCCTTGTTCTTTTTATTTTGCACACGCTAGGCCCTTGTTCTTTTTATTTTGCACACGCTATGCCCTTGTTCTTTTTATTTTGCACACGCTTGGCCCTTGTTCTTGCAATTTTGCACATGCTAGACCCTTGTTTTTCTTATTTTGCACACGCTAGGCCCTTGCGCTTGCTATTTCGGGAACGCTAGGCCCTTATTTTTGATTTTTTGCACACGCTAAGCCCTTGCTCTTGCTATTTTGCACTCGCAAGGCCCTTGTTCTTGCATTTTTGCACACGCTAGGCACTAAATCTTGCTATTTTGCACACGCTATGCCCTTGTTCTTTTTATTTTGCACACGCTATGCCCTTGTTCTTTTTATTTTGCACATGCTAGGCCCTTGTTCTTGCAATTTTGCACATGCTAGATCTTGTTCTTTTTATTTTGCACACGCTACGCCCTTGTTCTTGCTATTTCGCGAACGCTAGGCCCTTGTTCTTGATTTTTTGCACACGCTAGGCCCTTGGTCTTGCTATTTTGCACTCGCTAGGCCCTTGTTCTTGCAATTTTGCACTCGCTAGGCCCTTGTTCTTGCAATTTTGCACACGCTAGGCCCTTGTTCTTGCAATTTTGCACACGCTAGGCCCTTGTTCTTTATATTTTGCACACGCTAGGCCCTTGTTCTTTTTATTTTGCACACGCTATGCCCTTGTTCTTTTTATTTTGCACACGCTATGCCCTTTTTCTTTTTATTTTGCACCAGCTAGGCCCTTGTTTTTTTAAATTTTGCACATGCTAGACCCTTGTTCTTTTTATTTTGCACACGCTAGGCCCTTGTTCTTGCTATTTCTCGAACGCTAGGCCCTTGTTCTTGATTTTTTGCACACGCTAGGCCCTTGCTCTTGCTATTTTGCACTCGCTAGGCCCTTGTTCTTGCAATTTTGCACACGCTAGGCCCTTGTTCTTGCAATTTTGCACACGCTAGGTGTTGGGTGCAAAATACTATTTTTGCACTGCAACCAGCCGCCTGCGTGATGTTATGCATTTTGTGTTTGTTCTGTGTGCATTCGTTTTCGCATTTCGTTTCATGTGTTGTTGCTGTCGGATCATGTTCGGTCATGACGGATCATGACGAGTCATGTTCGTTCGCTCATGTCGGCTCATGTACGCTCATGTTTGTTTTCATCAACGAACATGTGCGCTCATGAAAGTTCTGTGCTTCATGAGTGTTCTGTGTTTCATGAATGGCGAGTTATTTTCATGAGAGCTGTTGTGGATGTCGAGTGTGTTTGAGTTAGGGGCTCGATTGTTTGACCAGCCCCGTTGACCATTTCGCGCTGGTCAATGAAAAAGTGCGCGAGGTCAGGACCCGCGCGTGGGGTCCTGACACGCGCGTGTGGTCGAGCAGGGCCCACGCGTGTGTCGCCACTGTTTCGATCGTGCACAGTGGGCACGATCGATACAGAACGGAGCGACATGATCGCTCCGTCACGCGCAGGACAACGCACGATCGCGTCAGCGATCGTCTTGTCCTGCACGACCGAGAAATATCTCGGTCGTGATGAGGGGCACGTGGGGCACGTGGGGCACGCGAGATTTTACGGTTGACTAACGGGATTTCGCGCTGACCAGGCGAGCAGAAAAATTCGCCAGAAAGTCGCGCTGCTTTGCGTCATTATTTCGACAGAGGTACAAAACGGTAAAGTCCGTTTGTAACTGAAGAAAACGGTAAACCCACACGAGTGTTCGTGATTTGTACACGAGCGATCATGAATGTTCACGAGGGGAGTCAGCAGGAGAATTTGGCAGCAGTGCAGTGGAAGACAGTTATTCTACAGAGGCAGATCAAGCCAAATTCTGAAGCAGTTTTACAACCGTTTTCCATGACAGCAAAGCGAAGACCTGGACGACAGTTAGACAACTGTTTTGTGCGTTCTCCTTTGTGCACCTAGGACCTCTCTTATATGTGTGCTTGTATTTGCTTCCATTAACAATGCTTTCATGATTTTCAAGCTTACAATCTACTACTACGTATTGACGAGAGTAGATACACAACGAACTTCTGCCGAAACTCTGCTCTACCAGAACGCTCATTCTGCAAACTAAGTGTGGCATAACTACTCGCTTGTTTCACAAGTGATGTTAAGTGTTGCCTAGCTTATGTTTGTGGTTCTAAGTTAATCGCTTCCGCATAGTACTTAGACTTAACACGTGGTATCAGAGCTGGTCCTTAGCCATTCTCAACGTATCCATCGATGGGGTCGCCTGGAGAAGAAGGGAATTCAGCCCCCGCGAGTAGTGGTAACCAAGAATCTGGTGTCTCCGCGCCTAGGATAGCCCGGACGAGCCAGGGCCCGCTGCTAAGAGAGGTGTTGAAGAACTTCTCCGTCGAAAAGTTTAGTGGAGAGGGCTATGACGACTGGTCTTGGAAGATGCAGCTGTATTTTCGGCAAATAGGTCTTTTAAAGCTTATGATAGGCAGCGAGAAACGACCTAGTGCCCCGGAGCTACAGAACGAGTGGGACGAACGTTCATCCGCCGGGTACTACATCTTGTCTCAAAGCCTAGATCTCGCTCAACGTCAACATATCATGCACCTTCTCCCGGAGGAAGAGTGTGGTCCTAAGGCATGGACCGTGCTCAAGGATCTCCATGCTCCCACATCAGTTGTAGCTACTCTCATGTTGGAGAGAGAGCTTTCCACCCTACGCCTCAGTGAAGGAGAACCCGTTCAGCCCATCCTAGACAAGTTGAGAGAACTCTACGCCAAGCTCGCCATCGCTGGAATCGTCTACCCCGAGCAAACCAAGTGTGTAAAGATGTTGTCACTGCTGCCGGAATCTTGGATGATCTTCACGAGCGGCTTAAGCCTTCCCCAAAACCAGAGCCTCTGGACGTTGGAGTGGATCCGCACCAAGATACTTGAGGAGGACTTCCGGAGGCGCCAATTAAGGGTAAGTGAAGAGGGGAGCAGCAGCTATGCCATGCAAGGAGGCAAAGGGGGTAAAGGCAAGAAATGGCAAGGGGCGGGGAGGGGGGCTGCTAAGGATGAGGAGCCCTCAAGTCAGCAAGGTGGCAAGGGAACGGGACGTGGTGGAGGCCGTAGTGGCAAAGGGGGAGGAAAGGGAGGCGGGAAAATGGAGGGCAAGTGCTGGTATTGTGAGAAGGTGGGTCACCCTTGGTTTAAGTGTCGTTCTAAACCTTCATGGTGGACCCCCTCCAACAGGACCAAGGATGGGAGCGGCGCCGGAGCGGTAGCCGATGAAGAACCGGCTGAAAATGAGCAACGGAAAGCCGGTCAATTCTTCCACGTTGGGGAGCCAGAAGAGGAGGCGGTGATCGCCCATGCTGGAGCTTCACTGCACCCGCTCAACACGTGGATATTGGACACGGGAGCGGCATGGACCATGACTCCAAGGGCCGATCTCCTTGACAAGGTCGGGACCGCACCAATTGCTGAGGTGAAGTCGGCATCCGGGCACGCTCTCAAGGTGACGGGGGCAGGACGTGCTGCATTCAAGGGTGCCGACGGCAAGCCGGTGGTGTTGAGCGATGTGCTACTCGTCCCTGACCTCAAGGCGAATCTGATCTCCCTCAGGAAGCTGGGCAAATGTGGGGTCAGCACTTCCACCGATGGTGCCAAGACATTCACGGGACAGCTGGGAAAGCGAGTGTTGTGGGACCTTCACGAGAACCGCGACATTTGCAAGTCAATGTGGCAGCTGCCGGTGGTGTTATGGGGCAAGGAGGGTGGATCTGAGGGGGAGTGCAATGCTGTAGCTGCAGAGGAGCTGAAGGTTTCAGCAAGGAGCGGTGAAACGGACTGGATGACAGCCCACCGTCGCCTCGGGCACATAGCTATGCCCGCACTGCAGCAACTGCAAAAGGGGGAAGGGGTCAAGGGGCTGAAGCTGATTGGTGCAGCGGTCTCTCACAAGTGTGAAACTTGCATGCTAAGCAAGTTTACACGCTTCCCCTTTCATGCAACCGAGGGTGGCGGCAAGAAGCTCTTAGAGCTTGTGCACATGGATGTGGTGGGGCCGCTACCGGTGATAGGGGAACGGGGTGAAAAGTATTTTCTCACAATTGTTGATGATTGGAGCCGAGTGACTTGGACTTATCCAATCAAGAAGAAGGACCACGTGCCGTCCATCATACGTGACGATTGGCTGCCGTTGGTGGAGAAGCAGTCCGGGCACAAGGTGATGCGGATTAGGACTGACCGGGGTGGGGAGTTCCTTGGGGAGGAGCTGACTGCATGGCTGAAGAAGCAGGGCATCATCCGCGAGCTCACCACCTCATACACACCGCAGTCCAACGGCGTAGCTGAAAGGGCCAACCGCACGGTCTTGGAGACAGCACGTGCACTCCTCATTGAGTCGGGGTTGGGGAACTCCAAGTGGCCACATGCTGTGCGCCACGCCACGGTGGTGAAGAACCGGGTGTTCACCAACGTTGGTGGTGAGTCATGGGTCCCCATGGAGAGGTGGCTTGGGAGGAAGCCGCCCATTGACATGCTGCGTGTGTTTGGTTGCATGGCAATGGCTCACATTCCCAAAGCACACCGTAGTAAGTTGGGTGCAACGGCTGTTTGGTGTGTGCACTTGGGGTTGGCAGCGGAAAGCAAGGGGTGGCTGCTATGGGAGCCGAGTAAAGGAGTGGTGTTTGACAGCAGGGATGTCAAATTCATGGAGGACATCACCTATGGGAGCTGGTCCAAGCAGCCAAAGGAGAAAATCATGCAGCAGCTGGAGCAAGCAACGATGGGGTTTGATGCGGAGGAGTGGGTAGAGGAGGAAGGTGCAACGACACTCGAAGAGGAGGGTGCAGCAGAGCTTCCTGTGGTCAAGGATGTGGAACCAATGGTTGCACCTGAACCACCCCACCCTATAACACGTGTGATTCCCCCCACTCTTCCCCCAAGAAGGACCCAAATCAAATCCCCTCCCACAGGTCGTGCTCTTTCACCCATGATTGCAAGCCAAATGCGAGCAGCCGCATTGAAGCTGAGGAATTACGGAGGAGCAAGGGGAGAGCAGCAGCAACATGACGCATTGCTGGTGCTTCAAAGTAGCTGTGACTCTGATAAGGAAGAGGAGGAGGAAGTCTATTGCTTCATGGCACCCGCATCAACTCAACCGCTGAACATGGAAGAAGCGCTCAAAGGACCGGATAGGGACAAGTGGTTGGCGTCAATGGATGCTGAATACAAAAGCCAAATGGAAAATGGGACATGGGAGCTGGTGCCACTGCCTGAGGGGAAGAAAGCCATAAGCTGTGGCTGGATTCCAAGGATTAAAACTGACAACAAAGGAGCCGTGTCGGTCTACAAGAGCAGGCTGGTGGCAAGGGGTTACCAACAGAAAGAACGGGAGGACTTCAAGGAGACCTTTGCTGCAACTCCTAAGTCACCAACATTGTGTGTTCTCCTCGCAGGTGCAGCTGTGTGTGGGTGGGTGATAGTGCAGATGGACATCACCACAGCTTTCCTCTATGGGCTGATCGATGTGGAGGTGTTCATGTCACAGCCGCCAGGTTATGAAGACGGCACCGGGCGTGTGTGCAAGCTGAAGAAGGCCATCTACGGCCTCAAACAAGCACCACGCTGCTGGTACAAGAAGCTGTCATCTGTTCTAGAGGAGATAGGGTTCAGGGCGAGTGCATGTGACGAGGGCCTTTTCCTCATGGGGGAGAAAGAAAACCTCGTCATGTTCCTGGTATACGTGGACGACATCCTCTTGTTTGGGAGCAGCAAGCAGGAGGTGATGAAGGTGCAGCAGAAGCTGATGCAAAACTTCAAGTGCAAGACTCTGGGGGAGGCGAACTACTACCTTGGGATGCACATCGAGAGGGATGTCAGCAATGGATGGGTGAAGCTGCACCAGGAGAAGTATATCAACGACATGGGGAGCAAGTATGAGATTGAGGTCGGAAGGAAAATTGTCACACCACTTCCATCCGACTTCAAACTCGTCAAGGCTGGTGAGAATGAAGGGGTGGATCAGAGGGAGCAGGCTCGTTTTCAGTCAATGGTGGGGAGTTTGCTTTATGCAGCCGTACACACAAGGCCGGATGTCTCGTTTGCTGTGGGGCAGCTGGCTAGGGTGGTACAAAATCCCACCGAGGAGCAGGTGGATGCAGCTGAGCGCATCATCAAGTATTTGAACTCCTATCCCACTGTTGGAGTTCAATACTCGGCCGTGGCTCAAAAGAAGCAGAAAGGAGCAGAGGTTCTCAACGAGAAGGGGGAGCTTCTTGGGGACAGGGAGCTGTTTCTCACGGGGTTTGCCGATGCAACTTGGGCATCGGAAAAGGAGGACATGTCGTCAGTGGGAGGATATGTGTGCGTCATTGGTGGTGGGCCCGTGAGCTGGAGGTCAAAGAAACAGGTGGAAATGGCGGGTTCATCAGCTGAAGCAGAGTACATGTCAATGTACCATGCAGCCAAGGAGCTGATTTGGCTAAGGAAGCTGCTGGAGGAGATAGGGCATGAGCAGAAGACTGCCACACCGCTGTTTTGTGACAACTCCAGTGCCATAGCAATGTCCAAGAACGCTATGCTGCATGGGCTCACCAAGCACATGCAGATCAAATGGCATTGGCTGCGGAAGGAGGTGCAGAGGGGATCAATCCAGCCCCTCTATGTGAAAACGCAGCAGCAGCCGGCAGATTTCCTCACGAAGCGGCTTGCTGAAGAACCCCACTGGCGCTGTGCTAAGTTGTGCGGTATGAGCCTTAACTAGGCTCACGCAAAGGGAGTGCAAGCAGGCGACTGCTTGAGGGGGAGTTTGTTGGGTGCAAAATACTATTTTTGCACTGCAACCAGCCGCCTGCGTGATGTTATGCATTTTGTGTTTGTTCTGTGTGCATTCGTTTTCGCATTTCGTTTCATGTGTTGTTGCTGTCGGATCATGTTCGGTCATGACGGATCATGACGAGTCATGTTCGTTCGCTCATGTCGGCTCATGTACGCTCATGTTTGTTTTCATCAACGAACATGTGCGCTCATGAAAGTTCTGTGCTTCATGAGTGTTCTGTGTTTCATGAATGGCGAGTTATTTTCATGAGAGCTGTTGTGAATGTCGAGTGTGTTTGAGTTAGGGGCTCGATTGTTTGACCAGCCCCGTTGACCATTTCGCGCTGGTCAATGAAAAAGTGCGCGAGGTCAGGACCCGCGCGTGGGGTCCTGACACGCGCGTGTGGTCGAGCAGGGCCCACGCGTGTGTCGCCACTGTTTCGATCGTGCACAGTGGGCACGATCGATACAGAACGGAGCGACATGATCGCTCCGTTACGCGCAGGACAACGCACGATCGCGTCAGCGATCGTCTTGTCCTGCACGACCGAGAAATATCTCGGTCGTGATGAGGGGCACGTGGGGCACGTGGGGCACGCGAGATTTTACGGTTGACTAACGGGATTTCGCGCTGACCAGGCGAGCAGGAAAATTCGCCAGAAAGTCGCGCTGCTTTGCGTCATTATTTCGACAGAGGTACAAAACGGTAAAGTCCGTTTGTAACTGAAGAAAACGGTAAACCCACACGAGTGTTCGTGATTTGTACACGAGCGATCATGAATGTTCACGAGGGGAGTCAGCAGGAGAATTTGGCAGCAGTGCAGTGGAAGACAGTTATTCTACAGAGGCAGATCAAGCCAAATTCTGAAGCAGTTTTACAACCGTTTTCCATGACAGCAAAGCGAAGACCTGGACGACAGTTAGACAACTGTTTTGTGCGTTCTCCT
>CANXME010000653.1:0-84625 GCA_948144175.1 Closterium sp. NIES-65
ATACAGGCGAGCATGAGGGCAGAGTACAGGCGAGCATGAGGGTAGAGTAGAGGCGAGCATGAGGGCAGAGTAAGGCGAGCATGAGGGCAGAGTAGAGGCGAGCATGAGGGCAGAGTACAGGCGAGCATGAGGGCAGAGTAGAGGCGAGCATGAGGGCAGAGTAGAGGCGAGCATGAGGGCAGAGTACAGGCGAGCATGAGGGCAGAGTAGAGGCGAGCATGAGGCAGAGTAGAGACAGCATGAGGGCAGAGTAGAGGCGACCATGAGGGCAGAGTACAGGCGAGCATGAGAAAATAATACAGGCGAGCATGAGGGCAGAGTAGAGGCGAGCATGAGGGCAGAGTAGAAGGCGAGCATGGGGGGCAGATTATAGGCTAGCATGAGGTCAGAGTAGAGGCGAGCATGAGGGCAGAGTAGAGGCGAGCATGAGGGCAGAGTAAAGGCGAGCATGAGGGCAGAGTAGAGGCGAGCATGAGGGTAGAGTACAGGCGAGCATGAGGCAGAGTAGAGGCGAGCATGAGGGCATGAGTAGAGGCGAGCATGAGGGCAGAGTACAGGCGAGCATGAGGGCAGAGTAGAGGCGAGAATGAGGGCAGTAGTAGAAGGCGAGCATGAGGGCAGAGTAGAGGCGTAGCAGGAGGGCAGAGTAGAGGCGAGCATGAGGGACAGAGTAGAGGCGAGCATGAGGGCAGAGTATAGAGGCGAGCATGAGGGGCATGAGGTAGAAGGCGAGCATGAGGGCAGAGTAGAGGCGAGCATGAGGGCAGAGTAGAGGCGAGCATGAGGGACAGAGTACAGGCGAGCATGAGGGCAGAGTTAGAGGCGAGCATGAGGGCAGAGTAGAGGCGAGCATGAGGGCAGAGTAGAGGCGAGCATGAGGGCAGGAGTAGAGGCGAGCATGAGGAAAATATACAAGCGAGCATGAGGGCAGAGTAGAGGCGAGAGCATGAGGGCAGAGTAGAGGCGAGCATGAGGGCAAGAGTACAGGCGAGCATGAGGGCAGGTAGAGGCGAGCATGAGGGCAGAGTAGAGGCGAGCATGAGGGCAGAGTACAGGCGAGCAGAGTAGAGGAAAGATGAGGGCAGAGTTACAGGCGAGCATGAGGGGCAGAGTACAGGCGAGCATGAGGGTAGAGTAGAGGCGAGCATGAGGGCAGAGTACAGGCGAGCATGAGGGCAGAGTAGAGGCGAGCATGAGGGCAGAGTAGAGGCGAGCATGAGAGAAATAATCAGGCGAGCATGAGGGCAGAGTAGAGGCGAGCATGAGGGCAGAGTACAGGCGAGCATGAGGGTAGAGTAGAGGCGGGCATGAGGGCAGAGTACAGGCGAGCATGAGGGCAGAGTAGAGGCGAGCATGAGGGCAGAGTACAGCGAGCATGAGGGCAGAGTAGAGGCGAGTATGAGGGCAGAGTAGAGATGAGCATGAGGGCAGAGTAGAGGTGAGGGTGGAGGTCAGGCGAGCATGAGGGCAGAGTAGGACGAGCATGAGGGCAGAGTAGAGGCGAGCATGAGGGCAGAGTACAGGCGAGCATGAGGGCAGAGTACAGGCGAGCATGAGGGCAGAGTAGAGGCGAGCATGAGGGCACAGAGTAGAGGCGAGCATGAGAGAAAAGTACAGGCGAGCATGAGGGCAGAGTAGAGGCGAGCATGAGGGCAGAGTAGAGGCGAGCATGAGGGCAGAGTAGAGCGAGCATGAGGGCAGAGTAAAGGCGAGCATGAGGGCAGAGTAGAGGCGAGCATGAGGGCAGAGTACAGGCGAGCATGAGGGCAGAGTAGAGGCGAGCATGAGGGCAGAGTAGAGACAAACATGAGGGCAGAGTAGAGGCGAGCATGAGGGCAGAGTACAGGCGAGCATGAGAAAATAATACAGGCGAGCATGAGGGCAGAGTAGAGGCGAGCATGAGGGCAGAGTAGAGGCGAGCATGAGGGCAGAGTAGAGGCGAGCATGAGGCAGAGTAGATATAGGCGAGCATAGGGCAGAGTAGAGGCGAGCATGAGGGCAGAGTACAGGCGAGCATGAGGGCAGAGTAGAGGTGCATGAGGGCAGAGTACAGGCGAGCATGAGGGCAGAGTACAGGCGAGCATGAGGGCAGAGTAGAGACGAGCATGAGGGCAGAGTAGAGACGAGAATGAGGGCAGAGTAGAGGCGAGCATGAGGGCAGAGTAGGCGAGCATGAGGGCAGAGTAGAGGCGAGCATGAGGGCAGAGTACAGGCGAGCATGAGGGCAGAGTAGAGGCGAGCATGAGGGTAGAGTAGAGGCGAGCATGAGAAAATAATACAGGCGAGCATGAGGGCAGAGTAGAGGCGAGCATGAGGGCAGAGTAGAGGCGAGCATGAGGGCAGAGTAGAGGCGAGCATGAGAATAATACAGGCGAGCATGAGGGCAGAGTAGAGGCGAGCATGAGGGCAGAGTAGAGGTGAGCATGGGGCAGAGTAGAGGCGAGCATGAGGGCAGAGTAGAGGCGAGCATGAGGGCAGAGTAGAGGCGAGCATGAGGGCAGAGTACAGGCGAGCATGAGGGCAGAGTAGAGGCGAGCATGAGGGCAGAGTACAGGCGAGCATGAGAAAATAATACAGCGAGCATGAGGGCAGAGTACAGGCGAGCATGAGGGTAGAGTAGAGGCGAGCATGAGGGCAGAGTAGAGGCGAGCATGAGAGCAGAGTACAGGTGAGCATGAGGGCAGAGTAGAGGCGAGCATGAGGGCAGAGTACAGCGAGCATGAGGGCAGAGTAGAGGCGAGCATGAGGGCAGAGTAGAGGCGAGCATGAGAAAATAATACAGGCGAGCATGAGGGCAGAGTAGAGGCGAGCATGAGAAAATAATACAGGCGAGCATGAGGGCAGAGTAGAGGCGAGCATGAGCGCAGAGTACAGGCGAGCATGAGGGTAGAGTAGAGGCGGCATGGGGGCAGAGTACAGGCGAGCATGAGGGCTGAGTAGAGGCGAGCATGAGGGCAGAGTACAGGTGAGCATGAGGGCAGAGTAGAGGCGAGTATGAGGGCAGAGTAGAGACGAGCATGAGGGCAGAGTAGAGGCGAGCATGAGGGCATAGTAGAGACGAGCATGAGGGCAGAGTAGAGGCGAGCATGAGGGCAGAGTACAGGCGAGCATGAGGGCAGAGTACAGGCGAGCATGAGGGCAGAGTAGAGGCGAGCATGAGGGCAGAGTAGAGTGAGCATGAGAAAATAATACAGGCGATCGAGCATGAGGGCAGAGTAGAGGCGAGCATGAGGGCATAGTAGAGGCGAGCATGAGGGCAGAGTAGAGGCGAGCATGAGGGCAGAGTAGAGCGAGCATGAGGGCAGAGTACAGGCGAGCATGAGGGCAGAGTAGAGGCGAGCATGAGGGCAGAGTAGAGGCGAGCATGAGGGCAGAGTACAGGCGAGCATGAGGGCAGAGTAGAGGCGAGCATGAGGGCAGAGTAGAGACAAACATGAGGGCAGAGTAGAGCGAGCATGAGGGCACAGTACAGGCGAGCATGAAAATAATACAGGCGAGCATGAGGGCAGAGTAGAGGCGAGCATGAGGGCAGAGTAGAGGCGAGCATGAGGGCAGAGTACAGGCGAGCATGAGGGCAGAGTAGAGGCAAGCATGAGGGCAGAGTAGAGGCGAGCATGAGGGCAGAGTACAGGCGAGCATGAGGGCAGAGTAGAGGCGAGCATGAGGGCCAGAGTAGAGACAAACATGAGGCAGAGTAGAGGCGAGCAATGAGGGCAGAGTACAGGCGATCATGAGAAAATAATACAGGCGAGCATGAGGGCAGAGTAGAGGCGAGCATGAGGGCAGAGTAGAGGCGAGCATGAGGGCAGAGTAGAGGCGAGCATGAGGGCAGAGTAGAGGCGAGCATGAGGGAGATGGAATGGAAGTGAAGAAGGGTTGAGGGGCTCTCACTCGGTCCGCGGGGCCACAGCAGCCATGCGACCACCGCGGCCAGCAGGGAGAAGCCAGCAAAGCAGCCCAGAACAATGCCAACTATGGCACCCGTTGACAGAGACGACACTGCCACGGAATGGGACGTAAAGGAGAATTTGTGGCGGTTAGGGGGTGTTGTCGAGACGAAGAAAGGGAGTGATAATGACAACAGCCAGATGAGTTTTGAGACGTCTTTAGGAACACAGGCTCATAGACAGAGATGACACTGCCAAGGCAAGGAATGGAAATGGGCCGGTGATACGCGTGTGTATAGCAGAAGCTACTTGAAACGTAGCTATTGGTGCAGAACATAGGAATGATGTAGCAGTATGGAGCTGTAAGAAGGAATCAAGGGTTACCAGTTGTGGTGGAGGGTTACCAGTGGTGGTGCTGGTGGTGGAGTGCACGATGGCGCATGTGGAGGAGCGTTGCCCGAGTTGACAGTGCTGTACCCGGCATCACAGAGGCACGTGAAGTTGGTGGGGGAGGCGGGGGCAGCCGGCACACACGACCCATGGCCGTCACACGGGCCAAGGTCAGTCATGCTGCAAAACGCCTGGCAGGCTGCCTTGCTGCGCTGGGCGGCGTTGGACGAGCACTTCTTGCTTGGGGTGAGGGTTAGGCAGTTTCCCGACAGACTCACCCTCGCCGTCTTGCCCGACTGCGCCACGGATGAACTTTGAGCAAGATTGCCGCACTTGCCACCATAATTTTGCCATGCAGAGGTGTCCCTTATATACAAGTTGTTGGGCTCGCTGGCTTCGGTGGGGCAGGCCTTGCAGCCGGCAGCAAAGAGCACCCCATCTCCAAAGAAGAAGTTGTGAGCCAAGTTGATGAGGACATTGCCATCCGTCGCTATGTTTTCAAAGTCACGGTTGATGCGCCCATACAGGCTGTTGCCACTCACATCACTGCGGGCAGCACATGAGAATCATGGAGGGCAGAAAATGATATTGAATGTTTGGTTGCAAAATGTCCTACCAGAAAATGATGTCAAAGCTGAGTGCATAATACTGTCGGTGCAATGCCCACGTCGAAAGTGTGAGCTCTCATGGATGGTACTGAGAATAGTGTATGCACGGTAGGCTCACATGTGGCTGATGCACGTGTCAAAGAAGCAGTCAGGCAGGGGTCCATAGAGGTAGTTTGTTGCTGATCATGCTGCCAGCAGCACAGCACACAACATGCCAAACCGTGGGTCACACACCCATACAGAATGGCAAACACACAAAAGTGAAACTATTTCCCCAAACATCCCATACATCAGCTATTACACCCATACATTTCAACAATCTCCAAAATCATGAAAACATGAGGAGTAAGTCCCTCGGCTGGCAAAAACATTAAATTAAAAAAAAAAAAAAAAAATTCATGTGTTGCTCACAAGCGCCACAGCCAGGGCAGCGAGCACAGGACAGTTGGCAGAGGGCCTTCAATCTTGTTGTTGTCCAACCAGCTGGGTGAGCAGACAGAGCAGTGGCAGGAATGAAGGCGGGAATGGTTGCATAAAGAGCAGGGGGTGGAGTGGGGATGACACAGGTGATGTTTGCGTGTTTTGGTCTTTTGTATTCATTTCATGGCGTGGAAGTTTGCTAGGTTTCGTATAGAACCGACGTATTACAAGCTTGTGCTTGTGATGCCTGTATGTTGTTTGAAAAATGTATGAGGAAAGCACATAGCCCCCTTACATCTGTTCAAGATTCTCCAGTCGACTGATGGCATCTGGTAGACTGCCACTCAGATGGTTGTTTTGTTGGCCAAGTAGCTGGCGGGCAATGGCAATGGCAGGGGGACAGAGCGATGTATTTGAAGGGTAATAGCAATGACAAGGGAGACCTTGTGTTCATGAGGGGAACGAGAGTGTTTTGTGCCCCTCGAAATATCTCGCGCTGGTACAGCGAGAATCACGAGAGAGTCAGGTACCTCGAGCGTGGGGTCCTGATTTCAGCGTGTGGCCTTCACAGTGCCCGCGCGCGTGTGCCTACAAACTGTAGGCAAGCGTGGCAAGGCCCACGATCGCTACAAGACAGGGCGATAATTATCGCCCTGCCCACGTCAGGACGGCCGCGCCCTCAGGGGGTGCGCGTGGGTTGCGAGAGGTGCCGAGAGATCCCGAGGGGTGCTCGGGATTCACTCGAGATTTCAGTTGTAAAACTGAATCTCGAGCGTGTCTTTTTGTGACGTGGCACATAGAACATTCGCGAGAAAGCAGCGCGCCTAACAGAACAGTTCGAATTACAGGTACAAAACCGAATATCCGTTTTACAACTGTAAACAGTGGGAAAACGGGAATTCCCACACGAGCGTTCATGATTCTACTTGTGCGTACATGAACGTTCGCGAGAGAGGAGTCAGCAGGGGCAATTGGCAGACATGTAACTTGACGACAGTTATTTCAAGGACTCGGATCAAGCCAAATGGAGCAGAAGTTTGGCAACCGTTTTTTCGAGACAGCAAGGCGAAGTCCTAGAAATGCAGTTAATCAACCGTTTGCTATTTTCCTTTGCATGTGTGTTAGGCGAACTATATTTGCATGCTTGTGCGAAGTTGTAATCAATCCTTTGGTGAATGAAAATTGCTCTATCGACGTATTGACGCGGGGAGCTTTTCTGCACACGCACATATCGTTCGTCAACGCTGCGCAATTGAGCTTGGGAATGCTCTTGGTGCACACGACCGTTTTTACACTAAGGAAAATCCCTCTACAAACACGGACCCTTGGTTAGGGGCTGGCGTTGCCAGGCACCCGAGGACCCTTGGAGGTGACCCCGTGGGGACTACCTAGAGTGTATTAAAGGTGTGCTTAAGAGTTTCTAGATCCCAATAGTGGTCAACAACAGCAAGGAGTAGCTGAAGAGCAATAGCTGAAGTAGCGGAAGAGCAAGAGCTATGGCAGGGAGATATTCCAATGAGAAGCAGCGAATGCAAGAGGAGTGCAGGCTGGTGCAGGAGTACCACCGGGCAGAGGTAGGAACATGTGATGGGCACTTAGAAAGGGGATCCCTAATCACATGAGGCTTACATGTATGTCAGATTCCTCATGGTGAAGATGGCTGAAGGGATGGTGCCAGTTAGCATGTTGTTGTTGAGAAAACTGCAGAGCAGGGAATAGCAACGGGGTACATTGGTTGGAAGTGCAAATCAAGCATATGTAGATGCGTGTGCGCATAGGCTGCCACTGCTACCTTTCTCCTGCCATTGGCTGCGTGCCACTACAAAGGTTCGACGGTGACTTTTGTACACGACATCCCACCTTGTTCAGATGGGAATAGCTCCATGAGTATGTGCTCATGGCAGGCATTATGGCTTGTTGTGGCACAAGAAGAGAAGCCTCACATGCCAATGAGGTTGGTGAGGGTGGAGATGGAGTCGGGGATCGACCCTGTGAAGTTGTTGCCGCTGAGATTTCTGCGCCACAACACAGGCGAGGCAGCAGCGAGATAGCCTCTCGTGAGTGGGGTGAACGCAACAGCTTACTATGGGTGCAATGCACTATATGCGAAAATGAGCATTTGAACCAACCCGACCTGGCCCGATTTGGGCCAGCCGGGCGGGTACTGGGTCGGGTCAGCTCCATTCTTCCCGGGTTGGGGTTTCCAAAAACCCGACCCAAAGGACCGGGACAAGCCTGGCAAGCCCCCGGGTCAGGTACAGAAACCTGCTTTCACCCACGCTCTGCACGGATCTGGCAACGGAATGCGAGTATGATTTGCATCCATCGACTTTTGACAATTTATATCTTGTTTTTTTTATTAATATTATTTGAAAATTTCAGTCGAAGTTTTTCACCAAGATACAATACTTTTCCAGACCAAAATTATCAAAAGTTGGGTGAAACATCGTACGTGATTTTTTCGCCCAAAATATGAAATAAAACGGCACAATTTTGCACCCTGGTGGTTCTAAGGCCAAGATTGAGCAAGCGTTGTTTAGAGTGGGAAAAGGAGGAAAAGAGCGTGAGAAGGCTTATTTACATCTGTTCACAACTGACGTTCCAACGTGAGAAGTCTGGTAAGGAGCCCGTGAAGTCATTTCCTCCCAGACCACTGCCCAATTCAAAGGGAGACGAAGATTCCAAGGGCATGAAAGTTAACCACGAAGAGACGATATTGCACCACGCACACACAATGGTGGCGACACACACAGTGGTGGCAGCACACAGTGGTTCTTCTTACAGCATGCGAAGAGAATGTGAGACTGTGAGAGTCCGTGGGAGTTCCCCAGAAAGAGAGTTGTTGAATAGATCCCTGCGTTCGGAAATTAAAGGGAAGGCTGGATGCAGCAGTTGGAAAACCAAGCATACTGCCAACCAAAGCACATGAATGCATTGTGACCTCTACGAAACGGCTTATGAGTCAACTCAAATGCATTCATTAATGTGCTTTGGCACTCAAAAATTGACTCATCACACATGAATGCACCGTGGCATCGGCTAGGCCGACAACAATCTTGAGGGATGCTTGAGAGGTGCAGGTAGAAACATCCAAAGCAGGTAGCATGCAACCTCCTGATATGGTGTTTGGCAGTGGAGCACAGTACTTGCAAAATACCATTTGACATATCAGGGATAATAGTATCTACTTTTGTATCCATACTCAGACCTTCACCCTTTCTTTCATTGAGAGAAAGACAAGGTGGAATGAAAAGAATCTTCTGAAACAAGTGTACTGGGGCTACTTACAGCCAGTACAAGTTGGGTAGCCGAAGTAGGCCGGACGGGATGGTTCCATGGAAATTGTTGCTGCTGAGATATCTGCACAATAGTATCAAGAGACTCAAATTTACCTCAGATATTCAAGCACAAGGCTAAACAGATCCTCAACCCTGCTACAGCTTGCAGCAGTGCAACTTACATGCCACTCAGGTAGACAAGCTTGGTCAATTCGCGGGGGATAGTCCCTGTGAAACTGTTGTTGGCCAAGTTCCTGCCATGCCATGGCCATTTTGACTGCGATTGCCATTCGAGTTGTTCAGGTAGTTGCTGTTGGAAGTACTGCAAGAAATGGCAGCAGTTACTTCATCAGTGCAACCTGCCTTTGTTTGAGTGAGGTCACGCATGGATGGATCACACGCATGAATAAAAGGCTCCTCTGTGCAGTTCGGCTGGATTCAATCCAAACGACAGCGTGCCGGCTCGGCTCGGCACTTTGTTTTGCTTGTGTTTTTGCTCCTTTAGTGCACCTCGCTTTTGTTCAAGGCCACGAGTGGATGGTCTTACAGGATAGAAAGGAACTCCTAGGCGCATAATAAAATCTGGGAAGGTTCCTGTGAAATGGTTGTTTCCAAAATTCCTGAATGAGGCATAGGGCATGGCAGGGGAATACTGAAACAAAAACATAGGAAAGCACGCATTCATTTGCTCATGTACAGGCCACAGCATGTGTGCTCTGGAACTTGCACAGGAATGCAGGAAAACAGTTGTGAATTGTGAGCAGATTTTCGAAGCACCTATTTGGTTCGACTCGAAATTTTTTGCTGAAAGTGTTCAACCCGAACGTGTTCGAGTTCGGGCCGAACATGTTCGATTTGGATGGTCTTTTCTGACGCGCCGCCTTGAACCTCCAACATGCTTCGAGTTCGAAAACGACCTGCGCGAACTTCAACGTGTTCGCGATTAAAACCAGCGAGCATTGGCTGCGCTGGTTTGCAATTTAGGGTTGCAGAAACTAGATTGAGATAATTTCGATCTCAATCACTCTAGCTAATGGTTCGTAAGTAATAGCTTAGGCACTACGTAGCCACTTACATACGCCATGAAGTGCGTGGATTAGGTTTAGCGCCATGAAGTGCGCAGATTAGGTTTAGCGCCATGAAGTGCGCAGATTAGGTTTAGTGCCATGAAGTGCGCAAATTAGGTTTAGCGCCATGATGTGCGCAGATTAGGTCTAGCGCCATGATGTGCGCAGATTAGGTCTAGCGCCATGATGTGCGCAGATTAGGTTTAGCGCCATGATATGCGCAGATTAGGTTTAGTGCCATGATGTGCGCAGATTAGGTTTAGCGCCATGAAGTGCGCAGATTAGGTTTAGTGCCATGAAGTGCGCAGATTAGGTTTAGCGCCATGATGTGCGCAGATTAGGTCTAGCGCCATGATGTGCGCAGATTAGGTCTAGCGCCATGATGTGCGCAGATTAGGTTTAGCGCCATGATATGCGCAGATTAGGTTTAGTGCCATGATGTGCGCGGATTGGGTTTATCGTAATTGTGGGAGGTAGCGTGTGAAGTGAGTGTGTGTTTGCTCGAGTCAGCAGGCCTGGTTGGGTTTGGGAGGTGCATTGTGGTACGGTGGGTTTTGGATGGGAGGTTGGCTGGGCAAAAATTGCAAAAGGACTGTTACGATAGAATCGAAACAGTGAAGCGCAAAAATTTGGTAGCGGAAACCCCCCAGGATGTGTTTACAGTAAATATTCTAGTAAATTTGGTAGCGGAAACATATTGGAGTTCATGATGAGACTTGAAATGTTCAGGAGAACATGTGAGTGTTCGGCTCTGAAGGCAAACTCTCTAACATGCATTTTCTGCAATACTGTTCGGTAAATCTGACATGTTCGGAAAGCTTCGAGTCAAACGTGTTAGGATTCGTGCGTCGCTCATGCATATAGTTGTGAAGATATGAGTTTTTTCAAGTGCATACACTTAGGGCTTGTAGAATCGCCGCACCTAAAAATTAGGCCACTAGCCAAATGGCCGAATTGGCGAAAGTAGCCGTTTGCGAAAATTACAAAGACACTCACAACCAGTGTTAATTTCACCAATTAAAATTGAAATTGATGGCCGTTTTGAAAGTCGACTCGTATCCGACACCATGTTGACTCCAATTCGGCCAAGTAGTTGACACCCACCGGTTCTTCATGACGTTCACCCCCGGCAGGCGTTCGACCAGCTCCCAAGTGCCCATGTTGATGAGGCTGCGAATCTCCTCCTCCATGGCGGCCTTCACCGCCGGGCCCTTCCAGCTTGCCAATGCCTCTTTCACCATCATCGTCGAGATGTTCCAACGGTGCTCGGGGTCGGCTAGCATGTCGGGGTCGAGCTCTGGAAACTCCTCATCCTCCTTGGCGTCCTCGTACAGCAGGTCGTCGTCACCGTCGTCCACGTCGTACACCGTGGTGAACGCCGCGGGGACGAAGAAGTCAGGCGGCCTCCGAAGTCGGCCTGAACGTCGTGGTCCTGGTTGGACCTCCTCGGCATCCCCTCCATCGTCGCCGTCGCTGCCCTTGGCATTCTGCTGCACTGCATCCGGCGTCCCTGCCGACTTCTCCCCTGTGGTCGGCGTCCCAGCCGACTTCTCCCCTGTGATCGGCTCCCTTGCCGGCTGCTCGGTAGTCGGCTTCATGGCTGCCTGCTCCTTTGTCGGCCGCTGCTCCTAGACCTGCTTCTGGACCTGCTCCTCCCCTGTCGACGTTGACTGCAAACCCACGTCGACCTGCCGCTCGTCACCTCGGCCACCGGCGATGCACCTGGCCGAAGGCGACGTCCCACTACTCCCCTCATCGCTGGAGGCCAACACCGAGGTCAGCCCATGCAGGTCGGCCACGAGGGGAGGGGCAGGGGTCAGAGGGGGAGGGGTAGGGGGGCGGACGTCCTCGACGTCCTCAGTAGCAAGCTCACAGACCTCGGCAAGCAGCGGCAGCGTCGCCGACGAGGTGTCAGAGGGCGGGGTGGACGACGAGCGGCCAGACACCGGCCCATGCTCCGCCTTCCACTCGGCCAGCGACATCTCCTCGTAGAACACCACGTCCGACGTGGTGACCACTCGGTCGGTGTCGACGTCGAGGAGCTCCCAGCCCTTGCTCGCCGCCGACACGCCAAGGTGCAGGCCCCACCTGGCCTTCGGCTTCAGCTTCCCACCACGCTGCTGCTCAGGGACAAGGAACTGCACCATGCAGCCCCACACCCGTGCCAGCGACAAGTCGGGCTTCTTCCCGGTCAGCAGCTGGTACGGCGTCGTCCCCGGCGGCAGCGCCGACCTCCCAAGGCAGTTGCGGACCCAGACGCCCTGCCGGAGAGCGAGGTGCCACCAGTGGTGCTGCACGCCCATGTGCAGCAGCATTGTCCACACCGACTCCACCACCGTCCTCATCTCACGCCCCGCCATGCCGTTCTGCTGCGGGGTGTATGGGCAGGTCAGGTCGTGGACGATCCCCTTGCCGTTCACGAAGTCGGTGAACTGCTTCCCGAGGAACTCCCCTCCCGGGTCAGAGCGCAGCATCAACACCGACTTCTTCGTCTGCCGCTCAGCCACCGCCAGCCACTGCACGAACACCCGCAACGCATCTGACTTCTTGGCGACCGGCTTCACCCACACGTAGCGGGTCTTGCGGTCCTTCAGCAGCAAGAAGTACAGGCTGCTATCCTTGGCAGCCACGCGGAACGGCCCGCACAGGTCGATGTGCACGACGGCCAGCACGTCGTCGGCGTCGGAGCCTTGGTCGGGGAAGGTGTGCCACGCCAGTTTCCCGCCGACGCACGTGACACACGGGGAGTCGGCGTCCGTCGCCGACTTGAGGTCCAGCCCAATGGCGACCTTGTTCTTCGCCGAGATCCGTATGGTGTCCATGCCGACATGTGCAAGCCGCGCATGCATCCGGTCCGGGGTCGACTTCGTCTTCGAGACGATCGCCCGCAGAGCCACAACCTCCGTCGTGGGCGACGTCGACCTCGTTGAGCAGGGACGCAGGTCGGTGCAGAGGACACGCCCGGAGTACGTCGCCCGACTGAGCACCGCTCCGGCTGCAGAGACGAGCATCATTCCCTCTCCGTCCTCGTGCAGCTTCACGCCGTGCTCCTTCAGCAGGCCGGACGACAGCAGGTTGGCCCGCACACCCGGGACATACAGTACGTCGGGGATGAGTACCTGCTTCCCGGCCTCCCCTTGTAGGGCGACGGTGCCACGGCACTGGATGTCCTGCAGCGCCCCATTGAAGCCGCGCACATGCCTGATGGCGCCGCTCGGGTGCAGGTCAACGAAGGCTTCCTTCGTCCCCATCAGGTGGTGGGAGCAACCGCTGTCGAGCAGGACCACCGCCGGGTTCGCCTGCACAGCTGCCGCCACCGCCTGGAAGTCCTCTCCGGCCTCCGGCGCCAGCGAGACGGTCGGCTCCACGACGCTGACCAGCGAGCACGACGCCGTCTTGTCATCCCGCGCCTTGCCGCTAGCACGGGAGTCGGCGTCCTTCGCCGAAGTCGACATCTTGGTCGACTGCTTCTCCTTGCGCGGCCGGTTTCCCTCTTTGACGAGGACGACGACTGCTCGGCCTCCCGCGGCCGCCCTTGTCGTTCTCGTCGGAGTCACTGCGGTCGGGACACTCGAAGGAGAGGTGATCGGGGCTGTGGCAGATCCAGCACTCTCGACGTCGACCTCCTCCTTCTCGACCGCCGTCCTTGGTCGACTTCTTCTCGACCTCCTTGGTCGACTTCCAGCCACCACTCCCGCCGCCACCAGACTGTCCGCGCTGTCCTGGTCGGCCTCCTTGCTTCGCCGGGGCGACGAAGTTGGCTTGCGCCAAGAGCTCCTGTGACCGCTCAGCCTCCTGCATCGCCTCGTCCTGCAGGATGTACGAGGTTAGGTTGTCCTCGTTGAGCGTCGCCCTTGTGCTCGGCGCCATTGACAGCCGCTTCAGGAGGTTATAGCTGCTAGAAAGTCCCTGCATGACATGGGTGATGTACGACGCCGTGGAGTACTGCGCGCCGGCCATCCAGATGGTGGCAAGAATTCGTCGGGCTAGGTTGCAGTAGTCAGTCGCTGTCTCCTCGTCACCCATACGCAGGTGCGTCAGCTGTCCCTCCAGCTGGGCGATGAACAGGTCATCGGTGACCTGGTACGTCGACTCAATGAAGTGCCACGCCCGGTGGCCGGCGTCGATGTACTCCGGGCACCACTTTAAGGCGATCTGCACGCCCGGCGAGCAGCACCGCGAGATGATCGTGAAGGTCAACAGCTGCACGGCGCGAAACTCCGCCCGCAAGTCGGGGTGGTGCTCCCCCGGCGTCGCCACGGTCCCTCGGGCGAAGCCGATCAGCCCGGCCATCTCCAGCTGGGGCTCGATAGCTTCCTTCCAGGTGAGAATGTCGGGTCGACCGACCAGTGGGGGGGTGACTGAGATCCTGTCCGGCGTGAACTTGAAGTAGCCGTAGCTCGGCGCAATCCCGCCTGCCGTCACCTGGGACGCCGACATCGGCGACAGCCCACTCCGTCGACCTCCGACGTCACCCTGCAAAGAGCCTGCAGCCGCCGACGACTGCATCCCTTGCGTCTGAACGCCGCCGACTTCACCGGCGTGTATCACACCTCTCTGCCTCGACGTACCTCCACCACTGCTGCCGGCTTGACCACCACCGGCGTTGACGCCCACGTCGACGCCGCCTTCGTTGTTCACCGGACGAGGAGAGGCAGGTCGAGACGGGTGCTCTGTCGCCCACATGGAGCGGAGTCCAGCCTTGACGACCGCCCAGGGCAAGTCGCCATACTCGTTGGCCTCGTGCTTCCTCCTCGCGTTCTCCAACCGTGCCTCCAGGGAGTCCACCACCCCCGCGTCACCTACGGCTCCTACCATAGTGACTACCGCACAGTTGCCGGCCTGTAACTACAAAATAGGTAAGTGGTGTCTACGTCGACCTGACTGAAAGGTAAGTTGTGTGCCGTCCACGCTCACCGCACCATGCGGAGATAACTGCTACAACGGGAGCTAGACTACGGGCTAGGCACGGGTGCTCGTGTGATCTCTGCGTTCGTTAGTCCTTAGTCGTTTTCCTTGTGCACACACTACTTGCTAGTTCACGGGGAAAATTGGCAAGAGTTCCACTAGGAAAAGTTCAGAACAATGATACAATGAAGTTGGCATAGCAAGACTACATCAGAGCAAGCATTCAGGTCAGCCAACTGCCAGCGCAGCTTGGTCGACCGCGTTCCAGCACGACTTGGTCGATCGCGCTCCAGCAAGGCAAGGTCGACGGCGTGCCAACGTCGCATGTTGACAGCGTGCCAGCGTTGCTTGCGCAGAACAGCAGTGCACCCGCTTCGCAGGTGTGCGCAGATGATTGGCGTGCAGAGTCTCGTCACCTGCACAGCGCACACACCACGTCAACCTCGTGCTCGGCGTCCTGAGTCGAGGTCGATGTCGGCCCCTCCTTCGTCGACCACCAGGTCCAGTCGACCACCCGCAGGTCGACCAGCAGTCCGTCACCCGACCACCGAAGTCGGCTTCCCCAAGTTGATGTCACCAAGTTGACGTCCTCCGCAGGTCGACTCCCAAGTCGACCCCCCCCGAAGTCGGCGCCACCCTGGAGTCGGCGCCCGTGCAGTGATCCCCGTGCAGGTCGACCTCCTCGTCAACCAGCTGGCCCACTGCCGCAGGTCGGCTGCTCCCCTCACCCCGACCACGATGTCGGCTCCGCCCAAGCGAGGACGGGGCCAACACACAACTCCCGTTGACAGAATATTCTTTGTGGTTCTTGTGTGAACAATTGTGATTGAGTTAAGTTTCAGCTACAGCATATCCCTTAGGGCGCCAAAATTCAGAACTCAAGAAATGCTTCATCTTTTGATACGAAGTTATGCTTCATCTTTTGTTGTTTTCCCAGGTTGGAAAAATAGAACCAGAGGTTGTTTACCAACCTACCACCTGCTGTTTTGTCTAGCCAGGTTGGTTCTGTTGCTTGGAATTATTTGGGATCATCCCTGGTTGTTCCCAGGTTTATTCCCAAGGTCCTTGCTAGCTAGAACTACTTATTCCTTCTCTGTTTGTACCTGGATATACTCAATTTGATTCAAGCGAATTCCTCCCTTCCTGGAATTTCGTTTCTACGCGGTGCAATGGCGGAATGCTACCCGAGTCAACGCTAGTACGCTAGCACTCCAACACTAGGCAAACGCTGTCCGAGCCATAACTTCGTAATGGCAGAACCGGTTCCACGCCCTTATTCTGGTTGAATCGAAGCGGGACTTTCGTTATGGCATATTTCGCAAGGTTGGTGAAGATAGATTCAATGCAGCCATGTCATACCAAATGTCTGCTAGCAAAATAATTCAGCTAAAAAAAAACCATTAATTATACAATATAACAATGCATTTTCCAAATCAGTGTCGGATGCTTTATGTCCTATGTCCTGGGAATGCAAGTATGTTCAACAAGATCGTGGATAAAACCTGCCACGTTGTTTGTTATAACTTTGCACAATATTTTCATGCGAAGCAACTCGGGTCCTTCATATTTTGTACCCGTTGAAAAGGGACGCCTTTATTTGTAGAGTTTATATCACGCTAGGGTGTTATACCCGGGGAATTACAGTAAACATTCATGCCAAATACACATGGGTACCGTCATTATGGGCATTTTTAACGCCCTTTGGTTGGCTTCGAGTGCAGCCAGCTCTTGAGGCCATCACCTATCGAGCCAACGCGCACAAATGAACTCAGACCAGACTGTGAACCATGCGGCCTCTCAGCCTCCCTCCTGCTGTCTCCAAATGACATAGCAAAAGCATCCCTAGTTTAACTACCCTTGTTGCTTTCACTCTCTTCTTCTGTGGCACTCTCCCACTCATCCTCCTTGTCGGGGCAGTGCTTGGCAATGAGGGCACTGAGGCGGTATGCCACATCCTTCATAGTGGGTCGCCGTGTGCCGGGAGACTTGATGCAGTCCAGAGCCAGGTCTGCAAGTTCCACTATAGCCTCTTCACTTGCCGCCGGCATCTTGCTGTCCCTCAGCTCTTCTAGCTCATGTCTCCACCAGCTTCATAGCCTGGAAGGAGTTTATAAAAGAAAGGGTGATGGAAAGCAGCATGCTAAGTATGGAAGACGGTGGAAGGCAGCAAGATGACAAAAACATTACTGTACAAATGAGTGGTAGCACAAAAGTGAATTACGGATAAATGAGTGGCCATTAGATCCATTTGAGATTCGATGGACATTAACATTATCTTAAATGCACTATTTTTATTTGTTTTTTAGCAAACTCAAATCTTGGATAACACACTTACCCATTTGCATATGTGCGTTCTTGTGTTGACTTGGGGCGACTTTCCACTCAGCAGCTCAAGAAGCACAACTCCAAAGCTGCAAGCAATCATGCATTTAATATAAGAGGGAAAAAGATGGAGAAAAAGAGAGAGAGAGGTACATGGTACAGGTATTTAGCATAACCTGGATATTAAGAGAAACAGGGGCGCAGAAGTGTAATGTGTTGTGGAAAGGAACAAGCATACTGACCTGAACACGTCACTCTTGGCTGTGATGACATTGGTGCGGTTGTAATCCGGATCCACATAGCCCGGAGTGCCAGCAACTCGCGTGGCATCAGCATCGCCGTGAGTGAGGCGCTTGAGCAGCCCAAAGTCAGCCACCTTGGCTTGCATGTCTTCAGTCACAAGAATGTTGGCGGGCTTGATGTCACAGTGAACGATGGGCGCGTCAAACCCTTGCAGGTACGCCAAGCCCTCTGCTGCTCCCAGTGCCAGGCGCAGCCTCTGGCATAGAGAGAGCGGACCTGGGCCATGCAACGAGTATACCATGTAGTGAGAAAAACAAACAACATATGGATGATAGGTTTGTGAGTGATGGTGTCATGCTGTGCAAGAAAATTAATAATAATGTAAACAAAAGGCGCGTGGCAACCATAGTGCAAACTCACGCTTGGTCCTGTGGATATGGTACTCCATGTCCCTGTTGCCTATGAAATCGTACACGAGGATCTGCTCCTGCTTGCCTGTCTCCACGTTCTGGTCCAGGCAAAAGCCCAGCAGGCGCACAAGGTGTGTGTGGTGGAGAGAGGCCATGGCTCGCACCTGTAGTGAGAACACAAGACAGGCAATGACGCACATGGCCATGGAATGGCGGGCATTCGGTTCGCAGGTCAGCAGTTGTCACATGTACATGGATCACAATGCAGGGGGATGTGCATGGATTTAAGCTGGAGGTCAGCATTTTGAAGAACACAATGTGGCCCCGAATTAGAATGTTAGCATTCTGAGCAACAAAAAATATTCCTAGAATCTAAGTCACTACACCACTGGGATAAAAGCGCTTTTTAAAGTAGTGAGCGCGTCCATTATCCCCTAGGCAAGCGTGCTTGTAGCCATTTCTCAGTATCAATCGGGGGATCCCCAGTGCACGTCTACTGGCACCCCCCCCCCCAACCCCTCACCCCTCACTGGGATGACTTAGGACACGGTACAGTGGCAACAACACATGGGCGCCAGTATGTGCGCATATGAAGTTTCGAATCGGAAACCTTTGCTCTGTTATCACGTCAGGATTAAGCTACTGCACAACTAGGATGGAATGGTTGTTAAGGAGCGGGTGAGTGCATCCATAAACCCCATGCAAGAGTGCTTGTAAACCTTCCCTGGGATCAATCGAGGATTCACAGTGCATGTGTTCTGACAAGTACTGATTTTTTTGTCCTCACCTCCGTTTCGAAGTCGTTGGTCATGATGGTGGATCGCTTGATGGCCCACAGCTGGCCCTGTGGAGAGCGGCCTTTGTATACAATGCCAAAGCCACCCTTGCCCAGCACATTGTCCTCCGACCAGTTGTTGGTGGCCCTTAGCATCTGCTGCAGCGAGAATTGCTCGCACACATCCAGCCCCTCCCACTTCTCTGCACACAGAAAAATTCCAGACTAGAGGTGTGAGGGACTAAGGGTGTAGATGCGTGGACAGAGCATGAGAAAAGAGTGGAGGCGAGCATGAGGGCAGAGTAGAGGCGAGCATGAGGGCAGAGTAGAGGCGAGCATGAGGGCAGAGTAGAGGCGAGCATGAGGGCAGAGTAGAGGCGAGCATGAGGGCAGAGTAGAGACGAGCATGAGGGCAGAGTAGAGGCGAGCATGAGGGCAGAGTAGAGGCGAGCATGAGGGCAGAGTAGAGGCGAGCATGAGGGCAGAGTAGAGGCGAGCATGAGGGCAGAGTAGAGGCGAGCATGAGGGCAGAGTAGAGGCGAGCATGAGGGCAGAGTAGAGACGAGCATGAGGGAAGAGTAGAGGCGAGCATGAGGGCAGAGTAGAGGCGAGCATGACGGCAGAGTAGAGGCGAGCATGAGGGCAGAGTAGAGGCGAGCATGAGGGCAGAGTAGAGGCGAGCATGAGGGCAGAGTAGAGGC
This sequence comes from Closterium sp. NIES-65, assembly GCA_948144175.1. Taxonomy (NCBI): domain Eukaryota; kingdom Viridiplantae; phylum Streptophyta; class Zygnematophyceae; order Desmidiales; family Closteriaceae; genus Closterium; species Closterium sp. NIES-65. The sequence continues at coordinate 19,010 of CANXME010000653.1, forward strand.
GAGCATGAGGGCAGAGTACAGGCGAGCATGAGGGCAGAGTACAGGCGAGCATGAGGGCAGAGTAGAGGCGAGCATGAGGGCAGAGTAGAAGCGAGCATGAGGGCAGAGTAGAGGCGAGCATGGGGGCAGAGTAGAGGCGAGCATGAGAAAAGAGTACAGGCAAGAACGAGGGCAGAGTAGAGGCGAGCATGAGGGCAGAGTAGAGGCGAGCATGAGGGCAGAGTAGAAGCAAGCATGAGGGCAGAGTAGAGGCGAGCATGAGGGCAGAGTAGAGGCGAGCATGAGGGCAGAGTAGAGGCGAGCATGAGGGCAGAGTAGAGGCGAGCATGAGGGCAGAGTAGAGGCGAGCATGAGGGCAGAGTAGAGGCGAGCATAAGGGCAGAGTAGAGGCGAGCATGAGGGCAGAGTAGAGGCGAGCATGAGGGCAGAGTAGAGGCGAGCATGGGGGCAGAGTAGAGGCGAGCATGAGGGCAGAGTAGAGGCGAGCATGAGGGCAGAGTAGAGGCGAGCATGAGGGCAGAGTAGAGACGAACATGAGGGCAGAGTAGAGGCGAGCATGAGGGCAGAGTAGAGGCGAGCATGAGAAAATAATACAGGCGAGCATGAGGGCAGAGTAGAGGCGAGCATGAGGGCAGAGTAGAGGCGAGCATGAGGGCAGAGTAGAGGCGAGCATGAGGGCAGAGTAGAGGCGAGCATGAGAAAATAATACAGGCGAGCATGAGGGCAGAGTAGAGGCGAGCATGAGGGCAGAGTAGAGGCGAGCATGAGGGCAGAGTAGAGGCGAACATGAGGGCAGAGTAGAGGCGAGCATGAGGGCAGAGTACAGTCGAGCATAAGGGCAGAGTAGAGGCGAGCATGAGGGCAGAGTAGAGGCGAGCATGAGGGCAGAGTACAGGCAAGCATGAGGGCAGAGTAGAGGCGAGCATGAGGGCAGAGTAGAGGCGAGCATGAGGGCAGAGTAGAGGCGAGCATGAGAAAATAATACAAGCGAGCATGAGGGCAGAGTAGAGGCGAGCATGAGGGCAGAGTAGAGGCGAGCATGAGGGCAGAGTACAGGCGAGCATGAGGGCAGAGTAGAGGCGAGCATGAGGGCAGAGTAGAGGCGAGCATGAGGGCAGAGTACAGGCGAGCATGAGGGCAGAGTAGAGGCGAGCATGAGGGCAGAGTACAGGCGAGCATGAGGGTAGAGTAGAGGCGAGCATGAGGGCAGAGTAGAGGCGAGCATGAGGGCAGAGTACAGGCAAGCATGAGGGCAGAGTAGAGGCGAGCATGAGGGCAGAGTAGAGGCGAGCATGAGGGCAGAGTACAGGCGAGCATGAGGGCAGAGTAGAGGCGAGCATGAGGGCAGAGTACAGGCGAGCATGAGGGTAGAGTAGAGGTGAGCATGAGGGCAGAGTAGAGGCGAGCATGAGGGCAGAGTACAGGCGAGCATGAGGGCAGAGTAGAGGCGAGCATGAGGGCAGAGTACAGGCGAGCATGAGGGCAGAGTAGAGGCGAGCATGAGGGCAGAGTAGAGGCGAGCATGAGGGCAGAGTAGAGGCGAGCATGAGGGCAGAGTAGAGGCGAGCATGAGGTGAACTGCAGGGGCGACCAGCTGCAATCGCCAACCACCAAAAGACTTCTCCTCATTTCCCTTATCTTGCTTGCTAATGGAACAGTAGGTTTTCTCATGATCTTGATGTCTTGACTGCCTTGTTGATGAACTTCAAAAGTGAAAATGAACTCCCGAATAAATGTTCTTTTGCTCTGCAAGAGACTCCACACCCCACTCCCCCTCTCACTCGTGTGTATGTGTGTGAGCTTGCACATGGCTGCGAACACACAAGTGAGGTGTGTGGGGTTAAGTGACCTCCAGTTGTGCAGCGTACCTCGAGAAGCCCGTACATGTGAGTGCACCACTGACTTGCTCATCCTGTGCAGATTTCGCACCAGGCAGAACTGGTTGAAGGCCGCATAAGAGGCTGCAAGTGATGTCATTTCCTTTCGCGGGTGCAGGCTGGTCTTTGGTCACGCCTGTTGTTGCATATCTCAACTTGTTCCAGCTTCATCTTCAACCTCCTCTGGTAGAGATACGCTTGCTGCATGTAAGGTATTTGCTGCAGCACCTCATTTTACTTTGGCTGCATTGACCACAGTAGCTGCATCATGTCTATGTAGATCTTGTTTTGCAAAATCTGGTCCACCTTCTTCATTTCCTTCTCCCCCTGAAGTCCACACCGCAACGTGGGGTGGGACTTTATTCGCGTTCTGTTGGTGTCCAAGCAAAGTCCCAGAATCCAGCAACATGTCATCAAAGGTGCGTGGTGAGTGAGTGTCCATGTCAACATCACGTGCCATGTCCATCACGACACAAGTCATGTGCGCGATACAATAGATGACGGATGCAATAGCAGATTGACCGTTCAATCCAAAATGACCATGCGCATTCGATGGTGCATCCTCATGAGTATGTCCAGATTCATGGGCAGAAACAAGTGCTGGCTCATATTCCACCATAAGCAATCCGAGCACATTCTTGCCAAGTCCAATTCGTACATTCCCATCTCCATCATCTGTAGTGTGAATTCGAGTTCCATGTTTTAGTAGCTGACAGAATGAAAGGAGATTACTCTTCAAACCGGGTACGTAGAGCACTTCGATGTACCAAACTGTTATCCCATAGGGTGCTTTTACTCTGATTATGCCCACCATTGAGCTGTTCAGAGTGCTCCCATCGGCAAGCTCCATGCGTACAGGCTCGTCCAACTCCTTCAAAACCTCAAGCCATTGTTTATTCGATGTTATGTGCTGGCTGAATCCGCTATCCAGCAGCCATAAGAACCCTCCAGCCGAGGGTAGTGCAGCTTGGGATAACCGAATTGTTGCAATGCAGGTAATGGTATGTTTGGTGCTTGTCTTGGCTGCCCCTTGCTCTTTTGGCTCATTGTTGTCATGCTTGGGGCTGCCACTTCTTTGGGGAGAGGTTAAACGGCTGTTGCTGGTGCGTTGGTTGGCCCTCCTTTTGTTTTGAGGTTCCCACCCCAGTGGTGACCATCCTAGTGGTGTCGTGTGGCACTTATAGAATGGGTGGCCCAGTTGCTTGCAAATTCAGTGTACGAGAGTTGAGTGTCCGCCCCTTCCATCATTACTTTTCATTTTCTCCCCGTTTGTCACTTGCTGCCCTCCGCTTGAAGTTGCAGCATTCTCGGTCAAGGTACTCTCCATTGCATGTGAGTTGTTGTTGGGTGCAAATTCACATTGCATGACATCCTGCAGTCTGTTTGTACGACTATGCGTGTGCAAATGCATTTGGGTGTGAATGGAATGTTCGTGTGTTTGATTGCTTTCGCAATTTTTGCTTGAAGCATTTGCAGGTACTCGCACATTGTGCGCTTCGGCACAACATTGTACGCGCTATGAACAGTACAAGCAGAAAGGACGAGCTCGCAAAGGAACCCAAGATGGAAGCTTTGCGGTTCGGTTGAATTGTTTGCGCAGATTCAGTTCTATCCAACTCGAAATTGTACTGTTTTGTTTGGTTGACAATAGTGTAGCAGGGCCGGCACTATAGGGGTACAATTTAGGTGAAGGTTGGATGTTGTTTATCTGTATCTGTATACTGCAGGGCCAGGGGAAACCAGCGGAACCAGCATTTGGCTGGTTGGGCAAAGACAAAACAGGTTTTGTTTTTAGGACTTGAACCTGGTTGTTGTTTTCCCAGGTTGGAAAAACAGAACCAGAGGTTGTTTACCAACCTACCACCTGCTGTTTTGTCCAGCCAGGTTGGTTCTGTTGCTTGGAATTATTTGGTATCATCCCTGGTTGTTCCCAGGTTTATTCCCAAAGTCCTTGCTAGCTAGAACCATTTATTCCTTCTCTGTTTGTACCTGGATATACTCAATTTGATTCAAGCAAATTCCTCCCTTCCTGGAATTTCGTTTCTACGCGGTGCAATGGCGGAATGCTACCCGAGTCAACGCTAGTACGCTAGCACTCCAACACTAGGCAAACGCTGTCCGAGCCATAACTTCGTAATGGCAGAACTTTTCGCGAGGCAACTTGGTTCATTTTAAAGCTCTTGGAGCGAGCTTCAATATAGGAAATTCTCAGCTAATTCCGATTAACGGTCTGCACGATACGCTGCGCGACGTTCGAGGTACTCTTGCTGTTTTGACTAAGTCCCTCTTGATCCCTCTCTCTACAAACTCGGACCCGAGGATAGGGGCTGGTCTTGTATCAGGCACCCAAGGACCCTTGGAGGTGACCCGAGGAGAGGTTTTAAGTTTGATAAAGTCTTAATAGCTTGAGTTTATTAAGCCCTTACATAAACAAGCTGGTATCAAAGCTAAGTTATAGTGATCCTCGTTATAGGTAGCTATGGCGGGCAACACCTTGACAGGAGCTGGTGAATCTTCAGCCCAAGATCGTAGCGGCAACCACGATTCTGATGTTTCGGCGCCAAGGGGAGCGCGAACAAACCAGGGCTCGCTGGTCAAGGAGGTGCTGAAGAACTTCACCGTCGAGAAGTTCAATGGTGAGGGCTATGATGATTGGGCCTGGAAAATGCAATTGTATTTCCGTCAGATCGATTTGCTGAAACTAATTATAGGGGAGGAGCCTAGACCGAGTGACCCCGCACTACAGGAACATTGGGATGAGCGCTCCTCGGCTGGCTACTATTTGATGTCGTAGAGTTTGGAGCTGGACCAGCGTCACCACGTCATGCACCTGCTGCCGGAGGTTGAGTGCGGTCCGAAGGCGTGGACTGTGTTGAAGGAACTGCACGCCCAGACCTTCGTTGTTGCAACGTTGATGCTGGAGAGGGAGCTGTCCGCGTTGCGCGTGAGCGAGGGAGAGCCGGTGCAACCTGTCCTCGACAAGATGCGCGACCTCTACGCGAAGTTGGTGACCGCGGGAATCATCTACCCGGAGCAGACCAAGTGCTTGAAGATGCTCTCGCTGCTGCTGGAATTGTGGCTTCAATTCACGAGCGGATTGAGCCTGCCGCAGAACCAGAGCTCGTGGACACTCGAGTGGGTGCGGACAAAGATTCTGGAGGAGGAGTTCTGTCGCCGCCAACTGAGGGGTGGAGACGACGGCAGCAGCGGCTACGGAATGCAAGGGAGCCGACGTGGCAGAGGACGTGGCTTTGGTGGTGCTAGACGCGGTGCAAAGAAGGACGACGACTCCAACGACCAACAAGGAGGTACCGGTTGGGGTCGCGGTGCGAAATCTGGACGTGGGGGCAAGTCGGGTGCTGGTGGCAAAATGAAAGGGAGTTGCTGGTATTGTGAGAAGGAGGGGCACCCCTGGTTTTTGTGCTATAAGAAACCCGACGGATGGACCCCCCAGAATCGTCACCAGGATGGCGGCGCGCAGAGGAACCAGAAAAACGGCGCGAGCATGGTCGCCGATTCGTCCGATAACAACCTGAAGAGCAACGGCGGTGCGGAAAAGAAGAAGGAGCGCACCGCGGGCTAGTTCTTCGATATTGGAGAGCAGGGGGAGCAAAGAGACGCCTCTGCCAAGGTTGGAGCAGAGCTGCACCCCCTGGACTATTGGGTGTTGGACACGGGCGCTGCTTGGAGGATGACGCCGCGCAAGGACCTGCTGGACCACGTACGCGCTGCACCGATCAACGAGGTGTGCTTCGCCTCTGGACATGCGCTGAAGGTGGCTGGTGCGGGACGAGCTGCGTTTAAGGGAGCGGATGGCAAGCCGGTGGTGCTGCACGACGTTCTCCTCGTTCTTGAACTCAAGGCCAACCTCATCTCCTGTCTCCAGGCTAGGACGTACCCGTATGGCTACTAAGAAGCTGATTGCAGGAGCTGATGTAGCAGAGCAGCAGCTTGGGACAGAGGAGGCATTGCTGATTCTACCGCATGGCCATGATCCGGATGACGAGGATGAACGTGCGTACTGTTTTCTTGCCCTTGCACAAGAGGAACCAGCTAGCATGGAGGAGGCATTAGCTGAACGAGATAGGGAGAAGTGGCTGGTTTCCAGGGATGCTGAGTACTAGAGCCTGCTCGAGAATGGAACATGGGAGCTGGTGGTGCTGCCTGAGGGGAAGAAAGCCGTACAGTGCAAGTGGGTGCTAAGGATCAAGACCGATGACAAGGGACGGGTCACCATCTACAAGAGAAGGCTGGTAGCTAAGGGGTTTATGCAGAAGGAGAAGCGGGACTTCAATGAGATCTTTGCTCCCACTGCCAAACCCCCTACCCTCCGTGTCTTGTTGGCAGATGCAACCGTTAGTGGGAAATTCATCATTCAGATGGATATATCAACGGCATTCCTCAATGGGATTTTAGAGGAGGATGTGTACATGACGCAGCCGCCTGGGTATGAGGATGGTACGGGCAGGGTGTGCAAGCTGAAAAAGTCCATCTATGGCTTGAAGCAGGCGCCACGCTGCTGGTACCAGAAGTTGGCAGCTGTTTTAGAGGTGATGGGATTCAGGACCAGCAGCTGTGATGAGAGCCTCTTTCTCAAGGGGGAGGGGGAGAAGCTGGTGCTGTTTCTGGTCTATGTGGACGACAATCTTCTCTTTAGCAGCAGCATGAAGGAGATTTAGAAGGTGCAGCAATAGCTGATGGAGAACTTCAAGTGCAAGAACCTTGGGGAGGTAAAATACTACCTTGGGATGCACGTGGAGAGGGATCTGGATCACATGTGGTTGAAGCTGCACCAGGAGAAGTTCATCAAGGAGCTTGGGGAGAAGTACGGGATTGAGAATGAGCGCAAACTTGCAACTCCCCTGCCAGCAGAATTCAAGCTTGTGAAAGCTGCAGAGGATGAAGGGGTTGAAGCCGAGGAGCAGCACCAATTTCAGTCATTGGTGGGCAGCCTCTTGTTTGTAGCAGTTCACACAAGGCCCGACATCTCTTTCTCGGTTGGGCAGCTGGCTAGGGTGGTCCAGAATCCATCAGAGGAGCACGTGGATGCAGCTGAGCGTGTGGTGAAGTATCTGAACTCTCACCCAAGCATTGGAGTTCAATACTCCGCATATGCACAGGTGAAGCAGAAAGGGGTTGAGGTGCTGAAAGAGAAGGGGGAGAGGCTTGGAGAAGGCAAGCTCTTTCTCACTTGCTTTACTGATGCTACGTGGGCCTCTGAGAAGGAGGATTCCTCATCTGTGGGAGGATACATCCGCGCAGCTTGGGGAGGACCTGTTACTTGGAGGTCAAAGAAGCAGACGGAGATGGCACTCTCTTCCGTGGAATCAGAGTACATGGCGATGTTCCATGAGGAGAAGGAGGTGATTTGGCTGAGGCTGTTAGAGGAGATTGGCCAGGAGCAAAAGGTTGCTACATCGTTGTTCTGTGATAGCAAGGGGGCTCTTGGAATGGCCAAGAACGCTGTGCTTTATGGGCTCAACAAGCACATGCGTATCAAGTGGCACTGGCTGCGTAAGGAGGTGAAGAGGGAGACGGTGAATTTGATCTACATCAAGACTCACCAGCAGCCAACAGACTTTCTCACCAAGAGGCTTGCGGATGAGCCTCATTGGCGTTGTGTGCGCATGAGTGGAATGAGCATGAACTAGCATGGAATGATGGGGATGCAGCCCGCAGGCTAAGGGGGAGTGTGTTGGGTGCAAATTCACATTACACGACATCCTGCCATCTGTTCGTACGACTATGCGTGTGCGAATGCATTTGGGTGTTAATGGAATGGTCGTGTGTTTGTTTGCTTTCGCAATTTTTTCTTGAAGCATTTGTAGGTACTCGCGCATTGTGCGCTTCGGCACAACATTGTACGCGCTATGAACAGTACAAGGAAAAAGGACGAGCTCGCAAAGGAACCCGAGATGGAAGCTTTGCGGTTCGGTTGAATTGATTGCGCAGATTCAGTTCTATCCAACTCAAAATTCTACTGTTTTGTTTGGTGGACTATAGTTTAGCAGGGCAGGCACTATAGGGGTACAATTTAGGTGAAGGTTGGATGTTGTTTGTCTGTATCTGTATGCTACAGGGCCAGGGGAAACCAGCGGAACCAGCATTTGGCTGGTTGGGCAAAGACAAAACAGGTTCTGATTTTAGAACTTGAACCTGGTTGTTGTTTTTCCAGGTTGGAAAAACAGAACCAGAGGTTTTTTACCAACCTACCACCTGCTGTTTTGTCTAGCCAAGTTGGTTCTGTTGCTTGGAGTTATTTGGGATCATCCTTGGTTGTTCCCAGGTTTATTCCCAGGGTCCTTGCTAGCTAGAACTATTTATTCCTTCTCTGTTTGTACCTGGATATAGTCAATTTGATTCAAGCGAATTCCTTCCTTGCTGGAATTTCGTTTCTACGCGGTGCGACGGCGGAATGCTACCCAAGTCAACGCTAGTACGCTAGCACTCCAACACTAGGCAAACGCTGTCCGAGCCATAACTTCGTAATGGCAGAACTTTTCGCGAGGCAACTTGGTTCATTTTAAAGCTCTTGGAGCGAGCTTCGATATAGGAAATTCTCAGGTAATTCCGATCGACGGTCTGCACAATACGCTCTGCGACGTTCAAGGTACTCTTGTTGTTTTGACTAAGTCCCTCTTGATCCCTCTCTCTACAAACTCGGACCCGAGGATAGGGGCTGGTCTTGTACCAGGCACCCAAGGACCCTTGGAGGTGACCCTGAGGAGAGGTTTTAAGTTTGATAAAGTCTTAATAGCTTGAGTTTATTTGGCCCTTACACAAGCAGTTGTCTCTACGCGTTTTGTCAACGGGAGTTGTGTGTTGGCCCCGTCCTTGCTTTGGCGGAGCTGACTTCGTAGTCCGGTGTGCGGGGAGCACAGCCGACCAGCTGCAGTGGGCGACGCCAACCTAGGCACTAGGCCACTGCAATGCCGCCAACGCCAGTGAGCCGGCGGCCGACTTGACCAAGTGGTCGATAAGATAAAGGGTGCCGGTCGCCGAGCTGCAGGGCGCCGAGTAGGAGGGCGCCATGTTAGGGTGGTCATGCTAGCGAGGCCAACCAGCTGGCGCCGACTTTTGGGATGTCGGCCTTGAGTGGTTGCCCGGTCAACCCTGTTACCAAAGCGACATGTGCGATAGTCCCCGTGGTGATTTCTTCGAGGCCGATCTCCGAAGTGGTATTTCGAGGTCGCTGTGGCTGGTGAGCGCAATCGGTGGCGTGTTCTCGGCCCGACGTCTGCGTTGTGCACGTGACCGGGCGAAGCACCAACCAGCCGTGTGCACCTGCGCAGCTGGTGCACCACTGTCATGTGGGTGCAATGCTGTGGAGCCGCCTTGCTGCCGCGTTGGCATGCCGTGGACTTGCAGCGTTGGCAAGCCGCATCCTTGCAACGCTGAGCGATGCGAACTCTGCTGCGCTGGAGGGTAATCAACCATGCTGCGCTGGAGGTCGACAGCTTGCTTGCTAGCATCTGATGTAGTCCATTTTTTCTTTGCATTGTGAACTTTTGCTAGTGAAACTCTTGCCAATTCTTCCCGTGAATGTGTGCGTAGAGAGAACACGAGCCAACGCTAACGAATGCTATGATCACTCCTATACCCGTGCCTTCTTCATAGTCTAGCTCCCGTTGGACGAGTTATCTCCGCATGGTGCGGTGAGCGTGGACGGCGCCGCGACTTATCACGTTTGTAGGCCGCCAGCTGTGTTAGTCACCATGGTGGGCACCGTATGTGACTTAGGTGTAGTGGATACCTTGGAGATACGGCTGAATGATGCGAGGAGACGCCACGCAGATGGCGGGTGCGGGGAGAATCTCCCCTTGGAGGTCGTCGAGCAGGGTATCCGCGCAAAGTGGGAGACGGAGCACCCTTTGCAATCTGCCTTTCCTTGACCGGTGAACAACGAAGGCAGCGTCGGCGTGGGCATCCACGCCGTTGACCAAATCGGCAGCACTGCAGGAGGCACGTCGAGGTTGAGAGGGGTGATTCATGCCAATGAATTCAGCGGCGTTCAGGTGCAAGGGCTACAGACGTCGGTGGCTGCAGGCTCCTTGCAATGTGACGTCGATGGGCGTCGAAGCAATGTGACACCGGTGTCAGCGACCCATGTGACGGCAGGCGAGATAGGGCCGTCCTACGGCTACTTCAAGTTCACGCCGGATAGGATCACCATCACCCTGTTGGTCAATCGCCATGACCTCCTCACGTGAAAGGAGGTCATTGAGTTCATGGAAACGCCGCCTGTGTTCAACGCTGAGTTGCGTGCGGAGTTCTGTGAAGTTTAGAACGAGAGAATGAAGAAGAGGGGGGTTCACTAGCAAGCAGTTGAGTACATATAGAAAACCCTAAGTTGGGCTGTACTCACTATTGAGTACCCCACTGCAGGCTAGACAAACATAACATTCTGACACACCCCCATAGCCAAAGTGGGGTGTAATCAGCACAATGAGCAAGCAGGCATAGAGCAGGAGTTCACAATAGCGAGCAAAGCTAGAGTCATTCACAAAGGGCAAGTGAGGAGGAGGAGGCGAGACTGTAAGAGGAGAGGAGATAGGAGGCGACGGTTGAAGCTGCAGACACACGGGCAACAGGAGTCACACTGGCACAGTGGCTACCGGAACAGCGCTCCGGACTACTGGAGTAACTGGCTCCGCGGCTAAGACTTGCGGCAGACGAGCAACGGACCCACGGGCGACTGGCACAGCTGGCTACGACTGGGCTACCGGAGCAGCGCCCCGGACTACTGGTGCTGCTGACGACACGACGACAACCTCCGTTCAACCAACCTCCTCCAGCTGCCCCACACCTCTCGACACACACCCCCTGCTCAAACCCTAGCTCCACTCCCATAGCACCCCCCTTACACCCTAAACCGCAGGCTCACACACATCCACCTCCCTCAAAACCCTAGCTCCACTCCCACAGCACCCCCGTTAAACCCTAAACCCCAGGCTTCCACACATCCACCCCCCTCAGCGACAGCTGCAAAAGTGGGAGACGAAGGAGGAGGAGGAGCAGGGGAGACCACACACCCGTCACCCCCTACTTGCCACCCCCAGACCCTAACACAGGGCAGGGCGGGACGGCGGGCAGGGAGGTTAGGGGGGGGGGGGGGGGACGCGCGGTCTCCCAGGGCGCCAAAACAGGCAGCAGAAGGGGCGATGCTCGCCCCCCTCCCCCAGGTCGCCCCTCAGGTCGCCTCGACAGGCGACGGGAAAAGGGGGGGGGGGGGGGGGGGGGGGGGGGGGCGGTGCACGTGCCCCCGGTGCGCCGCGGCTGGCGACGGGGCATGGCCGGGGCGGGGCCGGGGCCGCAAGTGGCGGCGACGGGGCCACTGGAGGTGGCGACGGGGCCGCTGGCGGCGACGATGGGGCCGCTGGCGGCGGTGACGGGGCCGATAGGAGCGGCGACGGGGCCGCTAGGGTCGGCGACGGGGCCACTGGCGGCGGCGACGGGGCCGCTGGCGGCGGCGACGGGGCCGATAGGAGCGGCGATGGGGCCGCTAGGGTCGGCGACGGGGCCGCTGGCGGCGTCGACGGGGCCGCGAAGGGGCCGCGAGGGGCCTGGAAGGGCGGCGTCGGGCCGCGAAAGGGGCGGCGACGGGGCCGCGAAGGGGCCGCGAAGGGGCCGCGAGGGGCCTAGAAGGGCAGCAACGGGCCGCGAAAGGGGCGGCGACGGGGCCGCGAAGGGGCCACGAGGGGCCTGGAAGGGCGGCAACGGGGCCGCGAAGGGGCCGCGAGGGGCCTGGAAGGGCGGCACGTCGAGGTTGAGAGGGGTGATTCATGCCAAAGAATTCAGCGGCGTTCAGCTGCAAGGGCTACAGACGTCGGTGGCTGCAGGCTCCTTGCAATGTGACGTCGATGGGCGTCGAAGCAGTGTGACACCGGTGTCAGCGACCCATGTGACGGCAGGCGGGATAGGGCCGTCCTACGGCTACTTCAAGTTTACGCCGGATATGATCACCATCACCCTGCTGGTCAGTCGCCATGACCTCCTCACGTGAAAGGAGGTCATTGAGTTCATGGAAACGCCGCCTGTGTTCAACGCTGAGTTGCGTGCGGAGTTCCGCGCCGTGTAGCTGCTGACCTTCACGGTTATCTCACGCTGCTGCTCACCGGTGGTACATCTTGCCATTAGACACGTTCACAACCAGCCGTGCAGTACTCACAGCGCATGCGTGTGAATCTGCAGGTCCCCCACTCTGCGTGAGGCCACCCCCTCCTCTTGCTCCAAGTGCCTGCTCGGCTGGGTCTTGCCTCGCCACACACCCGCCCACTGTCTGCTTCCCCTCTGCTACTCCCCTCCCGTGCGCTGCCCCCAACCCTCACTGGTGGTGCCACTTCCTGCTGCCAGGCCCTCATTGCCCTCTCTTGCCTCGTGTCTATCCGGGACTATAGCATGGATGGTGCTACTGCTTACACCATTCCCACATCTTGCTTCACACATACACCCATTGGCTCCCTCTGCTTCTATTGCTCTCGCTGCTCCGTGGCCCTTTTGTCCTACCTCGTGTGTGTCCAGGACCGTTGCATGGGAGGAGGTACATGCAGTGGTGATGTGACTGCATACTCTCTCCCGCCCTACACATTAGGCCCAATGCTCACCACCCCTCTTTCCAGCTCCAAACACATCTCCACCCCATCCAATCCCATCCTCACCCCACTAGATCCCATCCTAAACACTTTCTCACAAAGCTCCTCTAGTCTCCTCGTCTCACCCCTTCCAGGCATTTTTACCATCCAAGCCCCCCCCTCCTCCCACTCCCTCCCTCACTCGCACCTCCCTCACTCCTCTCTCCCCAGCCACTGCCAACAACTCTTCTTCTTCCTCCTCCTCCTCCTCCTCCTCCTCCTCCTCCTCCTCCTCCTCCTCCTCCTCCTCCCTCCTCCTCCTCTCTCTCTCCAACTGCTGCTCCAGCTCCCTCAGCCTCGTCTAGGGCTGCCATGTCAGCCTGGTGCCGGTAGCTGCTGAAGGGTGGGTGGTATACCACCGTGCTAGCCTTGAGGCCCACTGCTCCCTTCCTTTCTCCTATCCATGCCACCTCTCCTGCTCTCCCTGCTCTTGCTTTTCTAGTCGCAGCAACAGCACCACCACCACCACCACCACCGCTTCCCTGTGTGGGAAGAGCGAGTTGTTGCGCTGAGCGTGCATGCTCATCCCTACCTTCCTCGCACATATTCCACCGCTCTCCCCCCTCTTCCGTGTGCCGCCATGTCATCATCATCCTTTCCTTATCCACCAGATACTTCTCCATCTCCCTCGGCCATTCATTCATGCCAGCAATGTCGCTCTGCGTGTCGCTTCGATCTAGCGACCACTGCTGCCAACCCCGCGCCCTCTCCCCTGCTCCTTCCACGCTTTCCGTTTCCCTCACACAAGCGTTGTCGCTCTTCGCCACCCCTGCAGTCCTCGCGCGATGCACACACATTTCCGAAACCCTGCCTTCCCGCGCGGGCGCGCGCACCAGCTTGTACACGAACACGCTCTGCTTGCCTTTCCCCTGCCGCTACTTCTTGCCAAACACGCCGCCTCTGCCACCACGCGCATCAGCTGGCGGCCTTCCCCCTTCAATTAGCACGTCGCAAGCGCTCTACTCGCCGGCGTCACCGCCTTCGCTGCGCACCAATAGGAATAGCGTCGTCTGTGTCCGCGCCGCGTTGCCACCCAACGCGATAAGACTGCTGCCAGTGCCACTACACGTGTCAATCACTGCCTTCGCCGCTGCGCGTCCGATCGCTGTCACCGTCATTGCGTCCTTACTCGAATTGCCGACCTCGCTTTTGCCGGCCCCTCCTTCCACACCTCCTTCCGCCCCTTCTACTTCTCCCGCTCCATCAGCTCTTGCTACTCGCTGTGGCGTCCCAAAACCAGCACGTAGTTCCCACAGGTGCTGTTCGCAGCCTCAATTTGGAAGGGTTGCGCGATGGCAGCGGCTTACTTGCGCAGCCGCGGTGAGGTGGCACCACGTGATTACTGTCATGTAATGGCCTTTGGATTTTTCTAACTCAACATCGATTGAGACAAAGCCCTCGTTACAATCCAACAGCTCCCCAACAGGGTGTGGGATGACCAGCAATGGTCGCGCGTAGCGACGTGCGACTCTTGGCGAAACTGGCGGAAGTGACGGTCGCGACGACTTCTATGGTCTTAACAGCCTTTGGGTTTGCTCGCGCCACTGCTGCTGGCGCTGAATCCGTGGCGACGGCGTCTTGTTTCTCATCCGCATCGTCGCCGCCGCCACCACCACCAGCACCATTGAATTTGCGCTTAGACTTGCTGCGGTTCGTGGCATTCCCTGCGAGAGCAGCGCGGCTCTCGATGCCGCTAGAGAAGTACTGTCGTGCGATGTCGTTGCTAGTAGGCGACAGCACTATAACCGGGGGAACAGAGATTGAGAATAAGGCGCGTCCGTGATGCGAGTGCTTGCCTTTCCGCCCCGACTGAGGCTCGAATGCCCAAAACGTCAATTCATGTGACTCGCTGTCACGCCAATTGTCACACGAGGCGTCCTTGGCTTGTCGCTTGATGTGTCGCGCGTGACGTCGCAGCGAGTCGTTACACGAACCCCTGTCGCTGGTGGGCGAGCAGCAGATGGGAAAGGCTGTGACGCACGCGGCTGTAGGGCTTGTGAGCGGCCGCGTGAAGACCGGCATGGACGAAAGGGAGGGGATTTTTGGAACGTTCCGCGTAGGTGGTGTTTGCGAAAAGCTTTCGTCGAAAAACGCATCGACGCCGAAATCACTGAAATCGGCTGCGAATTCATGTAGAGAGAAGCAGGCTTGTGGCGAAAATATGATCGCGACAACTTCGCGTGAGATTCGCGAATGGGTGTGTTGACTTCAAGTATCGAAGTGACAATACTACGAGTCTCTCAAGGCGTTTGATCTGTCACGGGTGAGCGTGTCACTCTAGCGCAACATCAAAGCATTCTGAGCGTTCACTTCCAGGAAGCGACAAATAAGGCCAGCAGTTATACCTCACACGCTGGTGGACGATCAGAAAGTCCCGAGTCCACCGTGACTTTCGGTGATGTGTCTTTTTTTTGTGTGTGCCCTCCGCCTCCGCCTCCGCCTTGGTTCCACCCTCGGCCTCTTGTGAGATTTCTCTATGATTGCTCGCCGTGAGTCGTGACTGCCCATCCTATCTGCTCCCTCAACTGCTGATCCTATTAACCAATTGACTCGCAAAAACCGTACATTCCCTACAGTAGTTATCTCCGTGCAAACGACTCAAAGAAAAGGATAGGCAACGAGGCAAAGATTGCTGAGATAATCCAACTGGACGCGAATCAGGGCTTCAGCCCCATAGTGATGGATGCTCAATTTGTCTCTCTTGATGGGACAAATCATTGTGGAATGGACGCGGATTGGTTCTACCTAGATCTGACGCCGTTGGCAAAGGGCGGAGAAGAAATTGGGTGGTTTGAAGTGACGTACGGTTCAAAACTCTACGCACTAGTTGATCTTAGTGCAGTATCACATTTCTCTTATTTGATTCGCATGGGGTGGACAGAAGAGGGAGAATGGGACGAGCAGAGAGAAGGGAGCCTGATGCAAAGAGATCGATGGAGAACCTCCGAGGCAATATTTTGAGTGTAGTAGGGTAGATGCAGTTGTTTCCTTATCAATCTAACCGGACCAGAGGAGTGGACCCACCTTAAAATGTGTTACTGTATCCAGCTGACACATGTTTTCCTAGCCTAAAATGTTTCGGTTTGGATCTGTTCCAACCGCCCTGCTTTGGATTTTCCAGCTGAAATATTTCTGCCTTGTGCATGGGGTGCCTGGTGCCCCCACCGATTTTTGGTGGTGGGCACAAAACCATAACGCATCAGTGTTGGATTGACAACATGCAGTCCCTCCCTTTCCTCCTGCACATCACCCTCTGCTAGCAACCAGCAACAAGCGCAAGGAACAGGGAGTGCCCAGCCCACCAGCCAGGCTGGAACGCGCAGTCCTCGATCGACTGTGAGGATTTGCTTAAAGCAGCGGTACACATTCGGCAGGGGAAAGGTCAAAAGTTTATAAAAGGTATTTGGTGGTAACCAAATTACAGGGTCTCTCGACTTCTGACATAGCGACAAGTTCAAACCCAACCCCTCTTACCTGACTCACTCGTCAAATGTTTATGGCTAGCCAAAAGTATCCTGAAGGACATGCCTCCTCGCCACTATCCCCACTCCCATAGTGTTCTTAGTCATCTCTACTAAGGCAACTTCCACACGCACTGCTTGCCATTGCAATTATAGCGCTTCTCACGCGTAGCTCATACGCGTACAGAAACATTGCTTATTTTCTGGGGCCTAATACATGGATCATTTCGCATCCAAAGTGAGAATGCGTTGAGGCACCGCCTTAGTGATTTCCTTTCCCCCCCGCCTGATTCCCCCTTCGCCGACGCCCGATTCCCCTTTCCCGTTGCCTGATGCCCTTCCCAGCGCCCGTTTCCCTTTCCTGTCGCCTCGAAACCCCAGTCACACTGCCCGATTCCCATTCCTGCCACTCGACTCCCTGTTCTCGCCGCCCGATTCCCCTTCATGCCTCCCGATTCCCCTTTCCCGCCGGCCAGTTCCCTTTCCTGTCGCCGGACTCCCCTTCCCATCGCCTGATTCACGTTCCCGCCGCCTGGTTCCCCTTTCCCGCCGCCCGAATCCCCTTCTGCACCGCCGGAATTTCCTTTCCCACCGATTGATTCCGTTCCCGCCGCCCGACCGCCCTTTCCCGCCGTCTGATTCCCCTTTCGCGCCGCCGGATTCCTTTTCCTGCCGCCCGATTCCCCTTTCTCGCCGCTCGATGCGCCTTCCCGCTGCCCGATTCTCATTTCCCGACACTCGACTCCCCTTCCCTACCTTCCCTCCCTTCACTCCCATCCCTCCCTTCTCTCCCTTCCCGCCCTTCTTGTCAGAATCCCAACCACTAGACCATTGGGATAAAAGGGCTTGATTCAGTAGCGGGTCAGTGCGCCTTTAACCCCCCAAGCAAACGCGCCTGTAACCCTCTCCAGGATCAATTGGGCATCCACAGTGCAGATCTACTGACACCCCCCCACACTGGGAGGCCCAGGACTAAGCACAGCAGCAACGGCCTACATGTGCATACTCCGGGAATCGAACCCGAGACCGCTTTGATGCTATGTCAGAATCCCAACCACTAGACCATTGGGATAAAAGGGCTTGTTTCAATAGCGGGTCAGTGCGCCCATAACCCCCCAGGCAAACGCGCTTGTAACCCTCTCCAGGATCAATCGGGCATCCACAGTGCAGATCTACTGACACTTCTCCCCCTCCTTACCTTATCTCCCCTTTCTCCCTTTCCTCTCATCCCTCTTGCGTCTCTCCTTGCGCGTTATGCAGGCGCGTGCCACTTTGCTGCGCGCAGCTCTGCTGAGCGCGCCCTGCTAGCGCATGCGGAATGCCAGCCTAGCGCGCGCAAGTGCCGCACGCAGAATGGCAGCACAGTTGGCGCAAGTTCCGCTCGCGGAATGCCAGCATAGCTGGCGCAAGTGGCGCTAGCGGACTGCAAGCACAGCTGGCACCAGTCACGCGCGTGGAATGTCAGAGTAGCTGACACACACGACGCACATGGACTGCCAGCATAGCTACCTATTTGTAACTAACAACCTACCCAACCCCTGTTCCCTCACAACAGAAGCGCTTATTTGTTCCCTCATACGGGAGGCCTTTCCCATTTTGTGATTAACAACCTACCCAGCCCGTGTTCCCTCACAACAGAAGCGCTTCAGTTTTTTGCCAACACTCTCGCAATCCTATTTATATTTTCGTTGAGGCGCAATCACCTGGCACACTATACAAAAACAACAGTGCTTCCAAATGTATACTACTGCTTTAACGCCCAGCTGTACCACAATGGTAGCGTCATAGATTTCGCTTGGCTTGGCACACAGCAAGGGCGGTGCCAATCATTAGGGCGTGGAACCGATGCAGTGCACACTGTCAGAACATTATAGCTTATACATTTGTGTAGGCTGTAGTGGGGTAGCCCATAAGGGGTACAACCCAATTAGGGTTAGTACTTGTACCAAACTGTTTCATAGTTCATCCATTCCATTCTCACTTCTCGTCATGGTATCGAGCAGGTTCCCGAGTGGGAATACTGCCTAGGGCCCACCACGAACTTTTTTTTTTCCTTCCCTGCTCAGAGCGCGCTTAGCTCCTAACCCAAGTAGCACCTCGAGCCGCCTTAGTAGCCCCTATTGGCCGCCCTTACTGCCCCTCGAGCCGCCCTCTACGGCCTCGCTTAGGCCGCTACGGCCCCGCTACGGCCCCGCTTAGGCCCCGTCGGCCCCGCTACGGCCCCACTTAGGCCCCGTCGGCCCCGTCGGCCCCGCTTAGGCCCCGCTACGGCCCCACTACGGCCCCGTCGGCCCCGCTACGGCCCCGCTACAGCCCCGCTACGGCCTCGCTTAGGCCCCGCTACGGCCCCGCTACGGCCCCGCTACGGCCCCGTCGGCCCCGCTTAGGCCCCGCTACGGCCCCGCTACGGCCCCGCTACGGCCCCGCTACGGCCCCGTCGGCCCCGTCGGCCCCGCTTAGGCCCCGTCGGCCCCATCGCGGCCCCGCTCAGGCCTCGCTTCGGCCCCGACAGCCCCGCTACGGCCCCGCTACGGCCCCGTCGCGGCCCCGCTTCGGCCCCGTCGGCCCCTCTACGGCCCCACTTAGGCCCCACTTCGGCCCCGTCGGCCCCTCTACGGCCCCACTTAGGCCCCGCTACGGCCCAGTCGCGGCCCCGCTACGTCGCCCACTTCGGCCCCGTCGCCACAGCGGCCCCGCCCACCCTTGCGGCTCGCCGCCACCTGCGACCTCGCCACCACCTGCGACCCCGCCTCCCAGCGCCCGCAGCGCCGAGCAGCCGAACCGCCGGCCACCTAAGCCGCCCAACCGCCCGAGCCGCCCAGCAGCCGAGCCGCCCGACAGCCGAGCCGCCCAGCACCGTGCAGCCGAGCCGCCCAGCAGCCGAGCCGCCCAGCAGCCGAGCCGCCCAGCAGCCGAGCGGCCCAGCAGCCGAGCCACCCAGTAGCCGAGCCGCCCAGCACCGTGCAGCCAAGCCGCCCAGCAGCCTAGCCGCCCAGCAGCCGAGCCGCCCTGCAGCCGAGCCGCCCGACACCCGAGCCGCCGAGCAGCCCGATCGCTCCACCTACCTGGTAAGAGCATAGTCTCTGCCACTGCACTGCCCTGCCTCCTGCTGTTATGGCTCCCCCTAGCGTTCTCACCTTTGACGCGGAGGGTCGGGCAGTGGACTTTGAGGTCTGGGTAGATGATCTGCAGCTTTTCCTGCAGTGCGATAGGGCAGACGGCCTCTCCCTGTTTGACCTCACTTCTGGTGCCTCCCCTGCCCCTGCTGCTGATGCTGACGCCACTGTTCGCTCACAGTGGGCCACACATGACCCTGCTGCTCGCCTTGCTGTGCGCCGCCACTTACCGACCACTCAGCGTGCACACTTTAGCCAGTACAAGAGTGCTCAGACCTTGTACGACGCTGTAGTTGCACGCTACTCTTCCCCTGCCACTGCTGCAGTGAGCCGCCTCATGCTACCGTACCTCTTCCCTGACCTTGCTGCCTTTCCCACAGTCGCTGACCTCATTACGCACCTCAGCACTAGTGACACTCGCTACCGCGCTGCGCTTCCTGCTGAGTTCTGCGCCAAGAACCCCCCCCCCCCCCATGTACATCACCCTCTACTACATAGTCACCCGTCTCCTTGACTCTCTCCGTGTAGTCACGGACCACTTCCTCTCTGTTTGCCCCACCACTCTCACCGTTGACCTCCTCGAGAAGGCCCTCCTAGCGATAGAGAAGCGCATAGTCGCTGTAGGAGCCTCTTGTGGT
This sequence comes from Closterium sp. NIES-65, assembly GCA_948144175.1. Taxonomy (NCBI): domain Eukaryota; kingdom Viridiplantae; phylum Streptophyta; class Zygnematophyceae; order Desmidiales; family Closteriaceae; genus Closterium; species Closterium sp. NIES-65. Next base: position 38,733 of record CANXME010000653.1, read on the forward strand.
GACCCTCGCACCCCCGTCTTTGAGGGGTGTTCTCCCTCCCCCCTCTTGCCCTCTGTTGCCTCTGCTGCTGCGGCCGACCTCGTTGGTTTCGAGTCAGTCGGCGCTGCGTCTGCCCCGAGCGGGAGGCGCCGCACCGGCAAGGGCAAGGGGGGCAAGGGCACTGGAGGAGGTGGAGGGGGCGCTGGAGGTGGTGGTGGAGGCGGTGGAGGGAGTGGGGGTGGAGGTGGGAGTGGTGCTGGGGGTGGCGGCGGCGGCGGCAGCGGTGGAGGCGGCGGAGGCAGTGGAGGTGGCGGAGGGAGCGGAGGCGGCGGAGGTAGTGGAGGAGGCGGAGGTGGAGGAGGCGGCGGAGGCGGCGGAGGCGGCGGCGGTGGCGGAGGCGGCGGTGGTGGAGCGAGTCGCGACTCTGCGCCGAGGAGTGGCGTCGGTGGTGGTCAGCGCCAGCAGCAGCAGCGGAGTGGTGTGACCCTGTCCCCTCAGCAGCTTCGTGAGTGGTACACTGCACGCTAGCGCGGTGGGGGTTTTGGTCCCTGCTCTTACGTTCTCCGTACCGGCGACCGCACTGGTGAGCAGTGCGGAGTTCCGCACTCCACCCAGCGCTGCTTTGGTCGCCTAACGGACCCGTGGCGTCGCCAGTTCCCTGAGGCGTCAGAGATCCCTCGCTGGGGAGATCTGGCTAAGACCGGGGTTGCTATCTTTGATCTTGACTTTGATGCTATTCTTGCTGCCATGTATGCTGTTGCTGATAGTGTTGAGGGTGCCTGTTACCTGTCTGTACCGCCTGACCCGGGCATTGAGGCTGCTGCGCTAGGTGCTGGTGAGGCTGCTGCTCTAGGTGCTAGTGCGTCTGCTGCCCCAGGTGCCAGTGCGTCTGCCGCCCCAGGTGCTGGTGAGTCTGCTCTCTCAAGTACTACGTCGGCTCAGGCCTTCCACACCTTCACCCTGGACTCGGGTGCGTCCCGCTCCTTCTTTCGAAACCGCACCACTCTTACGCCGCTTAGTCGGCCGGTTGCAGTCTCCCTAGTAGACCCCTCTAGGGGTCCTGTCCTTGCTACCTTCTCCACTGTCCTTCCGTGCCCTGCAGCCCCCTTTGGCACCCTGTGTGGTCTCTACCTCTCTACGAACTTGGTGAGTGGAGCGGACCTACAAGATCGAGGGGTTGACCAGTTCACTCCTGCGAGTCAGCGAGTGACCCACTGCAGGTGTGCTCGGATAGACCGACACTTGGCCACGTTCACCCGTCGGCCAGGGTCGAGCCTGTACACCCTTACTGCTGAGTCTCCTCCTACTGCTGAGTCTGCCCAGGTAGCTGCGTCGAGTCTGGTGTTTGCTGCGGCGTCCAGGTCTGGTCCTGAGTCTACCCCCTGCTCGTGTCGTCTGCTGTCCCACCAGACTCTCCTTTGGCACCACCGCCTTGGTCACCCCTCCTTGCCTCGTCTCCGAGGCATGGCCTCCCGTGTCCTTGTCTCTGGTCTTCCTCGGTCTCTCCCTCCCCTTCCTCCGAGGCCTGGCCCTACCTACGTCCCCTGCGTCAAGGGGCGACAGCGCGCCGCCCCTCACTCCTCCGAGTTTCCTCCGACAGAGGCTCCGCTGCAGACTTTACACATGGACGTGTGGGGCCCAGCCCGCGTCATTGGGCAGGGGAGAGAGCGGTACTTTCTGCTGATCGTTGACAACTACTCGTGTTACACCACAGTCTTCCCCTTGCGCAGCAAGGGTGACGTCACTGAGGTGTTGATCGACTGGATCCGCGCAGCTCGTCTCCAGCTCAGAGAGAGTTTTGGCTCGGACTTTCCTGTTTTGCGTCTGCACTCGGACAGAGGAGGGGAGTTTTCCTCTGCCCGTCTGGGAGCCTTCTGTCGGGCACAGGGCATCCGCCAGACCTTCACGCTTCCGGCCTCTCCACAGCGAAATGGGATTGCTGAGCGCCGCATTGGCATGGTCATGGACGTCGCGCGTACGTCCATGATGCATGCGGCTGCCCCCCATTTTCTGTGGCCGTTTGCGGTTCAGTACGCCGCGCATCAGCTCAACCTTCAGCCCCGGGTCTCCTTGCCAGAGACCTCCCCCGCCTTGCGTTGGACAGGGAAGGTTGGCGATGCGTCTGCGTTTCGGGTTTGGGGATCTCGGGCGTTTGTCCGCGACTTGTCTGCGGACAAGCTGTCCCCGCGTGCTGTTCCTTGCGTCTTCCTTGGCTTCCCCCCTGACGCGCCTAGCTGGCAGTTTTACCACCCCACCACGCGCCGTGTTCTGTCCTCCCAGGACGTCACCTTTGACGAGTCGGTGCCTTACTACCTTCTCTTCCCCTACCGCACTGCGCCCCTCCCCCCGCCGCCGCTCTTCCTTGTGCCAGGTGCTACTCAGGTAGACCCCCTCCCTCCTCAAGGTCCTGCCCCTTCGTGTGTGTCCCAGGTAGACGCAGTTGACCCTGTTGAGGAAGTTGTAGACTCTGGTGCTGCTAGAGGTGCTGAGCCTGCGGGTGCCGGGTCTGCGGGTGCCGGGTATGGGGGTGCTGAGTCTGGGGGTGCTGAGACTGGAGGTACTGAGCCTGGGGGTGCTGAGCCTGGGGGTGCTGAGTTTGGGGGTGCGGAGCCTGGGGGTGCTGGGTCTGCTCGTGTGGCCCCCGGCGGAACTTCGTCGAGGCGGGAGCCGCTCTCTCCACAGGAGCTGCGCGTGTGGTTCGCCCGCCGCTGGAGACGTGCTGCTGAGTCTGGGGGTGTTGGCGCTGGTGTTTCTACTGGTGCTGGTGCGTCTGGGGGTGTTGCTGAGGCAGCTGGTGCTGATGGTCCTACGGGAGTTGGTGCTGCTGGAGCTAGAGCTGCTGGAGGGTGTCGGCGCTGGCGGTGCTGCTGGCGCTGGTGCTTCTGAGGGTACTGGAGTTGGCGCTGTTGGAGCTGGAGGTTCTGCTGGCGCTGGTGCTGCCGGTGGGGGTACTGGTGCCGTACTTGCTGGTTCTAGAGGCGCTGCGCGGCCGAGACCGTACTTCGTTCCGCTCCTGGAGCAGGTTCTTGGTCTCCCACCCTCTACTGGTCCTGCTCCTCCCCTAGAGTGTCCACCGCCTGTCCAGTCGCAGTCACAGTTACCGCCCGCCTCCCCTCTACCTGCTCCTTCTCCCTATGCTGGTCCTACTGGAGGTCTTGCAGAGCGTCGTGAGCCTGCGTCTCGTCCCGCGTCACCTGTTCGTGCTGCTCGCACTAGTGGTCGTACTGCACGTCCGCGTCCTCCTGCAGTCCCCGGCACACACCAGATGGCACTGCGTCCTTCCACTGCTCCTCTGCGTGTCCTGTTGCCGTCTCCTCCAGAGTCCTTTCTTCCTTCTCTTGCTGACCCGGAGTCTGACTCCCTTCGTGCTGCTAGTCCTTCAGTCACGCGCCTTCTTGCTACTGTCCTCACTGACCCTTCCTTTGAGTCTGCTGCTGCGTCTGCTCTCGTTGCTGAGCTGGTCGACTTCACTGCTCGCTGTCGTCTAGACTACGCTGCCACTCTTGTTGCTGAGTCTGAGTCTGTCTGTCCTCCGTCCGTCGGGGGTGAGTGTGCTCTTAGCACGGACGTCCTTGAGGATAGGCAGGAGGAGTTCCAGTGCTTTGCGGCTGCTTTGCCCCATCTCGTGTCCACGCTGATTGCCCCTGAGGGAGACCCGGATGCACCAGACATCCCGACTCCTCGATCGTACGCTGAGGCGATCAAGGGTTTCTACTCCTCTCAGTGGCAATCGGCCATGGACGCAGAGATAGCTTCCTGGAAGTCCACAGGCACCTACGTCGACGAGGTTCCCCCACCTGGGGCGAACATCATCAGTGGGATATGGATCTTCAGGGTGAAGCGGCCGCCGGGCTCCCCGCCTGTCTTCAAGGCGCGTTACGTGGCTCAAGGCTTCAGTCAGCGAGAGGGAGTTGACTACTTTTAGACCTTCTCTCCCACCCCGAAGATGACCACTCTTCGGGTGCTACTGCACATAGCCGCTCAGTGCGACTACGAGCTTCACTCTCTTGACTTCAGCACAGCTTTCCTGCAGGGCAGCCTGCACGAGGAGATCTGGCTGCGCCGCCCTCCTGGCTTCACTGGGTCGTTTCCTCCTGGGACCCACTGGAGCCTCCGGCGGCCAGTCTACGGTCTCCGCCAGGCACCGCGCGAGTGGCACGACACACTGAGGACTACACTTGCGGCTCTTGGGTTTGCTCCTTCTACAGCCGACCCGTCGCTGTTTCTTCGCACCGACACCTCTTTGCCGCCGTTCTACATCCTCGTGTACGTCGACGACCTGGTCTTTGCCACTGCTGACACTGCTGGACTCGCCCACGTGAAGTCCGAGCTGCAGAAGAGACACACGTGCATAGACCTGGATGAACTGCGCAGCTACCTTGGCTTGCAGATCACCCGGGACAGAGCACAGCGCACCATTACCCTGTCTCAATCACACATGGTGCAGCAGGTCCTTCAGCGCTTCGGCTTCACGTACTCCTCGCCTCAGGCCACTCCTCTGTCTACTCGCCACTCGCTCTCAGCTCTGCCTTCGGATGAGTTCGTAGAGTCGAGTGGCCCGTACCCAGAGCTTGTTGGCTGCCTCATGTACCTGATGACCTGCACACGATCTGACCTTGCATACCCTCTTAGCATCTTGGCACGCTATGTTGCTCCTGGGAGACACCGACCAGAGCACATGGCTGCAGCGAAGAGGGTGTTGCGCTACGTGTGCAGTACGTCGGGCATGGGGCTAGTGCTTGGAGGGCGACGTCGAGTAGTCCTCACAGGTCACGCTGACGCTTCTTGGGCTGACGACCAGGCTACGCAGCGGTCGTCACAGGGTTACACCTTCAGCCTTGGCTCCGGCTCTGTTTCGTGGCGGTCTACCCGCTCATCCTCTGTTCTCGGCTCCAGCTGTGAGGCTGAGATCTACGCAGGGGCCATGACTGCACAGGAGCTACGCTGGCTCACCTACCTGCTGACTGACCTAGGAGAGCCGCCTCGTACTCCTCCAGTTTTGTACGTAGACAACAAGGCCATGCTGGCCTTGTGTCGGGAGCACAGACTGGAGCACAGAACGAAGCACATTGCTCTCCGCTACTTCCTGTCTCGTGAGCTGCAGCAGCGTGGTCAGATCCGCCTTGCTTACGTGGCCTCTGAGGCCAACACTGCTGATATCTTTACCAAGGCCCTTCCGCCTTGTGATCATCAGCGCTTCTGTACTGTGCTAGGTCTTGTGCCTACCTGGCCTCACTTGCTCACTTCTTGATCTTGTTTGTACTGTCTTCTTTCTATACCTGCCCTTGCTTGTTTTAGCTTTATATATATGACCTTGCATGTGAACTGGCCTTGTGGCCTTACTCTTGTGCTCGGACTGTGTGGTGACTTTGTGATCCACCCTGAGCTTGCTTTGCTTTGCTTGACTGGTCTTGTGACCACTTGTTCTCCTCCACTTTGCCTATGGGGGTGTGTCAGAACATTATAGCTTATACATTTGTGTAGGCTGTAGTGGGGTAGCCCATAAGGGGTACAACCCAATTAGGGTTAGTACTTGTACCAAACTGTTTCATAGTTCATCCATTCCATTCTCACTTCTCGTCACACACTCCGATTGGTTATCGTATCGCGAAATCTCCCCGATGGTATAACCGCACATCCCTTGTCGCAAGGATCACCACGAAACTGCAACCGAGTCTCGGAACATCAACACAAAATTCCCACCGGGTTCCGGTTTCTACTTGAAGGCCCAAGCAGCTGGCATGTGCATCCCCACTCGGACGCGACAGGGGTGTCAGTCGCAATTTCATAAGTCGCAAAAGAATCGGTGCGACTTGGTTGTTGGCGTTGACTGCTGAAATTTAAGCTTCAATCTCATTTGTTTTTGACCAGTTCATGTTCCATAACTAAACCAGTGTGGCGTAATACAATTTTGCTGAAACCATAAATTCCGAACCGGTTCCACGCCCTTATTCTGGTTGAATCGAAGCGGGACTTTCGTTATGGCATATTTCGCAAGGTTGGTGAAGATAGATTCAATGCAGCCATGTCATACCAAATGTCTACTAGCAAAATAATTCAGCTAAAAAAAACCATTAATTATACAATATAACAATGCATTTTCCAAATCAGTGTCGGATGCTTTATGTCCTATGTCCTGGGAATGCAAGTATGTTCAACAAGATCGTGGATAAAACCTGCCACGTTGTTTGTTATAACTTTGCACAATATTTTTATGCGAAGCAACTCGGGTCCTTCATATTTTGTACCCGTTGAAAAGTGACGCCTTTATTTGTAGAGTTTATATCACGCTAGGGTGTTATACCCGGGGAATTACAGTAAAAATTCATGCCAAATACACATGGGTACCGTCATTATGGGCATTTTTAACGCCCTTTGGTTGGCTTCGAGTGCAGCCAGCTCTTGAGGCCATCACTTATAGAGCCAACGCGCACAAATGAACTCACGCCAGACTGTGAACCATGCGGCCTCTCAGCCTCCCTCCCACTGTCTCCAAATGACACAGCAGAAGCATCCCTAGATGAACTACCCTCGTTGCCTTCACTCTCTTCTTTTGTGACACTCTCCCACTCGTCCTCCTTGTCGGGGCAGTGCTTGGCAATGAGGGCACTGAGGCGGTATGCCACATCCTTCATAGTGGGTCGCCGTGTGCCGGGAGACTTGATGCAGTCCAGAGCCAGGTCTGCAAGTTCCACTATAGCCTCTTCACTTGCCGCCGGCATCTTGCTGTCCCTCAGCTCTTCTAGCTCATATGTCTCCACCAGCTTCATAGCCTGGAAGGGGTTTATAAAAGAAAGGGTGATGGAAAGCAGCATGCTAAGTATGGAAGACGGTGGAAGGCAGCAAGATGACAAAAACATTACTGTACAAATGAGTGGTAGCACAAAAGTGAATTACGGATAAATGAGTGGCCATTAGATCCATTTGAGATTCGATGGACATTAACATTATCTTAAATGCACTATTTTTATTTGTTTTTTAGCAAACTCAAATCTTGGATAACACACTTACCCATTTGCATATGTGCGTTCTTGTGTTGACTTGGGGCGACTTTCCACTCAGCAGCTCAAGAAGCACGACTCCAAAGCTGCAAGCAATCATGCATTTAATATAAGAGGGAAAAAGATGGAGAAAAAAAGAGAGAGAGGTACAGGGTACATGTATTTAGCATAACCTGGATATTAAGAGAAACAGGGGCGCAGAAGTGTAACGTGTTGTGGAAAGGAACAAGCATACTGACCTGAACACGTCACTCTTGGCTGTGATGACATTGGTGCGGTTGTAATCCGGATCCACATAGCCCGGAGTGCCAGCAACTCGCGTGGCATCAGCATCGCCGTGAGTGAGGCGCTTGAGCAGCCCAAAGTCAGCCACCTTGGCTTGCATGTCTTCAGTCACAAGAATGTTGGCGGGCTTGATGTCGCGGTGAACGATGGGCGTGTCAAACCCGTGCAGGTACGCCAAGCCCTCTGCTGCTCCCAGTGCCAGGCGCAGCCTCTGGCGTAGAGACAGCGGACCTGGGCCATGCAACGAGTATACCATGTAGTGAGAAAAACAAACAACATATGGATGATAGGTTTGTGAGTGATGGTGTCATGCTGTGCAAGAAAATTAATAATAATGTAAACAAAAGGCGCGTGGCAACCATAGTGCAAACTCACGCTTGGTCTTGTGGATATGGTACTCCATGTCCCTATTGCCTATGAAATCGTACACGAGGATCTGCTCCTGCTTGCCTGTCTCCACGTTCTGGTCCAGGCAAAAGCCCAGCAGGCGCACGAGGTGTGTGTGGTGGAGAGAGGCCATGGCTCGCACCTGTAGTGAGAACACAAGACAGGCAATGACGCACATGGCCATGGAATGGCGGGCATTCAGTTCGCAGGTCAGCAGCTGTCACATGAACATGGATCACAATGCAGGGGGATGTGCATGGATTTAAGCTGGAGGTCAGCATTTTGAAGAACACAATGTGGCCCCGAATTAGAATGTTAGCATTCTGAGCAACAAAAAATATTCCTAGAATCTAAGTCACTACACCACTGGGATAAAATCGCTTTTTAAAGTAGTGAGCGCGTCCATTATCCCCTAGGCAAGCGTGCTTGTAGCCATTTCTTAGTATCAATCGGGGGATCCCCAGTGCACGTCTACTGGCACCCCCCCCCAACCCCTCACCCCTCACTGGGATGACTTAGGACACGGTACAGTGGCAACAACACATCGGCGCCAGTATGTGCGCATATGAAGTTTCGAATCGGAAACCTTTGCTCTGTTATCACGTCAGGATTAAGCTACTGCACAACTAGGATGGAATGGTTGTTAAGGAGCGGGTGAGTGCATCCATAAACCCCATGCAAGAGTGCTTGTAAACCTTCCCTGGGATCAATCGAGGATTCACAGTGCATGTGTTATGACAAGTACTGATTTTTTTGTCCTCACCTCCGTTTCGAAGTCGTTGGTCATGATGGTGGATCGCTTGATGGCCCACAGCTGGCCCTGTGGAGAGCGGCCTTTGTATACAATGCCAAATCCACCCTTGCCCAGCACATTGTCCTCCGACCAGTTGTTGGTGGCCCTTAGCATCTGCTGCAGCGAGAATTGCTCGCACACATCCAGCCCCTCCCACTTCTCTGCGCACAGAAAAATTCCAGACTAGAGGTGTGAGGGACTAAGGGTGTAGATGCGTGGAGCATGAGAAAAGAGTGGAGGCGAGCATGAGGGCAGAGTAGAGGCGAGCATGAGGGCAGAGTAGAGGCGAGCACGATGGCAGAGTAGAGGCGAGCATGAGGGCCAGAGTAGAGACGAGCATGAGGGCAGAGTAGAGGCGAGCATGAGGGCAGAGTAGAGGCGAGCATGGGGGCAGAGTAGAGGCGAGCATGAGGGCAGAGTAGAGGCGAGCATGAGGGCAGAGTAGAGGCAAGCATGAGGGCAGAGTAGAGGCGAGCATGAGGGCAGAGTAGAGGCGAGCATGAGGGCAGAGTAGAGGCGAGCATGAGGGCAGAGTAGAGGCGAGCATGAGGGCAGAGTAGAGGCGAGCATGGAGGCAGAGTAGAGGCGAGCATGAGGGCAGAGTAGAGACGAGCATGAGGGCAGAGTAGAGGCGAGCATGAGGGCAGAGTACAGGCGAGCATGAGGGCAGAGTAGAGGCGAGCATGAGGGCAGAGTAGAGGCGAGCATGAGGGCAGAGTACAGGCGAGCATGAGGGCAGAGTAGAGGCGAGCATGGGGGCAGAGTAGAAGCGAGCATGAGGGAAGAGTATAGGCGAGCATGGGGGCAGAGTAGAGGCGAGCATGGGGGCAGAGTAGAGGCGAGCATGAGGGCAGAGTAGAGGCGAGCATGAGGGCAGAGTAGAAGCGAGCATGAGGGCAGAGTAGAGGCGAGCATGAGGGCAGAGTAGAGGCGAGCATGAGGGCAGAGTAGAGGCGAGCATGAGGGCAGAGTAGAGGCGAGCATGAGGGCAGAGTAGAGGCGAGCATGAGGGCAGAGTAGAGGCGAGCATGAGGGCAGAGTAGAGGCGAGCATGAGGGCAGAGTAGAGGCGAGCATGAGGGCAGAGTAGAGGCGAGCATGAGGGCAGAGTAGAGGCGAGCATGAGGGCAGAGTACAGGCGAGCGCCGCAGAGTAGAGGCGAGCATGAGGGCAGAGTAGAGGCGAGCATGAGGGCAGAGTAGAGGCGAGCATGAGGGCAGAGTACAGGCGAGCATGAGGGCAGAGTACAGGCGAGCATGAGGGTAGAGTACAGGCGAGCATGAGGGCAGAGTAGAGGCGAGCATGAGGGCAGAGTAGAGGCGAGCATGAGGGCAGAGTAGAGGCGAGCATGAGAAAATAATACAAGCGAGCATGAGGGCAGAGTAGAGGCGAGCATGAGGGCAGAGTAGAGGCGAGCATGAGGGCAGAGTACAGGCGAGCATGAGGGCAGAGTAGAGGCGAGCATGAGGGCAGAGTAGAGGCGAGCATGAGGGCAGAGTACAGGCGAGCATGAGGGCAGAGTAGAGGCGAAGATGAGGGCAGAGTACAGGCGAGCATGAGGGCAGAGTACAGGCGAGCATGAGGGCAGAGTAGAGGCGAGCATGAGGGCAGAGTAGAGGCGAGCATGAGGGCAGAGTAGAGGCGAGCATGAGGGCAGAGTAGAGGCGAGCATGAGGGCAGAGTAGAGGCGAGCATGAGGGCAGAGTAGAGGCGAGCATGAGGGCAGAGTAGAGGCGAGCATGAGGGCAGAGTAGAGGCGAGCATGAGGGCAGAGTAGAGGCGAGCATGAGGGCAGAGTAGAGGCGAGCATGAGGGCAGAGTAGAGGCGAGCATGAGGGCAGAGTAGAGGCGAGCATGAGGGCAGAGTAGAGGCGAGCATGAGGGCAGAGTAGAGGCGAGCATGAGGGCAGAGTACAGGCGAGCGCCGCAGAGTAGAGGCGAGCATGAGGGCAGAGTAGAGGCGAGCATGAGGGCAGAGTAGAGGCGAGCATGAGGGCAGAGTACAGGCGAGCATGAGGGCAGAGTAGAGGCGAGCATGAGGGCAGAGTACAGGCGAGCATGAGGGCAGAGTAGAGGCGAGGATGAGGGCAGAGTACAGGCGAGCATGAGGGCAGAGTAGAGGCGAGCATGAGGGCAGAGTAGAGGCGAGCATGAGGGCAGAGTAGAGGCGAGCATGAGGGCAGAGTAGAGGCGAGCATGAGGGCAGAGTAGAGGCGAGCATGAGGGCAGAGTAGAGGCGAGCATGAGGGCAGAGTAGAGGCGAGCATGAGAAAATAATACAAGCGAGCATGAGGGCAGAGTAGAGGCGAGCATGAGGGCAGAGTAGAGGCGAGCATGAGGGCAGAGTAGAGGCGAGCATGAGGGCAGAGTAGAGGCGAGCATGAGAAAATAATACAAGCGAGCATGAGGGCAGAGTAGAGGCGAGCATGAGGGCAGAGTAGAGGCGAGCATGAGGGCAGAGTACAGGCGAGCATGAGGGCAGAGTAGAGGCGAGCATGAGGGCAGAGTAGAGGCGAGCATGAGGGCAGAGTACAGGCGAGCATGAGGGCAGAGTAGAGGCGAGGATGAGGGCAGAGTACAGGCGAGCATGAGGGCAGAGTACAGGCGAGCATGAGGGCAGAGTAGAGGCGAGCATGAGGGCAGAGTAGAGGCGAGCATGAGGGCAGAGTAGAGGCGAGCATGAGGGCAGAGTAGAGGCGAGCATGAGGGCAGAGTAGAGGCGAGCATGAGGGCAGAGTACAGGCGAGCATGAGGGCAGAGCAGAGGCGAGCATGAGGGCAGAGGAGAGGCGAGCATGAGGGCAGAGTAGAGGCGAGCATGAGAAAATAATACAAGCGAGCATGAGGGCAGAGTAGAGGCGAGCATGAGGGCAGAGTAGAGGCGAGCATGAGGGCAGAGTACAGGCGAGCATGAGGGCAGAGTAGAGGCGAGCATGAGGGCAGAGTAGAGGCGAGCATGAGGGCAGAGTATAGGCGAGCATGAGGGCAGAGTAGAGGCGAGCATGCGGGCAGAGTAGAGGCGAGCATGAGGGTAGAGTACAGGCGAGCATGAGGGCAGAGTAGAGGCGAGCATGAGGGCAGAGTACACGCGAGCATGAGGGCAGAGTAGAGGCGAGCATGAGGCGAGCACGAGGGCAGAGTAGAGGCGAGCATGAGGGCAGAGTAGAGGCGAGCATGAGGGCAGAGTAGAGGCGAGCATGAGGGCAGAGTAGAGGCGAGCATGAGGGCAGAGTAGAGGCGAGCATGAGGGCAGAGTACAGGCGAGCATGAGGGTAGAGTACAGGCGAGCATGAGGGCAGAGTAGAGGCGAGCATGAGGGCAGAGTAGAGGCGAGCATGAGGGCAGAGTAGAGGCGAGCATGAGGGCAGAGTAGAGGCGAGCATGAGGGCAGAGTAGAGGCGAGCATGAGAAAATAATACAAGCGAGCATGAGGGCAGAGTAGAGGCGAGCATGAGGACAGAGTAGAGGCGAGCATGAGGGCAGAGTAGAGGCGAGCATGAGGGCAGAGTACAGGCGAGCATGAGGGCAGAGTAGAGGCGAGCATGAGGGCAGAGTAGAGGCGAGCATGAGGGCAGAGTACAGGCGAGCATGAGGGCAGAGTAGAGGCGAGCATGAGGGCAGAGTACAGGCGAGCATGAGGGCAGAGTAGAGGCGAGCATGAGGGCAGAGTACAGGCGAGCATGAGGGCAGAGTAGAGGCGAGCATGAGGGCAGAGTAGAGGCGAGCATGAGGGCAGAGTACAGGCGAGCATGAGGGCAGAGTAGAGGCGAGCATGAGGGCAGAGTAGAGACAAACATGAGGGCAGAGTAGAGGCGAGCATGAGGGCAGAGTACAGGCGAGCATGAGAAAATAATACAGGCGAGCATGAGGGCAGAGTAGAGGCGAGCATGAGGGCAGAGTAGAGGCGAGCATGAGGGCAGAGTAGAGGCGAGCATGAGGGCAGAGTAGAGGCGAGCATGAGGGCAGAGTAGAGGCGAGCATGAAGGCAGAGTACAGGCGGGCATGAGGGCAGAGTAGAGGCGAGCATGAGGGCAGAGTACAGGCGAGCATGAGGGCAGAGTACAGGCGAGCATGAGGGCAGAGTAGAGACGAGCATGAGGGCAGAGTAGAGACGAGCATGAGGGCAGAGTAGAGGCGAGCATGAGGGCAGAGTACAGGCGAGCATGAGGGCAGAGTAGAGGCGAGCATGAGGGCAGAGTACAGGCGAGCATGAGGGCAGAGTAGAGGCGAGCATGAGGGCAGAGTAGAGGCGAGCATGAGGGCAGAGTACAGGCGAGCATGAGGGCAGAGTAGAGGCGAGCATGAGGGCAGAGTAGAGACAAACATGAGGGCAGAGTAGAGGCGAGCATGAGGGCAGAGTACAGGCGAGCATGAGAAAATAATACAGGCGAGCATGAGGGCAGAGTAGAGGCGAGCATGAGGGCAGAGTAGAGGCGAGCATGAGGGCAGAGTAGAGGCGAGCATGAGGGCAGAGTAGAGGCGAGCATGAGGGCAGAGTACAGACGAGCATGAGGGCAGAGTACAGGCGAGCATGAGGGCAGAGTAGAGGCGAGCATGAGGGCAGAGTACAGGCGAGCATGAGGGCAGAGTACAGGCGAGCATGAGGGCAGAGTAGAGACGAGCATGAGGGCAGAGTAGAGACGAGCATGAGGGCAGAGTAGAGGCGAGCATGAGGGCAGAGTAGAGGCGAGCATGAGGGCAGAGTAGAGGCGAGCATGAGGGCAGAGTACAGGCGAGCATGAGGGCAGAGTAGAGGCGAGCATGAGGGCAGAGTAGAGGCGAGCATGAGAAAATAATACAGGCGAGCATGAGGGCAGAGTAGAGGCGAGCATGAGGGCAGAGTAGAGGCGAGCATGAGGGCAGAGTAGAGGCGAGCATGAGGGCAGAGTAGAGGCGAGCATGAGAAAATAATACAGGCGAGCATGAGGGCAGAGTAGAGGCGAGCATGAGGGCAGAGTAGAGGTGAGCATGAGGGCAGAGTAGAGGCGAGCATGAGGGCAGAGTAGAGGCGAGCATGAGGGCAGAGTACAGTCGAGCATGAGGGCAGAGTAGAGGCGAGCATGAGGGCAGAGTAGAGGCGAGCATGAGGGCAGAGTACAGGCGAGCATGAGGGCAGAGTAGAGGCGAGCATGAGGGCAGAGTAGAGGCGAGCATGAGGGCAGAGTAGAGGCGAGCATGAGAAAATAATACAAGCGAGCATGAGGGCAGAGTAGAGGCGAGCATGAGGGCAGAGTAGAGGCGAGCATGAGGGCAGAGTACAGGCGAGCATGAGGGCAGAGTAGAGGCGAGCATGAGGGCAGAGTAGAGGCGAGCATGAGGGCAGAGTAGAGGCGAGCATGAGGGCAGAGTAGAGGCGAGCATGAGGGCAGAGTAGAGGCGAGCATGAGGGCAGAGTAGAGGCGAGCATGAGGGCAGAGTAGAGGCGAGCATGAGGGCAGAGTAGAGGCGAGCATGAGGGCAGAGTAGAGGCGAGCATGAGAAAATAATACAAGCGAGCATGAGGGCAGAGTAGAGGCGAGCATGAGGGCAGAGTACAGGCGAGCATGAGGGCAGAGTAGAGGCGAGCATGAGGGCAGAGTAGAGGCGAGCATGAGGGCAGAGTACAGGCGAGCATGAGGGCAGAGTAGAGGCGAGCATGAGGGCAGAGTAGAGACAAACATGAGGGCAGAGTAGAGGCGAGCATGAGGGCAGAGTACAGGCGATCATGAGAAAATAATACAGGCGAGCATGAGGGCAGAGTAGAGGCGAGCATGAGGGCAGAGTAGAGGCGAGCATGAGGGCAGAGTAGAGGCGAGCATGAGGGCAGAGTAGAGGCGAGCATGAGGGAGATGGAATGGAAGTGAAGAAGGGTTGAGGGGCTCTCACTCGGTCCGCGGGGCCACAGCAGCCATGCGACCACCGCGGCCAGCAGGGAGAAGCCAGCAAAGCAGCCCAGAACAATGCCAACTATGGCACCCGTTGACAGAGACGACACTGCCACGGAATGGGACGTAAAGGAGAATTGTGGCGGTTAGGGGGTGTTGTCGAGACGAAGAAAGGAGTGATAATGACAACAGCCAGATGAGTTTTGAGACGTCTTTAGGAACACAGGCTCATAGACAGAGATGACACTGCCAAGGCAAGGAATGGAAATGGGCCGGTGATACGCGTGTGTATAGCAGAAGCTACTTGAAACGTAGCTATTGGTGCAGAACATAGGAATGATGTAGCAGTATGGAGCTGTAAGAAGGAATCAAGGGTTACCAGTTGTGGTGGAGGGTTACCAGTGGTGGTGCTGGTGGTGGAGTGCACGATGGCGCATGTGGAGGAGCCGTTGCCCGAGTTGACAGTGCTGTACCCGGCATCACAGAGGCACGTGAAGTTGGTGGGGGAGGCGGGGGCAGCCGGCACACACGACCCATGGCCGTCACACGGGCCAAGGTCAGTCATGCTGCAAAACGCCTGGCAGGCTGCCTTGCTGCGCTGGGCGGCGTTGGACGAGCACTTCTTGCTTGGGGTGAGGGTTAGGCAGTTTCCCGACAGACTCACCCTCGCCGTCTTGCCCGACTGCGCCACGGATGAACTTTGAGCAAGATTGCCGCACTTGCCACCATAATTTTGCCATGCAGAGGTGTCCCTTATATACAAGTTGTTGGGCTCGCTGGCTTCGGTGGGGCAGGCCTTGCAGCCGGCAGCAAAGAGCACCCCATCTCCAAAGAAGAAGTTGTGAGCCAAGTTGATGAGGACATTGCCATCCGTCGCTATGTTTTCAAAGTCACGGTTGATGCGCCCATACAGGCTGTTGCCACTCACATCACTGCGGGCAGCACATGAGAATCATGGAGGGCAGAAAATGATATTGAATGTTTGGTTGCAAAATGTCCTACCAGAAAATGATGTCAAAGCTGAGTGCATAATACTGTCGGTGCAATGCCCACGTCGAAAGTGTGAGCTCTCATGGATGGTACTGAGAATAGTGTATGCACGGTAGGCTCACATGTGGCTGATGCACGTGTCAAAGAAGCAGTCAGGCAGGGGTCCATAGAGGTAGTTGTTGCTGATCATGCTGCCAGCAGCACAGCACACAACATGCCAAACCGTGGGTCACACACCCATACAGAATGGCAAACACACAAAAGTGAAACTATTTCCCCAAACATCCCATACATCAGCTATTACACCCATACATTTCAACAATCTCCAAAATCATGAAAACATGAGGAGTAAGTCCCTCGGCTGGCAAAAACATTAAATTAAAAAAAAAAAAAAAAAATTCATGTGTTGCTCACAAGCGCCACAGCCAGGGCAGCGAGCACAGGACAGTTGGCAGAGGGCCTTCAATCTTGTTGTTGTCCAACCAGCTGGGTGAGCAGACAGAGCAGTGGCAGGAATGAAGGCGGGAATGGTTGCATAAAGAGCAGGGGGTGGAGTGGGGATGACACAGGTGATGTTTGCGTGTTTTGGTCTTTTGTATTCATTTCATGGCGTGGAAGTTTGCTAGGTTTCGTATAGAACCGACGTATTACAAGCTTGTGCTTGTGATGCCTGTATGTTGTTTGAAAAATGTATGAGGAAAGCACATAGCCCCCTTACATCTGTTCAAGATTCTCCAGTCGACTGATGGCATCTGGTAGACTGCCACTCAGATGGTTGTTGGCCAAGTAGCTGGCGGGCAATGGCAATGGCAGGGGGACAGAGCGATGTATTTGAAGGGTAATAGCAATGACAAGGGGAGACAGCAAGGAGTAGCTGAAGAGCAATGGCTGAAGTAGCGGAAGAGCAAGAGCTATGGCAGGGAGATATTCCAATGAGAAGCAGCGAATGCAAGAGGAGTGCAGGCTGGTGCAGGAGTACCACCGGGCAGAGGTAGGAACATGTGATGGGCACTTAGAAAGGGGATCCCTAATCACATGAGGCTTACATGTATGTCAGATTCCTCATGGTGAAGATGGCTGAAGGGATGGTGCCAGTTAGCATGTTGTTGTTGAGAAAACTGCAGAGCAGGGAATAGCAACGGGGTACATTGGTTGGAAGTGCAAATCAAGCATATGTAGATGCGTGTGCGCATAGGCTGCCACTGCTACCTTTCTCCTGCCATTGGCTGCGTGCCACTACAAAGGTTCGACGGTGACTTTTGTACACGACATCCCACCTTGTTCAGATGGGAATAGCTCCATGAGTATGTGCTCATGGCAGGCATTATGGCTTGTTGTGGCACAAGAAGAGAAGCCTCACATGCCAATGAGGTTGGTGAGGGTGGAGATGGAGTCGGGGATCGACCCTGTGAAGTTGTTGCCGCTGAGATTTCTGCGCCACAACACAGGCGAGGCAGCAGCGAGATAGCCTCTCGTGAGTGGGGTGAACGCAACAGCTTACTATGGGTGCAATGCACTATATGCGAAAATGAGCATTTGAACCAACCCGACCTGGCCCGATTTGGGCCAGCCGGGCGGGTACTGGGTCGGGTCAGCTCCATTCTTCCCGGGTTGGGGTTTCCAAAAACCCGACCCAAAGGACCGGGACAAGCCTGGCAAGCCCCCGGGTCAGGTACAGAAACCTGCTTTCACCCACGCTCTGCACGGATCTGGCAACGGAATGCGAGTATGATTTGCATCCATCGACTTTTGACAATTTATATCTTGTTTTTTTTATTAATATTATTTGAAAATTTCAGTCGAAGTTTTTCACCAAGATACAATACTTTTCCAGACCAAAATTATCAAAAATTGGGTGAAACATCGTACGTGATTTTTTCGCCCAAAATATGAAATAAAACGGCACAATTTTGCACCCTGGTGGTGCTAAGGCCAAGATTGAGCAAGCGTTGTTTAGAGTGGGAAAAGGAGGAAAAGAGCGTGAGAAGGCTTATTTACATCTGTTCACAACTGACGTTCCAACGTGAGAAGTCTGGTAAGGAGCCCGTGAAGTCATTTCCTCCCAGACCACTGCCCAATTCAAAGGGAGACGAAGATTCCAAGGGCATGAAAGTTAACCACGAAGAGACGATATTGCACCACGCACACACAATGGTGGCGACACACACAGTGGTGGCAGCACACAGTGGTTCTTCTTACAGCATGCGAAGAGAATGTGAGACTGTGAGAGTCCGTGGGAGTTCCCCAGAAAGAGAGTTGTTGAATAGATCCCTGCGTTCGGAAATTAAAGGGAAGGCTGGATGCAGCAGTTGGAAAACCAAGCATACTGCCAACCAAAGCACATGAATGCATTGTGACCTCTACGAAACGGCTTATGAGTCAACTCAAATGCATTCATTAATGTGCTTTGGCACTCAAAAATTGACTCATCACACATGAATGCACCGTGGCATCGGCTAGGCCGACAACAATCTTGAGGGATGCTTGAGAGGTGCAGGTAGAAACATCCAAAGCAGGTAGCATGCAACCTCCTGATATGGTGTTTGGCAGTGGAGCACAGTACTTGCAAAATACCATTTGACATATCAGGGATAATAGTATCTACTTTTGTATCCATACTCAGACCTTCACCCTTTCTTTCATTGAGAGAAAGACAAGGTGGAATGAAAAGAATCTTCTGAAACAAGTGTACTGGGGCTACTTACAGCCAGTACAAGTTGGGTAGCCGAAGTAGGCCGGACGGGATGGTTCCATGGAAATTGTTGCTGCTGAGATATCTGCACAATAGTATCAAGAGACTCAAATTTACCTCAGATATTCAAGCACAAGGCTAAACAGATCCTCAACCCTGCTACAGCTTGCAGCAGTGCAACTTACATGCCACTCAGGTAGACAAGCTTGGTCAATTCGCGGGGGATAGTCCCTGTGAAACTGTTGTTGGCCAAGTTCCTGCCATGCCATGGCCATTTTGACTGCGATTGCCATTCGAGTTGTTCAGGTAGTTGCTGTTGGAAGTACTGCAAGAAATGGCAGCAGTTACTTCATCAGTGCAACCTGCCTTTGTTTGAGTGAGGTCACGCATGGATGGATCACAGGCATGAATAAAAGGCTCCTCTGTGCAGTTCGGCTGGATTCAATCCAAACGACAGCGTGCCGGCTCGGCTCGGCACTTTGTTTTGCTTGTGTTTTTGCTCCTTTAGTGCACCTCGCTTTTGTTCAAGGCCACGAGTGGATGGTCTTACAGGATAGAAAGGAACTCCTGGCGCATAATAAAATCTGGGAAGGTTCCTGTGAAATGGTTGTTTCCAAAATTCCTGAATGAGGCATAGGGCATGGCAGGGGAATACTGAAACAAAAACATAGGAAAGCACGCATTCATTTGCTCATGTACAGGCCACTGCATGTGTGCTCTGGAACTTGCACAGGAATGCAGGAAAACAGTTGTGAATTGTGAGCAGATTTTCGAACACCTATTTGGTTCGACTCGAAATTTTTTGCTGAAAGTGTTCAACCCGAACGTGTTCGAGTTCGGGCCGAACATGTTCGATTTGGATGGTCTTTTCTGACGCGCCGCCTTGAACCTCCAACATGTTCGAGTTCGAAAACGACCTGCGCGAACTTCAACGTGTTCGCGATTAAAACCAGCGAGCATTGGCTGCGCTGGTTTGCAATTTAGGGTTGCAGAAACTAGATTGAGATAATTTCGATCTCAATCACTCTAGCTAATGGTTAGTAAGTAATAGCTTAGGCACTACGTAGCCACTTACATACGCCATGAAGTGCGTGGATTAGGTTTAGCGCCATGAAGTGCGCAGATTAGGTTTAGCGCCATGAAGTGCGCAGATTAGGTTTAGTGCCATGAAGTGCGCAAATTAGGTTTAGCGCCATGATGTGCGCAGATTAGGTCTAGCGCCATGATGTGCGCAGATTAGGTCTAGCGCCATGATGTGCGCAGATTAGGTTTAGCGCCATGATATGCGCAGATTAGGTTTAGTGCCATGATGTGCGCAGATTAGGTTTAGCGCCATGAAGTGCGCAGATTAGGTTTAGTGCCATGAAGTGCGCAAATTAGGTTTAGCGCCATGATGTGCGCAGATTAGGTCTAGCGCCCTGATGTGCGCAGATTAGGTCTAGCGCCATGATGTGCGCAGATTAGGTTTAGCGCCATGATATGCGCAGATTAGGTTTAGTGCCATGATGTGCGCGGATTGGGTTTATCGTAATTGTGGGAGGTAGCGTGTGAAGTGAGTGTGTGTTTGCTCGAGTCAGCAGGCCTGGTTGGGTTTGGGAGGTGCATTGTGGTACGGTGGGTTTTGGATGGGAGGTTGGCTGGGCAAAAATTGCAAAAGGACTGTTACGATAGAATCGAAACAGTGAAGCGCAAAAATTTGGTAGCGGAAACCCCCCAGGATGTGTTTACAGTAAATATTCTAGTAAATTTGGTAGCGGAAACATATTGGAGTTCATGATGAGACTTGAAATGTTCAGGAGAACATGTGAGTGTTCGGCTCTGAAGGCAAACTCTCTAACATGCATTTTCTGCAATACTGTTCGGTAAATCTGACATGTTCGGAAAGCTTCGAGTCAAACGTGTTAGGATTCGTGCGTCGCTCATGCATATAGTTGTGAAGATATGAGTTTTTTCAAGTGCATACACTTAGGGCTTGTAGAATCGCCGCACCTAAAAATTAGGCCACTAGCCAAATGGCCGAATTGGCGAAAGTAGCCGTTTGCGAAAATTACAAAGACACTCACAACCAGTGTTAATTTCACCAATTAAAATTGAAATTGATGGCCGTTTTGAAAGTCGACTCGTATCCGACACCATGTCGACTCCAATTCGGCCAAGTAGTCGACACCCACCGGTTCTTCATGACGTTCACCCCCGGCAGGCGTTCGACCAGCTCCCAAGTGCCCATGTTGATGAGGCTGCGAATCTCCTCCTCCATGGCGGCCTTCACCGCCGGGCCCTTCCAGCTTGCCAATGCCTCTTTCACCATCATCGTCGAGATGTTCCAACGGTGCTCGGGGTCGGCTAGCATGTCGGGGTCGAGCTCTGGAAACTCCTCATCCTCCTTGGCGTCGTCGTACAGCAGGTCGTCGTCACCGTCGTCCACGTCGTACACCGTGGTGAACGCCGCGGGGACGAAGAAGTCAGGCGGCCTCCGAAGTCGGCCTGAACGTCGTGGTCCTGGTTGGACCTCCTCGGCGTTCCCTCCATCGTCGCCGTCGCTGCCCTTGGCATTCTGCTGCACTGCATCCGGCGTCCCTGCCGACTTCTCCCCTGTGGTCGGCGTCCCAGCCGACTTCTCCCCTGTGATCGGCTCCCTTGCCGGCTGCTCGGTAGTCGGCTTCACGGCTGCCTGCTCCTTTGTCGGCCGCTGCTCCTAGACCTGCTTCTGGACCTGCTCCTCCCCTGTCGACGTTGACTGCAAACCCACGTCGACCTGCCGCTCGTCACCTCGGCCACCGGCGATGCACCTGGCCGAAGGCGACGTCCCACTACTCCCCTTATCGCTGGAGGCCAATACCGAGGTCAGCCCATGCAGGTCGGCCACGAGGGGAGGGGCAGGGGTCAGAGGGGGAGGGGTAGGGGGGCGGACGTCCTCGACGTCCTCAGTAGCAAGCTCACAGACCTCGGCAAGCAGCGGCAGCGTCGCCGACGAGGTGTCAGAGGGCGGGGTGGACGACGAGCGGCCAGACACCGGCCCATGCTCCGCCTTCCACTCGGCCAGCGACATCTCCTCGTAGAACACCACGTACGACGTGGTGACCACTCGGTCGGTGTCGACGTCGAGGAGCTCCCAGCCCTTGCTCGCCGCCGACACGCCAAGGTGCAGGCCCCACCTGGCCTTCGGCTTCAGCTTCCCACCACGCTGCTGCTCAGGGACAAGGAACTGCACCATGCAGCCCCACACCCGTGCCAGCGACAAGTCGGGCTTCTTCCCGGTCAGCAGCTGGTACAGCGTCGTCCCCGGCGGCAGCGCCGACCTCTCAAGGCAGTTGCGGACCCAGACGCCCTGCCGGAGAGCGAGGTGCCACCAGTGGTGCTGCACGCCCATGTGCAGCAGCATTGTCCACACCGACTCCACCACCGTCCTCATCTGAGGTCGTGGACGATCCCCTTGCCGTTCACGAAGTCGGTGAACTGCTTCCCGAGGAACTCCCCTCCCGGGTCAGAGCGCAGCATCAACACCGACTTCTTCGTCTGCCGCTCAGCCAACGCCAGCCACTGCACGAACACCCGCAACGCATCTGACTTCTTGGCGACCGGCTTCACCCACACGTAGCGGGTCTTGCGGTCCTTCAGCAGCAAGAAGTACAGGCTGCTATCCTTGGCAGCCACGCGGAACGGCCCGCACAGGTCGATGTGCACGACGGCCAGCACGTCGTCGGCGTCGGAGCCTTGGTCGGGGAAGGTGTGCCACGCCAGTTTCCTGCCGACGCACGTGACACACGGGGAGTCGGCGTCCGTCGCCGACTTGAGGTCCAGCCCAATGGCGACCTTGTTCTTCGCCGAGCTCCGTATGGTGTCCATGCCGACATGTGCAAGCCGCGCATGCATCCGGTCCGGGGTCGACTTCGTCTTCGAGACGATCGCCCGCAGAGCCACAACCTCCGTCGTGGGCGACGTCGACCTCGTTGAGCAGGGACGCAGGTCGGTGCAGAGGACACGCCCGGAGTACGTCGCCCGACTGAGCACCGCTCCGGCTGCAGAGACGAGCATCATTCCCTCTCCGTCCTCGTGCAGCTTCACGCCGTGCTCCTTCAGCAGGCCGGACGACAGCAGGTTGGCCCGCACACCCGGGACATACAGTACGTCGGGGATGAGTACCTGCTTCCCGGCCTCCCCTTGTAGGGCGACGGTGCCACGGCACTGGATGTCCTGCAGCGCCCCATTGAAGCCGCGCACATGCCTGATGGCGCCGCTCGGGTGCAGGTCAACGAAGGCTTCCTTCGTCCCCATCAGGTGGTGGGAGCAACCGCTGTCGAGCAGGACCACCGCCGGGTTCGCCTGCACAGCTGCCGCCACCGCCTGGAAGTCCTCTCCGGCCTCCGGCGCCAGCGAGACGGTCGGCTCCACGACGCTGACCAGCGAGCACGACGCCGTCTTGTCATCCCGCGCCTTGCCGCTAGCAGGGGAGTCGGCGTCCTTCGCCGAAGTCGACATCTTGGTCGACTGCTTCTCCTTGCGCGGCCGGTTTCCCTCTTTGACGAGGACGACGACTGCTCGACCTCCCGCGGCCGCCCTTGTCGTTGTCGTCGGAGTCACTGCGGTCGGGACACTCGAAGGAGAGGTGATCGGGGCTGTGGCAGATCCAGCACTCTCGACGTCGACCTCCTCCTTCTCGACCGCCGTCCTTGGTCGACTTCTTCTCGACCTCCTTGGTCGACTTCCAGCCACCACTCCCGCCGCCACCAGACTGTCCGCGCTGTCCTGGTCGGCCTCCTTGCTTCGCCGGGGCGACGAAGTTGGCTTGCGCCAAGAGCTCCTGTGACCGCTCAGCCTCCTGCATCGCCTCGTCCTGCAGGATGTACGAGGTCAGGTTGTCCTCGTTGAGCGTCGCCCTTGTGCTCGGCGCCATTGACAGCCGCTTCAGAAGGTTATAGCTGCTAGAAAGTCCCTGCATGACATGGGTGATGTACGACGCCGTGGAGTACTGCGCGCCGGCCATCCAGATGGTGGCAAGAATTCGTCGTGCTCGGTTGCAGTAGTCAGTCGCTGTCTCCTCGTCACCCATACGCAGGTGCGTCAGCTGTCCCTCCAGCTGGGCAATGAACAGGTCATCGGTGACCTGGTACGTCGACTCAATGAAGTGCCACGCCCGGTGGCCGGCGTCGATGTACTCCGAGCACCACTTTAAGGCGATCTGCACGCCCGGCGAGCAGCACCGCGAGATGATCGTGAAGGTCAACAGCTGCACGGCGCGAAACTCCGCCCGCAAGTCGGGGTGGTGCTCCCCCGGCGTCGCCACGGTCCCTCGGGCGAAGCCGATCAGCCCGGCCATCTCCAGCTGGGGCTCGATAGCTTCCTTCCAGGTGAGAATGTCGGGTCGACCGACCAATGGGGGGGTGACTGAGATCCTGTCCGGCGTGAACTTGAAGTAGCCGTAGCTCGGCGCAATCCCGCCTGCCGTCACCTGGGACGCCGACATCGGCGACAGCCCACTCCGTCGACCTCCGACGTCACCCTGCAAAGAGCCTGCAGCCGCCGACGACTGCATCCCTTGCGTCTGAACGCCGCCGACTTCACCGGCGTGTATCACACCTCTCTGCCTCGACGTACCTCCACCACTGCTGCCGGCTTGACCACCACCGGCGTTGACGCCCACGTCGACGCCGCCTTCGTTGTTCACCGGACGAGGAGAGGCAGGTCGAGACGGGTGCTCTGTCGCCCACATGGAGCGGAGTCCAGCCTTGACGACCGCCCAGGGCAAGTCGCCATACTCGTTGGCCTCGTGCTTCCTCCTCGCGTTCTCCAACCGTGCCTCCAGGGAGTCCACCACCCCCGCGTCACCTACGGCTCCTACCATAGTGACTACCGCACAGTTGCCGGCCTGTAACTACAAAATAGGTAAGTGGTGTCTACGTCGACCTGACTGAAAGGTAAGTTGTGTGCCGTCCACGCTCACCGCACCATGCGGAGATAACTGCTACAACGGGAGCTAGACTACGGGCTAGGCACGGGTGCTCGTGTGATCTCTGCGTTCGTTAGTCCTTAGTCGTTTTCCTTGTGCACACACTACTTGCTAGTTCACGGGGAAAATTGGCAAGAGTTCCACTAGGAAAAGTTCAGAACAATGATACAATGAAGTTGGCATAGCAAGACTACATCAGAGCAAGCATTCAGGTCAGCCAACTGCCAGCGCAGCTTGGTCGACCGCGTTCCAGCACGACTTGGTCGATCGCGCTCCAGCAAGGCAAGGTCGACGGCGTGCCAACGTCGCATGTTGACAGCGTGCCAGCGTTGCTTGCGCAGAACAGCAGTGCACCCGCTTCGCAGGTGTGCGCAGATGATTGGCATCCAGAGTCTCGTCACCTGCACAGCGCACACACCACGTCAACCTCGTGCTCGGCGTCCTGAGTCGAGGTCGATGTCGGCCCCTCCTTCGTCGACCACCAGGTCCAGTCGACCACCCGCAGGTCGACCAGCAGTCCGTCACCCGACCACCGAAGTCGGCTTCCCCAAGTTGATGTCACCAAGTTGACGTCCTCCGCAGGTCGACTCCCAAGTCGACCCCCCCCGAAGTCGGCGCCACCCTGGAGTCGGCGCCCGTGCAGTGATCCCCGTGCAGGTCGACCTCCTCGTCAACCAGCTGGCCCACTGCCGCAGGTCGGCTGCTCCCCTCACCCCGACCACGATGTCGGCTCCGCCCAAGCGAGGACGGGGCCAACACACAACTCCCGTTGACAGAATATTCTTTGTGGTTCTTGTGTGAACAATTGTGATTGAGTTAAGTTTCAGCTACAGCATATCCCTTAGGGCGCCAAAATTCAGAACTCAAGAAATGCTTCATCTTTTGATACGAAGTTATGCTTCATCTTTTGTTGTTTTCCCAGGTTGGAAAAATAGAACCAGAGGTTGTTTACCAACCTACCACCTGCTGTTTTGTCTAGCCAGGTTGGTTCTGTTGCTTGGAATTATTTGGGATCATCCCTGGTTGTTCCCAGGTTTATTCCCAAGGTCCTTGCTAGCTAGAACTACTTATTCCTTCTCTGTTTGTACCTGGATATACTCAGTTTGATTCAAGCGAATTCCTCCCTTCCTGGAATTTCGTTTCTACGCGGTGCAATGGCGGAATGCTACCCGAGTCAACGCTAGTACGCTAGCACTCCAACACTAGGCAAACGCTGTCCGAGCCATAACTTCGTAATGGCAGAACCGGTTCCACGCCCTTATTCTGGTTGAATCGAAGCGGGACTTTCGTTATGGCATATTTCGCAAGGTTGGTGAAGATAGATTCAATGCAGCCATGTCATACCAAATGTCTGCTAGCAAAATAATTCAGCTAAAAAAAACCATTAATTTTACAATATAACAATGCATTTTCCAAATCAGTGTCGGATGCTTTATGTCCTATGTCCTGGCAATGCAAGTATGTTCAACAAGGTTGTGGATAAAACCTGCCACGTTGTTTGTTATAACTTTGCACAATATTTTCATGCGAAGCAACTCGGGTCCTTCATATTTTGTACCCGTTGAAAAGGGACGCCTTTATTTGTAGAGTTTATATCACGCTAGGGTGTTATACCCGGGGAATTACAGTAAACATTCATGCCAAATACACATGGGTACCGTCATTATGGGCATTTTTAACGCCCTTTGGTTGGCTTCGAGTGCAGCCAGCTCTTGAGGCCATCACCTATCGAGCCAACGCGCACAAATGAACTCACACCAGACTGTGAACCATGCGGCCTCTCAGCCTCCCTCCTGCTGTCTCCAAATGACATAGCAAAAGCATCCCTAGTTTAACTACCCTTGTTGCTTTCACTCTCTTCTTCTGTGGCACTCTCCCACTCATCCTCCTTGTCGGGGCAGTGCTTGGCAATGAGGGCACTGAGGCGGTATGCCACATCCTTCATAGTGGGTCGCCGTGTGCCGGGAGACTTGATGCAGTCCAGAGCCAGGTCTGCAAGTTCCACTATAGCCTCTTCACTTGCCGCCGGCATCTTGCTGTCCCTCAGCTCTTCTAGCTCATATGTCTCCACCAGCTTCATAGCCTGGAAGGAGTTTATAAAAGAAAGGGTGATGGAAAGCAGCATGCTAAGTATGGAAGACGGTGGAAGGCAGCAAGATGACAAAAACATTACTGTACAAATGAGTGGTAGCACAAAAGTGAATTACGGATAAATGAGTGGCCATTAGATCCATTTGAGATTCGATGGACATTAACATTATCTTAAATGCACTATTTTTATTTGTTTTTTAGCAAACTCAAATCTTGGATAACACACTTACCCATTTGCATATGTGCGTTCTTGTGTTGACTTGGGGCGACTTTCCACTCAGCAGCTCAAGAAGCACAACTCCAAAGCTGCAAGCAATCATGCATTTAATATAAGAGGGAAAAAGATGGAGAAAAAGAGAGAGAGAGGTACAGGGTACAGGTATTTAGCATAACCTGGATATTAAGAGAAACAGGGGCGCAGAAGTGTAATGTGTTGTGGAAAGGAACAAGCATACTGACCTGAACACGTCACTCTTGGCTGTGATGACATTGGTGCGGTTGTAATCCGGATCCACATAGCCCGGAGTGCCAGCAACTCGCGTGGCATCAGCATCGCCGTGAGTGAGGCGCTTGAGCAGCCCAAAGTCAGCCACCTTGGCTTGCATGTCTTCAGTCACAAGAATGTTGGCGGGCTTGATGTCACAGTGAACGATGGGCGCGTCAAACCCTTGCAGGTACGCCAAGCCCTCTGCTGCTCCCAGTGCCAGGCGCAGCCTCTGGCGTAGAGACAGCGGACCTGGGCCATGCAACGAGTATACCATGTAGTGAGAAAAACAAACAACATATGGATGATAGGTTTGTGAGTGATGGTGTCATGCTGTGCAAGAAAATTAATAATAATGTAAACAAAAGGCGCGTGGCAACCATAGTGCAAACTCACGCTTGGTCCTGTGGATATGGTAATCCATGTCCCTGTTGCCTATGAAATCGTACACGAGGATCTGCTCCTGCTTGCCTGTCTCCACGTTCTGGTCCAGGCAAAAGCCCAGCAGGCGCACAAGGTGTGTGTGGTGGAGAGAGGCCATGGCTCGCACCTGTAGTGAGAACACAAGACAGGCAATGACGCACATGGCCATGGAATGGCGGGCATTCAGTTCGCAGGTCAGCAGTTGTCACATGTACATGGATCACAATGCAGGGGGATGTGCATGGATTTAAGCTGGAGGTCAGCATTTTGAAGAACACAATGTGGCCCCGAATTAGAATGTTAGCATTCTGAGCAACAAAAAATATTCCTAGAATCTAAGTCACTACACCACTGGGATAAAAGCGCTTTTTAAAGTAGTGAGCGCGTCCATTATCCCCTAGGCAAGCGTGCTTGTAGCCATTTCTCAGTATCAATCGGGGGATCCCCAGTGCACGTCTACTGGCACCCCCCCCCCAACCCCTCACCCCTCACTGGGATGACTTAGGACACGGTACAGTGGCAACAACACATGGGCGCCAGTATGTGCGCATATGAAGTTTCGAATCGGAAACCTTTGCTCTGTTATCACGTCAGGATTAAGCTACTGCACAACTAGGATGGAATGGTTGTTAAGGAGCGGGTGAGTGCATCCATAAACCCCATGCAAGAGTGCTTGTAAACCTTCCCTGGGATCAATCGAGGATTCACAGTGCATGTGTTCTGACAAGTACTGATTTTTTTGTCCTCACCTCCGTTTCGAAGTCGTTGGTCATGATGGTGGATCGCTTGATGGCCCACAGCTGGCCCTGTGGAGAGCGGCCTTTGTATACAATGCCAAAGCCACCCTTGCCCAGCACATTGTCCTCCGACCAGTTGTTGGTGGCCCTTAGCATCTGCTGCAGCGAGAATTGCTCGCACACATCCAGCCCCTCCCACTTCTCTGCACACAGAAAAAATCCAGACTAGAGGTGTGAGGGACTAAGGGTGTAGATGCGTGGACAGAGCATGAGAAAAGAGTGGAGGCGAGCATGAGGGCAGAGTAGAGGCGAGCATGAGGGCAGAGTAGAGGCGAGCATGAGGGCAGAGTAGAGGCGAGCATGACAGCAGAGTAGAGGCGAGCATGAGGGCAGAGTAGAGACGAGCATGAGGGCAGAGTAGAGGCGAGCATGAGGGCAGAGTACAGGCGAGCATGAGGGCAGAGTAGAGGCGAGCATGAGGGCAGAGTAGAGGCGAGCATGAGGGCAGAGTAGAGGCGAGCATGAGGGCAGAGTAGAGGCGAGCATGAGGGCAGAGTAGAGACGAGCATGAGGGAAGAGTAGAGGCGAGCATGAGGGCAGAGTAGAGGCGAGCATGAGGGCAGAGTAGAGGCGAGCATGAGGGCAGAGTAGAGGCGAGCATGACAGCAGAGTAGAGGCGAGCATGAGGGCAGAGTAGAGACGAGCATGAGGGCAGAGTAGAGGCGAGCATGAGGGCAGAGTAGAGGCGAGCATGAGGGCAGAGTAGAGGCGAGCATGAGGGCAGAGTAGAGGCGAGCATGAGGGCAGAGTAGAGGCGAGCATGAGGGCAGAGTAGAGGCGAGCATGAGGGCAGAGTAGAGACGAGCATGAGGGAAGAGTAGAGGCGAGCATGAGGGCAGAGTAGAGGCGAGCATGACGGCAGAGTAGAGGCGAGCATGAGGGCAGAGTAGAGGCGAACATGAGGGCAGAGTAGAGGCGAGCATGAGGGCAGAGTAGAGGCGAGCATGAGGGCAGAGTACAGGCGAGCATGAGGGCAGAGTACAAGCGAGCATGAGGGCAGAGTAGAGGCGAGCATGAGGGCAGAGTAGAAGCGAGCATGAGGGCAGAGTAGAGGCGAGCATGGGGGCAGAGTAGAGGCGAGCATGAGAAAAGAGTACAGGCAAGCACGAGGGCAGAGTAGAGGCGAGCATGAGGGCAGAGTAGAGGCGAGCATGAGGGCAGAGTAGAAGCAAGCATGAGGGCAGAGTAGAGGCGAGCATGAGGGCAGAGTAGAGGCGAGCATGAGGGCAGAGTAGAGGCGAGCATGAGGGCAGAGTAGAGGCGAGCATGAGGGCAGAGTAGAGGCGAGCATGAGGGCAGAGTAGAGGCGAGCATAAGGGCAGAGTAGAGGCGAGCATGAGAGCAGAGTAGAGGCGAGAATGAGGGCAGAGTAGAGGCGAGCATGGGGGCAGAGTAGAGGCGAGCATGAGGGCAGAGTAGAGGCGAGCATGAGGGCAGAGTAGAGGCGAGCATGAGGGCAGAGTAGAGACGAACATGAGGGCAGAGTAGAGGCGAGCATGAGGGCAGAGTAGAGGCGAGCATGAGAAAATAATACAGGCGAGCATGAGGGCAGAGTAGAGGCGAGCATGAGGGCAGAGTAGAGGCGAGCATGAGGGCAGAGTAGAGGCGAGCATGAGGGCAGAGTAGAGGCGAGCATGAGGGCAGAGTAGAGACGAGCATGAGGGCAGAGTAGAGGCGAGCATGAGGGCAGAGTAGAGGCGAGCATGAGGGCAGAGTAGAGGCGAACATGAGGGCAGAGCAGAGGCGAGCATGAGGGCAGAGTACAGTCGAGCATGAGGGCAGAGTAGAGGCGAGCATGAGGGCAGAGTAGAGGCGAGCATGAGGGCAGAGTACAGGCAAGCATGAGGGCAGAGTAGAGGCGAGCATGAGGGCAGAGTAGAGGCGAGCATGAGGGCAGAGTAGAGGCGAGCATGAGAAAATAATACAAGCGAGCATGAGGGCAGAGTAGAGGCGAGCATGAGGGCAGAGTAGAGGCGAGCATGAGGGCAGAGTACAGGCGAGCATGAGGGCAGAGTAGAGGCGAGCATGAGGGCAGAGTAGAGGCGAGCATGAGGGCAGAGTAGAGGCGAGCATGAGGGCAGAGTAGAGGCGAGCATGAGGGCAGAGTACAGGCGAGCATGAGGGTAGAGTAGAGGCGAGCATGAGGGCAGAGTAGAGGCGAGCATGAGGGCAGAGTACAGGCAAGCATGAGGGCAGAGTAGAGGCGAGCATGAGGGCAGAGTAGAGGCGAGCATGAGGGCAGAGTACAGGCGAGCATGAGGGCAGAGTAGAGGCGAGCATGAGGGCAGAGTACAGGCGAGCATGAGGGTAGAGTAGAGGCGAGCATGAGGGCAGAGTAGAGGCGAGCATGAGGGCAGAGTACAGGCGAGCATGAGGGCAGAGTAGAGGCGAGCATGAGGGCAGAGTACAGGCGAGCATGAGGGCAGAGTAGAGGCGAGCATGAGGGCAGAGTAGAGGCGAGCATGAGGGCAGAGTAGAGGCGAGCATGAGGGCAGAGTAGAGGCGAGCATGAGGTGAACTGCAGGGGCGACCAGCTGCAATCGCCAACCACCAAAAGACTTCTCCTCACTTCCCTTATCTTGCTTGCTAATGGAACAGTAGGTTTTCTCATGATCTTGATGTCTTGACTGCCTTGTTGATGAACTTCAAAAGTGAAAATGAACTCCCGAATAAATGTTCTTTTGCTCTGCAAGAGACTCCACACCCCACTCCCCCTCTCACTCGTGTGTATGTGTGTGAGCTTGCACATGGCTGCGAACACACAAGTGAGGTGTGTGGGGTTAAGTGACCTCCAGTTGTGCAGCATACCTCGAGAAGCCCGTACATGTGAGTGCACCACTGACTTGCTCATCCTGTGCAGATTTCGCACCAGGCAGAACTGGTTGAAGGCCGCATAAGAGGCTGCAAGTGATGTCATTTCCTTTCGCGGGTGCAGGCTGGTCTTTGGTCACGCCTGTTG
Source organism: Closterium sp. NIES-65 (assembly GCA_948144175.1). Lineage (NCBI taxonomy): Eukaryota > Viridiplantae > Streptophyta > Zygnematophyceae > Desmidiales > Closteriaceae > Closterium > Closterium sp. NIES-65. Next base: position 69,423 of record CANXME010000653.1, read on the forward strand.
TTGCATATCTCAACTTGTTCCAGCTTCATCTTCAACCTCCTCTGGTAGAGATACGCTTGCTGCATGTAAGGTATTTGCTGCAGCACCTCATTTTACTTTGGCTGCATTGACCACAGTAGCTGCATCATGTCTATGTAGATCTTGTTTTGCAAAATCTGGTCCATCTTCTTCATTTCCTTCTCCCCCTGAAGTCCACACCGCAACGTGAGGTGGGACTTTATTCGCGTTCTGTTGGTGTCCAAGCAAAGTCCCAGAATCCAGCAACATGTCATCAAAGGTGCGTGGTGAGTGAGTGTCCATGTCAACATCACGTGCCATGTCCATCACGACACAAGTCATGTGCGCGATACAATAGATGACGGATGCAATAGCAGATTGACCGTTCAATCCAAAATGACCATGCGCATTCGATGGTGCATCCTCATGAGTATGTCCAGATTCATGGGCAGAAACAAGTGCTGGCTCATATTCCACCATAAGCAATCCGAGCACATTCTTGCCAAGTCCAATTCGTACATTCCCATCTCCATCATCTGTAGTGTGAATTCGAGTTCCATGTTTTAGTAGCTGACAGAATGAAAGGAGATTACTCTTCAAACCGGGTACGTAGAGCACTTCGATGTACCAAACTGTTATCCCATAGGGTGCTTTTACTCTGATTGTGCCCACCATTGAGCTGTTCAGAGTGCTCCCATCGGCAAGCTCCATGCATACAGGCTCGTCCAACTCCTTCAAAACCTCAAACCATTGTTTATTCGATGTTATGTGCTGGCTGAATCCGCTATCCAGCAGCCATAAGAACCCTCCAGCCGAGGGTAGTGCAGCTTGGGATAACCGAATTGTTGCAATGCAGGTAATGGTATGTTTGGTGCTTGTCTTGGCTGCCCCTTGCTCTTTTGGCTCATTGTTGTCATGCTTGGGGCTGCCACTTCTTTGGGGAGAGGTTAAACGGCTGTTGCTGGTGCGTTGGTTGGCCCTCCTTTTGTTTTGAGGTTCCCACCCCAGTGGTGACCATCCTAGTGGTGTCGTGTGGCACTTATAGAATGGGTGGCCCAGTTGCTTGCAAATTCAGTGTACGAGAGTTGAGTGTCCGCCCCTTCCATCATTACTTTTCATTTTCTCCCCGTTTGTCACTTGCTGCCCTCCGCTTGAAGTTGCAGCATTCTCGGTCAAGGTACTCTCCATTGCATGTGAGTTGTTGTTGGGTGCAAATTCACATTGCACGACATCCTGCAGTCTGTTTGTACGACTATGCGTGTGCAAATGCATTTGGGTGTGAATGGAATGTTCGTGTGTTTGATTGCTTTCGCAATTTTTGCTTGAAGCATTTGCACGTACTCGCACATTGTGCGCTTCGGCACAACATTGTACGCGCTATGAACAGTACAAGCAGAAAGGACGAGCTCGCAAAGGAACCCAAGATGGAAGCTTTGCGGTTCGGTTGAATTGTTTGCGCAGATTCAGTTCTATCCAACTCGAAATTGTACTGTTTTGTTTGGTTGACAATAGTGTAGCAGGGCCGGCACTATAGGGGTACAATTTAGGTGAAGGTTGGATGTTGTTTATCTGTATCTGTATACTGCAGGGCCAGGGGAAACCAGCGGAACCAGCATTTGGCTGGTTGGGCAAAGACAAAACAGGTTTTGTTTTTAGGACTTGAACCTGGTTGTTGTTTTCCCAGGTTGGAAAAACAGAACCAGAGGTTGTTTACCAACCTACCACCTGCTGTTTTGTCCAGCCAGGTTGGTTCTGTTGCTTGGAATTATTTGGTATCATCCCTGGTTGTTCCCAGGTTTATTCCCAAAGTCCTTGCTAGCTAGAACCATTTATTCCTTCTCTGTTTGTACCTGGATATACTCAATTTGATTCAAGCAAATTCCTCCCTTCCTGGAATTTCGTTTCTACGCGGTGCAATGGCGGAATGCTACCCGAGTCAACGCTAGTACGCTAGCACTCCAACACTAGGCAAACGCTGTCCGAGCCATAACTTCGTAATGGCAGAACTTTTCGCGAGGCAACTTGGTTCATTTTAAAGCTCTTGGAGCGAGCTTCAATATAGGAAATTCTCAGCTAATTCCGATTAACGGTCTGCACGATACGCTGCGCGACGTTCGAGGTACTCTTGCTGTTTTGACTAAGTCCCTCTTGATCCCTCTCTCTACAAACTCGGACCCGAGGATAGGGGCTGGTCTTGTATCAGGCACCCAAGGACCCTTGGAGGTGACCCGAGGAGAGGTTTTAAGTTTGATAAAGTCTTAATAGCTTGAGTTTATTAAGCCCTTACATAAACAAGCTGGTATCAAAGCTAAGTTATAGTGATCCTCGTTATAGGTAGCTATGGCGGGCAACACCTTGACAGGAGCTGGTGAATCTTCAGCCCAAGATCGTAGCGGCAACCACGATTCTGATGTTTCGGCGCCAAGGGGAGCGCGAACAAACCAGGGCTCGCTGGTCAAGGAGGTGCTGAAGAACTTCACCGTCGAGAAGTTCAATGGTGAGGGCTATGATGATTGGGCCTGGAAAATGCAATTGTATTTCCGTCAGATCGATTTGCTGAAACTAATTATAGGGGAGGAGCCTAGACCGAGTGACCCCGCACTACAGGAACATTGGGATGAGCGCTCCTCGGCTGGCTACTATTTGATGTCGTAGAGTTTGGAGCTGGACCAGCGTCACCACGTCATGCACCTGCTGCCGGAGGTTGAGTGCGGTCCGAAGGCGTGGACTGTGTTGAAGGAACTGCACGCCCAGACCTTCGTTGTTGCAACGTTGATGCTGGAGAGGGAGCTGTCCGCGTTGCGCGTGAGCGAGGGAGAGCCGGTGCAACCTGTCCTCGACAAGATGCGCGACCTCTACGCGAAGTTGGTGACCGCGGGAATCATCTACCCGGAGCAGACCAAGTGCTTGAAGATGCTCTCGCTGCTGCTGGAATTGTGGCTTCAATTCACGAGCGGATTGAGCCTGCCGCAGAACCAGAGCTCGTGGACACTCGAGTGGGTGCGGACAAAGATTCTGGAGGAGGAGTTCTGTCGCCGCCAACTGAGGGGTGGAGACGACGGCAGCAGCGGCTACGGAATGCAAGGGAGCCGACGTGGCAGAGGACGTGGCTTTGGTGGTGCTAGACGCGGTGCAAAGAAGGACGACGACTCCAACGACCAACAAGGAGGTACCGGTTGGGGTCGCGGTGCGAAATCTGGACGTGGGGGCAAGTCGGGTGCTGGTGGCAAAATGAAAGGGAGTTGCTGGTATTGTGAGAAGGAGGGGCACCCCTGGTTTTTGTGCTATAAGAAACCCGACGGATGGACCCCCCAGAATCGTCACCAGGATGGCGGCGCGCAGAGGAACCAGAAAAACGGCGCGAGCATGGTCGCCGATTCGTCCGATAACAACCTGAAGAGCAACGGCGGTGCGGAAAAGAAGAAGGAGCGCACCGCGGGCTAGTTCTTCGATATTGGAGAGCAGGGGGAGCAAAGAGACGCCTCTGCCAAGGTTGGAGCAGAGCTGCACCCCCTGGACTATTGGGTGTTGGACACGGGCGCTGCTTGGAGGATGACGCCGCGCAAGGACCTGCTGGACCACGTACGCGCTGCACCGATCAACGAGGTGTGCTTCGCCTCTGGACATGCGCTGAAGGTGGCTGGTGCGGGACGAGCTGCGTTTAAGGGAGCGGATGGCAAGCCGGTGGTGCTGCACGACGTTCTCCTCGTTCTTGAACTCAAGGCCAACCTCATCTCCTGTCTCCAGGCTAGGACGTACCCGTATGGCTACTAAGAAGCTGATTGCAGGAGCTGATGTAGCAGAGCAGCAGCTTGGGACAGAGGAGGCATTGCTGATTCTACCGCATGGCCATGATCCGGATGACGAGGATGAACCTGCCTACTGTTTTCTTGCCCTTGCACAAGAGGAACCAGCTAGCATGGAGGAGGCATTAGCTGAACGAGATAGGGAGAAGTGGCTGGTTTCCAGGGATGCTGAGTACTAGAGCCTGCTCGAGAATGGAACATGGGAGCTGGTGGTGCTGCCTGAGGGGAAGAAAGCCGTACAGTGCAAGTGGGTGCTAAGGATCAAGACCGATGACAAGGGACGGGTCACCATCTACAAGAGAAGGCTGGTAGCTAAGGGGTTTATGCAGAAGGAGAAGCGGGACTTCAATGAGATCTTTGCTCCCACTGCCAAACCCCCTACCCTCCGTGTCTTGTTGGCAGATGCAACCGTTAGTGGGAAATTCATCATTCAGATGGATATATCAACGGCATTCCTCAATGGGATTTTAGAGGAGGATGTGTACATGACGCAGCCGCCTGGGTATGAGGATGGTACGGGCAGGGTGTGCAAGCTGAAAAAGTCCATCTATGGCTTGAAGCAGGCGCCACGCTGCTGGTACCAGAAGTTGGCAGCTGTTTTAGAGGTGATGGGATTCAGGACCAGCAGCTGTGATGAGAGCCTCTTTCTCAAGGGGGAGGGGGAGAAGCTGGTGCTGTTTCTGGTCTATGTGGACGACAATCTTCTCTTTAGCAGCAGCATGAAGGAGATTTAGAAGGTGCAGCAATAGCTGATGGAGAACTTCAAGTGCAAGAACCTTGGGGAGGTAAAATACTACATCGGGATGCACGTGGAGAGGGATCTGGAACACATGTGGTTGAAGCTGCACCAGGAGAAGTTCATCAAGGAGCTGGGGGAGAAGTACGGGATTGAGAATGAGCGCAAACTTGCAACTCCCCTGCCAGCAGAATTCAAGCTTGTGAAAGCTGCAGAGGATGAAGGGGTTGAAGCCGAGGAGCAGCAGCAATTTCAGTCATTGGTGGGCAGCCTCTTGTTTGTAGCAGTTCACACAAGGCCCGACATCTCTTTCTCGGTTGGGCAGCTGGTCAGGGTGGTCCAGAATCCATCAGAGGAGCACGTGGATGCAGCTGAGCGTGTGGTGAAGTATCTGAACTCTCACCCAAGCATTGGAGTTCAATACTCCGCATATGCACAGGTGGAGCAGAAAGGGGTTGAGGTGCTGAAAGAGAAGGGGGAGAGGCTTGGAGAAGGCAAGCTCTTTCTCACTTGCTTTACTGATGCTACGTGGGCCTCTGAGAAGGAGGATTCCTCATCTGTGGGAGGATACATCCGCGCAGCTTGGGGAGGACCTGTTACTTGGAGGTCAAAGAAGCAGACGGAGATGGCACTCTCTTCCGTGAAATCAGAGTACATGGCGATGTTCCATGAGGAGAAGGAGGTGATTTGGCTGAGGCTGTTAGAGGAGATTGGCCAGGAGCAAAAGGTTGCTACATCGTTGTTCTGTGATAGCAAGGGGGCTCTTGGGATGGCCAAGATCGCTGTGCTTTATGGGCTCAACAAGCACATGCGTATCAAGTGGCACTGGCTGCGTAAGGAGGTGAAGAGGGAGACGGTGAATTTGATCTACATCAAGACTCACCAGCAGCCAACAGACTTTCTCACCAAGAGGCTTGCGGATGAGCCTCATTGGCGTTGTGTGCGCATGAGTGGAATGAGCATGAACTAGCATGGAATGATGGGGATGCAGCCCGCAGGCTAAGGGGGAGTGTGTTGGGTGCAAATTCACATTACACGACATCCTGCCATCTGTTCGTACGACTATGCGTGTGCGAATGCATTTGGGTGTTAATGGAATGGTCGTGTGTTTGTTTGCTTTCGCAATTTTTTCTTGAAGCATTTGTAGGTACTCGCGCATTGTGCGCTTCGGCACAACATTGTACGCGCTATGAACAGTACAAGGAAAAAGGACGAGCTCGCAAAGGAACCCGAGATGGAAGCTTTGCGGTTCGGTTGAATTGATTGCGCAGATTCAGTTCTATCCAACTCAAAATTCTACTGTTTTGTTTGGTGGACTATAGTTTAGCAGGGCAGGCACTATAGGGGTACAATTTAGGTGAAGGTTGGATGTTGTTTGTCTGTATCTGTATACTACAGGGCCAGGGGAAACCAGCGGAACCAGCATTTGGCTGGTTGGGCAAAGACAAAACAGGTTCTGATTTTAGAACTTGAACCTGGTTGTTGTTTTTCCAGGTTGGAAAAACAGAACCAGAGGTTTTTTACCAACCTACCACCTGCTGTTTTGTCTAGCCAAGTTGGTTCTGTTGCTTGGAGTTATTTGGGATCATCCTTGGTTGTTCCCAGGTTTATTCCCAGGGTCCTTGCTAGCTAGAACTATTTATTCCTTCTCTGTTTGTACCTGGATATAGTCAATTTGATTCAAGCGAATTCCTTCCTTGCTGGAATTTCGTTTCTACGCGGTGCGACGGCGGAATGCTACCCAAGTCAACGCTAGTACGCTAGCACTCCAACACTAGGCAAACGCTGTCCGAGCCATAACTTCGTAATGGCAGAACTTTTCGCGAGGCAACTTGGTTCATTTTAAAGCTCTTGGAGCGAGCTTCGATATAGGAAATTCTCAGGTAATTCCGATCGACGGTCTGCACAATACGCTCTGCGACGTTCAAGGTACTCTTGTTGTTTTGACTAAGTCCCTCTTGATCCCTCTCTCTACAAACTCGGACCCGAGGATAGGGGCTGGTCTTGTACCAGGCACCCAAGGACCCTTGGAGGTGACCCCGAGGAGAGGTTTTAAGTTTGATAAAGTCTTAATAGCTTGAGTTTATTTGGCCCTTACACAAGCAGTTGTCTCTACGCGTTTTGTCAACGGGAGTTGTGTGTTGGCCCCGTCCTTGCTTTGGCGGAGCTGACTTCGTAGTCCGGTGTGCGGGGAGCACAGCCGACCAGCTGCAGTGGGCGACGCCAACCTAGGCACTAGGCCACTGCAATGCCGCCAACGCCAGTGAGCCGGCGGCCGACTTGACCAAGTGGTCGATAAGATAAAGGGTGCCGGTCGCCGAGCTGCAGGGCGCCGAGTAGGAGGGCGCCATGTTAGGGTGGTCATGCTAGCGAGGCCAACCAGCTGGCGCCGACTTTTGGGATGTCGGCCTTGAGTGGTTGCCCGGTCAACCCTGTTACCAAAGCGACATGTGCGATAGTCCCCGTGGTGATTTCTTCGAGGCCGATCTCCGAAGTGGTATTTCGAGGTCGCTGTGGCTGGTGAGAGCAGTCGGTGGCGTGTTCTCGGCCCGACGTCTGCGTTGTGCACGTGACCGGGCGAAGCACCAACCAGCCGTGTGCACCTGCGCAGCTGGTGCACCACTGTCATGCGGGTGCAATGCTGTGGAGCCGCCTTGCTGCCGCGTTGGCATGCCGTGGACTTGCAGCGTTGGCAAGCCGCATCCTTGCAACGCTGAGCGATGCGAACTCTGCTGCGCTGGAGGGTAATCAACCATGCTGCGCTGGAGGTCGACAGCTTGCTTGCTAGCATCTGATGTAGTCCATTTTTTCTTTGCATTGTGAACTTTTGCTAGTGAAACTCTTGCCAATTCTTCCCGTGAATGTGTGCGTAGAGAGAACACGAGCCAACGCTAACGAATGCTATGAACACTCCTATACCCGTGCCTTCTTCATAGTCTAGCTCCCGTTGGACGAGTTATCTCCGCATGGTGCGGTGAGCGTGGACGGCGCCGCGACTTATCACGTTTGTAGGCCGCCAGCTGTGTTAGTCACCATGGTGGGCACCGTATGTGACTTAGGTGTAGTGGATACCTTGGAGATACGGCTGAATGATGCGAGGAGACGCCACGCAGATGGCGGGTGCGGGGAGAATCTCCCCTTGGAGGTCGTCGAGCAGGGTATCCGCGCAAAGTGGGAGACGGAGCACCCTTTGCAATCTGCCTTTCCTTGACCGGTGAACAACGAAGGCAGCGTCGGCGTGGGCATCCACGCCGTTGACCAAATCGGCAGCACTGCAGGAGGCACGTCGAGGTTGAGAGGGGTGATTCATGCCAATGAATTCAGCGGCGTTCAGGTGCAAGGGCTACAGACGTCGGTGGCTGCAGGCTCCTTGCAATGTGACGTCGATGGGCGTCGAAGCAATGTGACACCGGTGTCAGCGACCCATGTGACGGCAGGCGAGATAGGGCCGTCCTACGGCTACTTCAAGTTCACGCCGGATAGGATCACCATCACCCTGCTGGTCAGTCGCCATGACCTCCTCACGTGAAAGGAGGTCATTGAGTTCATGGAAACGCCGCCTGTGTTCAACGCTGAGTTGCGTGCGGAGTTCTGTGAAGTTTAGAACGAGAGAATGAAGAAGAGGGGGGTTCACTAGCAAGCAGTTGAGTACATATAGGAAACCCTAAGTTGGGCTGTACTCACTATTGAGTACCCCACTGCAGGCTAGACAAACATAACATTCTGACACACCCCATAGCCAAAGTGGGGTGTAATCAGCACAATGAGCAAGCAGGCATAGAGCAGGAGTTCACAATAGCGAGCAAAGCTAGAGTCATTCACAAAGGGCAAGTGAGGAGGAGGAGGCGAGACTGTAAGAGGAGAGGAGATAGGAGGCGACGGTTGAAGCTGCAGACACACGGGCAACAGGAGTCACACTGGCACAGTGGCTACCGGAACAGCGCTCCGGACTACTGGAGTAACTGGCTCCGCGGCTAAGACTTGCGGCAGACGAGCAACGGACCCACGGGCGACTGGCACAGCTGGCTACGACTGGGCTACCGGAGCAGCGCCCCGGACTACTGGTGCTGCTGACGACACGACGACAACCTCCGTTCAACCAACCTCCTCCAGTTGCCCCACACCTCTCGACACACACCCCCTGCTCAAACCCTAGCTCCACTCCCATAGCACCCCCCTTACACCCTAAACCGCAGGCTCACACACATCCACCTCCCTCAAAACCCTAGCTCCACTCCCACAGCACCCCCGTTAAACCCTAAACCCCAGGCTTCCACACATCCACCCCCCTCAGCGACAGCTGCAAAAGTGGGAGACGAAGGAGGAGGAGGAGCAGGGGAGACCACACACCCGTCACCCCCTACTTGCCACCCCCAGACCCTAACACAGGGCAGGGCGGGACGGCGGGCAGGGAGGTTAGGGGGGGGGGGGGGGGACGCGCGGTCTCCCAGGGCGCCAAAACAGGCGGCAGAAGGGGCGATGCTCGCCCCCCTCCCCCAGGTCGCCCCTCAGGTCGCCTCGACAGGCGACGGGAAAAGGGGGGGGGGGGGGGGGGGGGCGGTGCACGTGCCCCCGGTGCGCCGCGGCTGGCGACGGGGCATGGCCGGGGCGGGGCCGGGGCCGCAAGTGGCGGCGACGGGGCCACTGGAGGTGGCGACGGGGCCGCTGGCGGCGACGATGGGGCCGCTGGCGGCGGTGACGGGGCCGATAGGAGCGGCGACGGGGCCGCTAGGGTCGGCGACGGGGCCACTGGCGGCGGCGACGGGGCCGCTGGCGGCGGCGACGGGGCCGATAGGAGCGGCGATGGGGCCGCTAGGGTCGGCGACGGGGCCGCTGGCGGCGTCGACGGGGCCGCGAAGGGGCCGCGAGGGGCCTGGAAGGGCGGCGTCGGGCCGCGAAAGGGGCGGCGACGGGGCCGCGAAGGGGCCGCGAAGGGGCCGCGAGGGGCCTAGAAGGGCAGCGACGGGCCGCGAAAGGGGCGGCGACGGGGCCGCGAAGGGGCCACGAGGGGCCTGGAAGGGCGGCAACGGGGCCGCGAAGGGGCCGCGAGGGGCCTGGAAGGGCGGCACGTCGATGTTGAGAGGGGTGATTCATGCCAAAGAATTCAGCGGCGTTCAACTGCAAGGGCTACAGACGTCGGTGGCTGCAGGCTCCTTGCAATGTGACGTCGATGGGTGTCGAAGCAGTGTGACACCGGTGTCAGCGACCCATGTGACGGCAGGCGGGATAGGGCCGTCCTACGGCTACTTCAAGTTTACGCCGGATATGATCACCATCACCCTGCTGGTCAGTCGCCATGACCTCCTCACGTGAAAGGAGGTCATTGAGTTCATGGAAACGCCGCCTGTGTTCAACGCTGAGTTGCGTGCGGAGTTCCGCGCCGTGTAGCTGCTGACCTTCACGGTTATCTCACGCTGCTGCTCACCGGTGGTACATCTTGCCATTAGACACGTTCACAACCAGCCATGCAGTACTCACAGCGCATGCGTGTGAATCTGCAGGTCCCCCACTCTGCGTGAGGCCACCCCCTCCTCTTGCTCCAAGTGCCTGCTCGGCTGGGTCTTGCCTCGCCACACACCCGCCCACTGTCTGCTTCCCCTCTGCTACTCCCCTCCCGTGCGCTGCCCCCAACCCTCACTGGTGGTGCCACTTCCTGCTGCCAGGCCCTCATTGCCCTCTCTTGCCTCGTGTCTATCCGGGACTATAGCATGGATGGTGCTACTGCTTACACCATTCCCACATCTTGCTTCACACATACACCCATTGGCTCCCTCTGCTTCTATTGCTCTCGCTGCTCCGTGGCCCTTTTGTCCTACCTCGTGTGTGTCCAGGACCGTTGCATGGGAGGAGGTACATGCAGTGGTGATGTGACTGCATACTCTCTCCCGCCCTACACATTAGGCCCAATGCTCACCACCCCTCTTTCCAGCTCCAAACACATCTCCACCCCATCCAATCCCATCCTCACCCCACTAGATCCCATCCTAAACACTTTCTCACAAAGCTCCTCTAGTCTCCTCGTCTCACCCCTTCCAGGCATTTTTACCATCCAAGCCCCCCCCTCCTCCCACTCCCTCCCTCACTCGCACCTCCCTCACTCCTCTCTCCCCAGCCACTGCCAACAACTCTTCTTCTTCCTCCTCCTCCTCCTCCTCCTCCTCCTCCTCCTCCTCCTCCTCCTCCTCCTCCTCCCTCCTCCTCCTCTCTCTCTCCAACTGCTGCTCCAGCTCCCTCAGCCTCGTCTAGGGCTGCCATGTCAGCCTGGTGCCGGTAGCTGCTGAAGGGTGGGTGGTATACCACCGTGCTAGCCTTGAGGCCCACTGCTCCCTTCCTTTCTCCTATCCATGCCACCTCTCCTGCTCTCCCTGCTCTTGCTTTTCTAGTCGCAGCAACAGCACCACCACCACCACCACCACCGCTTCCCTGTGTGGGAAGAGCGAGTTGTTGCGCTGAGCGTGCATGCTCATCCCTACCTTCCTCGCACATATTCCACCGCTCTCCCCCCTCTTCCGTGTGCCGCCATGTCATCATCATCCTTTCCTTATCCACCAGATACTTCTCCATCTCCCTCGGCCATTCATTCATGCCAGCAATGTCGCTCTGCGTGTCGCTTCGATCTAGCGACCACTGCTGCCAACCCCGCGCCCTCTCCCCTGCTCCTTCCACGCTTTCCGTTTCCCTCACACAAGCGTTGTCGCTCTTCGCCACCCCTGCAGTCCTCGCGCGATGCACACACATTTCCGAAACCCTGCCTTCCCGCGCGGGCGCGCGCACCAGCTTGTACACGAACACGCTCTGCTTGCCTTTCCCCTGCCGCTACTTCTTTCCAAACACGCCGCCTCTGCCACCACGCGCATCAGCTGGCGGCCTTCCCCCTTCAATTAGCACGTCGCAAGCGCTCTACTTGCCGGCGTCACCGCCTTCGCTGCGCACCAATAGGAATAGCGTCGTCTGTGTCCGCGCCGCGTTGCCACCCAACGCGATAAGACTGCTGCCAGTGCCACTACACGTGTCAATCACTGCCTTCGCCGCTGCGCGTCCGATCGCTGTCACCGTCATTGCGTCCTTACTCGAATTGCCGACCTCGCTTTTGCCGGCCCCTCCTTCCGCACCTCCTTCCGCCCCTTCTACTTCTCCCGCTCCATCAGCTCTTGCTACTCGCTGTGGCGTCCCAAAACCAGCACGCAGTTCCCACAGGTGCTGATCGCAGCCTCAATTTGGAAGGGTTGCGCGATGGCAGCGGCTTACTTGCGCAGCCGCGGTGAGGTGGCACCACGTGATTACTGTCATGTAATGGCCTTTGGATTTTGCTAACCTCAACATCGATTGAGACAAAGCCCTCGTTACAATCCAACAGCTCCCAACAGGGTGTGGGATGACCAGCAATGGTCGCGCGTAGCGACGTGCGACTCTTGGCGAAACTGGCGGAAGTGACGGTCGCGACGACTTCTATGGTCTTAACAGCCTTTGAGTTTGCTCGCGCCACTGCTGCTGGCGCTGAATCCGTGGCGACGGCGTCCTTGTTTCTCATCCGCATCGTCGCCGCCGCCACCACCACCAGCACCATTGAATTTGCGCTTAGACTTGCTGCGGTTCGTGGCATTCTCTGCGAGAGCAGCGCGGCTCTTGATGCCGCTAGAGAAGTACTGTCGTGCGATGTCGTTGCTAGTAGGCGACAGCACTATAGCCGGGGGAACAGAGATTGAGAATAAGGCGCGTCCGTGATGCGAGTGCTTGCCTTTCCGCCCCGCACTGAGGCTCGAAATTGCCCAAAACGTCAATTCATGTGACTCGCTGTCACGCCAATTGTCACACGAGGCGTCCTTGGCTTGTCGCTTGATGTGTCGCGCGTGACGTCGCAGCGAGTCGTTACACGAACCCCTGTCGCTGGTGGGCGAGCAGCAGATGGGAAAAGGCTGTGACGCACGCGGCTGTAGGGCTTGTGAGCGGCCGCGTGAAAGACCGGCATGGACGAAAGGGAGGGGATTTTTGGAACGTTCCGCGTAGGTGGTGTTTGCGAAAAGCTTTCATCGAAAAACGCATCGACGCCGAAATCACTGAAATCGGCTGCGAATTCATGTAGAGAGAAGCAGGCTTGTGGCGAAAATATGATCGCGACAACTTCGCGTGAGATTCGCGAATGGGTGTGTTGAACTTCAAGTATCGAAGTGACAATACTACGAGTCTCTCAAGGCGTTTGATCTGTCACGGGTGAGCGTGTCACTCTAGCGCAACATCAAAGCATTCTGAGCGTTCACTTCCAGGAAGCGACAAATAAGGCCAGCAGTTATACCTCACACGCTGGTGGACGATCAGAAAGTCCCGAGTCCACCCGTGAACTTTCGGTGATGTGTCTTTTTTTGTGTGTGCCACTCCGCCTCCGCCTCCGCCTTGGTTCCACCCTCGGCCTCTTGTGAGATTTCTCTATGATTGCTCGCCGTGAGTCGTGACTGCCCATCCTATCTGCTCCCTCAATTGCTGATCCTATTAACCAATTGACTCGCAAAAACCGTACATTCCCTACAGTAGTTATCTCCGTGCAAACGACTCAAAGAAAAGGATAGGCAACGAGGCAAAGATTGCTGAGATAATCCAACTGGACGCGAATCAGGGCTTCAGCCCCGTAGTGATGGATGCTCAATTTGTCTCTCTTGATGGGACAAATCATTGTGGAATGGACGCGGATTGGTTCTACCTAGATCTGACGCCGTTGGCAAAGGGCGGAGAAGAAATTGGGTGGTTTGAAGTGACGTACGGTTCAAAACTCTACGCACTAGTTGATCTTAGTGCAGTATCACATTTCTCTTATTTGATTCGCATGGGTGGACAGAAGAGGGAGAATGGGACGAGCAGAGAGAAGGGAGCCTGATGCAAAGAGATCGATGGAGAACCTCCGAGGCAATATTTTGAGTGTAGTAGGGTAGATGCAGTTGTTTCCTTATCAATCTAACCGGACCAGAGGAGTGGACCCACCTTAAAATGTTTACTGTATCCAGCTGACACATGTTTTCCTAGCCTAAAATGTTTCGGTTTGGATCTGTTCCAACCGCCCTGCTTTGGATTTTCCAGCTGAAATATTTCTGCCTTGTGCATGGGGTGCCTGGTGCCCCCACCGATTTTTGGTGGTGGGCACAAAACCATAACGCATCAGTGTTGGATTGACAACATGCAGTCCCTCCCTTTCCTCCTGCACATCACCCTCTGCTAGCAACCAGCAACAAGCGCAAGGAACAGGGAGTGCCCAGCCCACCAGCCAGGCTGGAACGCGCAGTCCTCGATCGACTGTGAGGATTTGCTTTAAGCAGCGGTACACATTCGGCAGGGGAAAGGTCAAAAGTTTATAAAAGGTATTTGGTGGTAACCAAATTACAGGGTCTCTCTCGACTTCTGACATAGCGACAAGTTCAAACCCAACCCCTCTTACCTGACTCACTCGTCAAATGTTTATGGCTAGCCAAAAGTATACTGAAGGACATGCCTCCTCGCCACTATCCCCACTCCCATAGTGTTCTTAGTCATCTCTACTAAGGCAACTTCCACACGCACTGCTTGCCATTGCAATTATAGCGCTTCTCACGCGTAGCTCATACGCGTACAGAAACATTGCTTATTTTCTGGGGCCTAATACATGGATCATTTCGCATCCAAAGTGAGAATGCGTTGAGGCACCGCCTTAGTGATTTCCTTTCCCCCCCCCCTGATTCCCCCTTCGCCGACGCCCGATTCCCCTTTCCCGTTGCCTGATGCCCTTCCCAGCGCCCGTTTCCCTTTCCTGTCGCCTCGAAACCCCAGTCACACTGCCCGATTCCCATTCCTGCCACTCGACTCCCTGTTCTCGCCGCCCGATTCCCCTTCATGCCTCCCGATTCCCCTTTCCGCCGGCCAGTTCCCTTTCCTGTCGCCGGACTCCCCTTCCCATCGCCTGATTCACGTTCCCGCCGCCTGGTTCCCCTTTCCCGCCGCCCGAATCCCCTTCTGCACCGCCGGAATTTCCTTTCCCACCGATTGATTCCGTTCCCGCCGCCCGACCCCACCGCCCTTTCCCGCCGTCTGATTCCCCTTTCGCGCCCCGGATTCCTTTTCCTGCCGCCCGATTCCCCTTTCTCGCCGCTCGATGCGCCTTCCCGCTGCCCGATTCTCATTTCCCGACACTCGACTCCCCTTCCCTACCTTCCCTCCCTTCACTCCATCCCTCCCTTCTCTCCCTTCCCGCCCTTCTTGTCAGAATCCCAACCACTAGACCATTGGGATAAACGGGCTTGATTCAGTAGCGGGTCAGTGCGCCTTTAACCCCCCAGGCAAACGCGCCTGTAACCCTCTCCAGGATCAATTGGGCATCCACAGTGCAGATCTACTGACACCCCCCCCACACTGGGAGGCCCAGGACTAAGCACAGCAGCAACGGCCTACATGTGCATACTCCGGGAATCGAACCCGAGACCGCTTTGATGCTATGTCAGAATCCCAACCACTAGACCATTGGGATAAAAGGGCTTGTTTCAATAGCGGGTCAGTGCGCCCATAACCCCCCAGGCAAACGCGCTTGTAACCCTCTCCAGGATCAATCGGGCATCCACAGTGCAGATCTACTGACACTTCTCCCCCTCCTTACCTATCTCCCTTTCTCCCTTTCCTCTCATCCCTCTTGCGTCTCTCCTTGCGCG
>CANXME010000654.1:0-84510 GCA_948144175.1 Closterium sp. NIES-65
TTCCATGTCCACGTCCATGTCCACGTCCACGTCCACGTCCACGTCCACGTCCACTCGTCCACGTCCACGTCCATGTCCACGTCCATGTCCACCTCCACGTCCAAGTCCACGTCCATGTCCATGTCCAAGTCCACGTCCACGTCCATGTCTATGTCCACGTCCATGTCCACGTCCATGTCCACGTCCATCTGGTCCACGTCCAAGTCCACGTCCACGTCCATGTCCAAGTCCATGTCCACGTCCATGTCCACGTCCATGTCCACGTCCACGTCCACGTCCACGTCCACGATCATGTCCACGTCCACGTCCATGTCCATGTCCACGTCCATGTCCACGTCCATGTCCACATTCACGTCCACGTCCACGTCCACGTCCATGTCCACCTCCACGTCCACGTCCATGTCCACGTCCATGTCCACGTCCATGTCCACGTCCATGTCCACGTCCAAGTCCACGTCCACGTCTATGTCCATGTCCATGTCCACGTCCATGTCCATGTCCACGTCCACGTCCACATCCACGTCCACGTCCACGTCCACGTCCACGTCCACGTCCACGTCCAGGTCCACGTCCACGTCCACGTCCACGTCCACGTCCACGTCCATGTCCACCTCCATGTCCCTGTCCACGTCCATGTCCACGTCCACGTCCACGTCCATGTCCATGTCCAAGTCCTCCACGTCCACGTCCACGTCCTCCACGTCCACGTCCTCCACGTCCACGTCCCCGTCCACGTCCACGTCCTCCACGTCCACGTCCATGTCCACGTCCACGTCCACGTCCATGTCCAAGTCCACGTCCATGTCCACGTCCACGTCCACATCCACGTCCACGTCCACGTCCACTTCCTCGTCCACGTCCACGTCCATGTCCATGTCCACGTCCACGTCCACGTCCACGTCCATGTCCACGTCCACGTCCACGTCCACGTGCACGTCCACGGTCCACGTCCACGTCCACGTCCACGTCCACGTCCACGTCCACGAGCAGGTCCACGGTCCACGTCCACGTCCACGTCCACGTTCACGTCCACGTCCACGTCCACGTCCATGTCCACGTCCACGTCCATGTCCACGTCCACGTCCACGTCCACGTCCACGTCCATGTCCACGTCCACGTCCACGTCCACGTCCACGTCCACGTCCATGCCCACGTCAACGCCCACGTCCACGTCCACGTCCACGTCCACGTCCAGGTCCACGTCCACGTCCACGTCCACGTCCACGTCCATGTCCACGTCCACGTCAATGTCCACGTCCACGTCCATGTCCACGTCCATGTCCACGTCCATGTCCACGTCCACGTCCACGTCCACGTCCATGTCCACGTCCACGTCCATGTCCACGTCCAGGTCCACGTCCACGTCCACGTCCACGTCCAGGTCCACGTCCACGTCAACGTCCACGTCCATGTCCACGTCCATGTCCACCTCCACGTCCACGTCCACGTCCATGTCCACGTCCAAGTCCACGTCCGCATCCATGTCTATGTCCACGTCCATGTCCACGTCCATGTCCACGTCCATCTGGTCCACGTCCAAGTCCACGTCCACGTCCATGTCCAAGTCCATGTCCACGTCCATCTCCACGTCCATGTCCACGTCCACGTCCACGTCCACGTCCACGTCCACGACCATGTCCACGTCCACGTCCACGTCCACGTCCATGTCCATGTCCACGTCCATGTCCACGTCCATGTCCACGTCCACGTCCACGTCCACGTCCATGTCCACCTCCACGTCCATGTCCACGTCCACGTCCATGTCCACGTCCATGTCCACGTCCATGTCAACGTCCAAGTCCACGTCCACGTCTATGTCCATGTCCATGTCCACGTCCATGTCCACGTCCATGTCCACGTCCATGTCCACGTCCACGTCCATGTCCATGTCCACGTCCACGTCCATGTCCACGTCCATGTCCACGTCCATGTCCACCTCCACGTCCACGTCCACCTCCACGTCCATGTCCACGTCCACGTCCACGTACACATCCACGTCCACGTCCACGTCCACGTCCAGGTCCACGTCCATGTCCACGTCCACGTCCAGGTCCACGTCCACGTCCACGTCCACGTCCACGTCCATGTCCACCTCCATGTCCCTGTCCACGTCCATGTCCACGTCCACGTCCACGTCCATGTCCACGTCCAAGTCCTCCACGTCCATGTCCACGTCCTCCACGTCCACGTCCTCCACGTCCACGTCCCAGTCCACGTCCACGTCCTCCACGTCCACGTCCATGTCCACGTCCACGTCCACGTCCATGTCCACGTCCACGTCCACGTCCACGTCCACTTCCTCGTCCACGTCCACGTCCACGTCCACGTCCACGTCCACGTCCATGTCCACGTCCACGTCCACGTGCACGTCCACGTGCACGTCCACGTCCACGTCCACGTCCACGACCATGTCCACGTCCACGTCCACGTCCACGTCCACGTCCACGTCCACGTCCATGTCCACGTCCATGTCCACGTCCAAGTCCACGTCCACGTCCAGGTCCATGTCCACGTCCACCTCCACGTTCACGTCCACGTCCACGTCCACGTCCATGTCCACGTCCACGTCCACGTCCACGTCCACGTCCACGTCCACGCCCACGTCAACGCCCACGTCCACGTCCACGTCCACGTCCACGTCCAGGTCCACGTCCACGTCCACGTCCACGTCACGTCCACGTCACGTCCACGTCCATGTCCACCTCCACGTCCATGTCCACGTCCATGTCCACGTCCACGTCCACGTCCACGTCCACGTCCACGTCCACGTCCACGTCCATGTCCATGTCCAGGTCCATGTCCACGTCCATGTCCACGTCCACGTCCACGTCCATGTCCACGTCCATGTCCACGTCCATGTCCACCTCCACGTCCACGTCCACGTCCATGTCCACGTCCACGTCCACGTCCATGTCCACGTCCAAGTCCTCCACGTCCACGTCCACGTCAACGTCCACGTCCTCCACGTCCACGTCCACGTCCACGTCCACGTCCTCCACGTCCACGTCCCCATCCACGTCCACGTCCACGTCCATGTCCACGTCCACGTCCACGTCCATGTCCACGTCCATGTCCACGTCCACGTCAACGTCCACGTCCACGTCCACGTCCACGTCCACGTCCACGTCCACGTCCATGACCACGTCCACGTCCACGTCCACGTCCACGTCCACGTGCACGTCCACGTCCACGTCCACGTCCACCACCAGGTCCACCTCCACGTCCACGTCCACGTCCACGTCCACGTCCATGTCCACGTCCACGTCCACGTTCACGTCCACGTCCACGTCCATGACCATGTCCACGTCCACGTCCATGTCCACGTCCACGTCCATGTCCACGTCCATGTCCACGTCCATGTCCACCTCCACGTCCACGTCCACCTCAACGTCCACATCCACGTCCACGTCCATGTCCATGTCCACGTCCACGTCCACATCCACATCCACGTTCACGTCCACGTCCACGTCCACGTCCACGTCCAGGTCCACGTCCACGTCCACGTCCAGGTCCACGTCCACGTCCACGTCCACGTCCATGTCCACGTCCATGTCCATGTCCACGTCCATGTCCACGTCCACGTCCACGTCCATGTCCACGTCCAAGTCCTCCACGTCCACGTCCACGTCCTCCACGTCCACGTCCTCCACGTCCACGTCCCCGTCCACGTCCACGTCCTCCACGTCCACGTCCATGTCCACGTCCACGTCCACGTCCATGTCCACGTCCACGTCCACGTCCACGTCCACGTCCACGCCCAAGTCCACTTCCTCGTCCACGTCCACGTCCACGTCCACGTCCAGGTCCACGTCCACGTCCATGTCCACGTCCACGTCCACATCCACGTCCATGTCCACGTCCACGTCCACGTCAACGTCCACGTGCACGTCCACGTCCACGTCCACGTCCACCTCCACGTCCACGTCCACCTCCACGTCCACGTCCATGTCACGTCCATGTCCACGTCCATGTCCACGTCCACGTCCACGTCCACGTCCACGTCCACGTCCAGGTCCATGTCCACGTCCACGTCCACGTCCACGTCCACGTTCACGTCCACGTCCACGTCCATGACCACGTCCCATCCACGTCCACGTCCATGTCCATGTCCACGTCCACGTCCACGTCCACGTCCATGACCACGTCCACGTCCACGTCCACGTCCACGTCCACGTCCATGTCCACGTCCACGTCCACGTCCAAGTCCACGTCCACGTCCACGTCATGTCAACGTCCACGTTCACGTCCACGTCCACGTCCATGTCCACGTCCACGTCCACGTCCACGTCCACGTCCACGTTAACGCCCACGTCCATGTCCACGTCCACGTCCACGTCCACGTCCACGTCCATGTCCACGTCCATATCCACGTCCACGTCCACGTCCACGTCCACGTCCACGTCCATGTCCACGTCCACGTTCACGTCCACGTCCACGTCCACGTCCACGTCCATGTCCACGTCCATGTTCACGTCCATGTCCACGTCCACGTCCACGTCCACGACCATGTCCACGTCCACGTCCACGTCCACGTCCACGTCCACGTCCACGTCCACGTGCACGTCCACGTCCACGTCCACGTCCACCACCAGGTCCACCTCCACGTCCACGTCCACGTCCACGTCCACGTCCACGTCCATGTCCACGTCCACGTCCACGTTCACGTCCACGTCCACGTCCATGTCCATGTCCACGTCCACGTCCATGTCCACGTCCACGTCCATGTCCACGTCCATGTCCACGTCCATGTCCACCTCCACGTCCACGTCCACCTCAACGTCCACATCCACGTCCACGTCCATGTCCATGTCCACGTCCACGTCCACATCCACATCCACGTCCACGTCCACGTCCACGTCCACGTCCACGTCCAGGTCCACGTCCACGTCCACGTCCACGTCCAGGTCCACGTCCACGTCCACGTCCACGTCCACGTCCATGTCCACGTCCATGTCCATGTCCACGTCCATGTCCACGTCCACGTCCACGTCCATGTCCACGTCCAAGTCCTCCACGTCCACGTCCACGTCCTCCACGTCCACGTCCTCCACGTCCACGTCCCCGTCCACGTCCACGTCCTCCACGTCCACGTCCATGTCCACGTCCACGTCCACGTCCATGTCCACGTCCACGTCCACGTCCACGCCCAAGTCCACTTCCTCGTCCACGTCCACGTCCACGTCCACGTCCAGGTCCACGTCCACGTCCATGTCCACGTCCACGTCCACGTCCACGTCCATGTCCACGTCCACGTCCACGTCAACGTCCACGTGCACGTCCACGTCCACGTCCACGTCCACCTCCACGTCCACGTCCACCTCCACGTCCACGTCCATGTCACGTCCATGTCCACGTCCATGTCCACGTCCACGTCCACGTCCACGTCCACGTCCACGTCCAGGTCCATGTCCACGTCCACATCCACGTCCACGTTCACGTCCACGTCCACGTCCATGACCACGTCCCATCCACGTCCACGTCCATGTCCATGTCCACGTCCACGTCCACGTCCACGTCCATGACCACGTCCACGTCCACGTCCACGTCCACGTCCACGTCCATGTCTACGTCCACATCCACGTCCAAGTCCACGTCCACGTCCACGTCATGTCAACGTCCACGTTCACGTCCACGTCCACGTCCATGTCCACGTCCACGTCCACGTCCACGTCCACGTCCACGTTAACGCCCACGTCCATGTCCACGTCCACGTCCACGTCCACGTCCACGTCCACGTCCATGTCCACGTCCATATCCACGTCCACGTCCACGTCCACGTCCACGTCCATGTCCACGTCCACGTTCACGTCCACGTCCACGTCCACGTCCATGTCCACGTCCATGTTCACGTCCATGTCCACGTCCACGTCCACGTCCACGACCATGTCCACGTCCACGTCCACGTCCACGTCCAAGTCCACGTCCATGTCCACGTCCATGTCCACGTCCACGTCCACGTCCATGTCCACGTCCACGTCCACGTCCACGTCCACGTCCACGTCCATGTCCATGTCCACGTCCACCTCCACGTCCATGTCCACGTCCACCTCCTCGTCCACGTCCATGTCCACGTCCACGTCCACGTCCACGTCCATATCCACGTCCATGTCCACGACCATGTCCACGTCCACGTCCACGTCCACGACCATGTCCACGTCCACGTCCACGTCCACGTCCAGGTCCACGTCCACGTCCACATCCACATCCACGTTCACGTCCACGTCCACGTCCACGTCCACGTCCACGTCCAGGTCCACGTCCATGTCCACGTCCACGTCCAGGTCCACGTCCACGTCCACGTCCACATCCACATCCACGTTCACGTCCACGTCCACGTCCACGTCCAGGTCCACGTCCACGTCCACGTCCACGTCCAGGTCCACGTCCATGTCCACGTCCACGTCCACGTCCACATCCACATCCACGTTCACGTCCACGTCCACGTCCACGTCCACGTCCACGTCCAGGTCCACGTCCACGTCCACGTCCACGTCCAGGTCCACGTCCACGTCCACGTCCATGTCCACGTCCATGTCCATGTCCACGTCCATGTCCACGTCCACGTCCACGTCCATGTCCACGTCCAAGTCCTCCACGTCCACGTCCACGTCCTCCACGTCCACGTTCACGTCCACGTCCCCGTCCACGTCCACGTCCTCCACGTCCACGTCCATGTCCACGTCCACGTCCACGTCCATGTCCACGTCCACGTCCACGTCCACGTCCACGCCCAAGTCCACTTCCTCGTCCACGTCCACGTCCACGTCCACGTCCAGGTCCACGTCCACGTCCATGTCCACGTCCACGTCCACGTCCACGTCCATGTCCACGTCCACGTCCACGTCAACGTCCACGTGCACGTCCACGTCCACGTCCACGTCCACCTCCACGTCCACGTCCACCTCCACGTCCACGTCCATGTCACGTCCATGTCCACGTCCATGTCCACGTCCACGTCCACGTCCACGTCCACGTCCACGTCCACGTCCAGGTCCATGTCCACGTCCACGTCCACGTCCACGTTCACGTCCACGTCCACGTCCATGACCACGTCCCATCCACGTCCACGTCCATGTCCATGTCCACGTCCACGTCCACGTCCACGTCCATGACCACGTCCACGTCCACGTCCACGTCCACGTCCATGTCCACGTCCACATCCACGTCCAAGTCCACGTCCACGTCCACGTCATGTCAACGTCCACGTTCACGTCCACGTCCACGTCCATGTCCACGTCCACGTCCACGTCCACGTCCACGTCCACGTCCACGTTAACGCCCACGTCCATGTCCACGTCCACGTCCACGTCCACGTCCACGTCCATGTCCACGTCCATATCCACGTCCACGTCCACGTCCACGTCCACGTCCATGTCCACGTCCACGTTCACGTCCACGTCCACGTCCACGTCCACGTCCATGTCCACGTCCATGTTCACGTCCATGTCCACGTCCACGTCCACGTCCACGACCATGTCCACGTCACGTCCACGTCCACGTCCATGTCCACGTCCATGTCCACGTCCATGTCCACGTCCACGTCCACGTCCATGTCCACGTCCACGTCCACGTCCACGTCCACGTCCACGTCCACGTCCATGTCCATGTCCACGTCCACGTCCACGTCCATGTCCACGTCCACCTCCTCGTCCACGTCCATGTCCACGTCCACGTCCACGTCCACGTCCATATCCACGTCCATGTCCACGACCATGTCCACGTCCACGTCCACGTCCACGACCATGTCCACATCCATCTGGTCCACGTCCACGTCCACGTCCACGTCCACGACCACGTCCACGTCCACGTCGACGTCCACGTCCACGTCAACGCCCACGTCCATGTCCACGTCCACGTCCACGTCCACCTCCACGTCCACGTCCATGTCCACGTCCATGTCCACGTCCATGTCCACGTCCACCTCCACGTCCACGTCCATGTCCACGTCCATGTCCACGTCCATGTCCATGTCCACGTCCATGTCCACCTCCATGTCCACCTCCACGTCCACGTCCACGTCCACGTCCATGTCCACGTCCATGTCCACGACCATGTCCACGTCCACGTCCACGTCCACATCCACGTCCATGTCCACGTCCACGTCGACGTCCACGTCCACGTCAACGCCGACGTCCACGTCCACGTCAACGCCCATGTCCACCTCCACGTCCACGTCCACGTCCACGTCCATGTCCACGTCCATGTCCACGTCCACGTCCACGTCCACGTCCAGGTCCATGTCCACGTCCACGTCCACGTCCACGTCCACGTCCACGTCCATGACCACGTCCACGTCACGACCACGTCCCATCCACGTCCACGTCCACGTCCACGACCACGTCCACGTCCACGTCCACGTCCACGTCAACGTCCACGTCCACGTCCACGTCCATGTCCACGTCCACGTCCACGTCCAAGTCCACGTCCACGTCCACGTCCACGTTCACGTCCAAGTCCACGTCCACGTCCACGTCCACGTCCACGTCAACGCCCACGTCCATGTCCACGTCCACGTCCACGTCCACGTCCACGTCCATGTCCACGTCCATGTCCACGTCCACGTCCACGTCCACGTCCATGTCCACGTCCACGTCCACGTCCACGTCAACGTCCACGTCCACGTCCACGTCCATGTCCACGTCCATGTCCACGTCCATGTCCACGTCCACGTCCACGACCATGTCCACGTCCACGTCCACGTCCACGTCCACGTCCATGTCCATGTCCACGTCCATGTCCACGTCCATGTCCACGTCCACGTCCACGTCCATGTCCACGTCCATGTCCACCTCCACGTCCACGTCCACGTCCATGTCCACGTCCATGTCCACGTCATGTCCACGTCCACGTCCACGTCCACGTCCATGTCTACGTCCACGTCCACGTCCACGACCATGTCCACGTTCACGTCCACGTCCACGTCCACGTCCATGTCCATGTCCACGTCCATGTCCACGTCCATGTCCACGTCCACGTCCACGTCCATGTCCACGTCCACGTCCATGTCCACCTCCACGTCCACGTCCACGTCCATGTCCACGTCCAAGTCCACGTCCACGTCCATGTCTATGTCCACGTCCATGTCCACGTCCATGTCCACGTCCATCTGGTCCACGTCCATGTCCATGTCCACGTCCATGTCCACGTCCACGTCCATGTCCACGTCCATGTCCATGTCCACGTCCACGTCCATGTCCACGTCCACGTCCATGTCCACGTCCATGTCCACATCCATGTCCACCTCCACGTCCACGTCCGCCTCCACGTCCATGTCCACGTCCACGTCCATGTCCATGTCCACGTCCACGTCCACGTCCACGTCCATGTCCACGTCCACGTCCACGTCCACATCCACGTCCAGGTCCATGTCCAAGTCCACGTCCAAGTCCACGTCCACGTCCACGTCCACGTCCACGTCCATGT
Source organism: Closterium sp. NIES-65 (assembly GCA_948144175.1). Classification (NCBI taxonomy): domain Eukaryota; kingdom Viridiplantae; phylum Streptophyta; class Zygnematophyceae; order Desmidiales; family Closteriaceae; genus Closterium; species Closterium sp. NIES-65. The sequence goes on from CANXME010000654.1 coordinate 9,424, forward strand.
CCACGTCCATGTCGACGTCCACGTCCATGTCCACGTCCACGTCCACGTCCACGTCCATGTCCACGTCCAAGTCCTCCACGTCCACGTCCACGTCCACGTCCACGTCCTCCACGTCCACGTCCCCATCCACGTCCACATCCAAGTCCATGTCCACGTCCACGTCCACGTCCATGTCCACGTCCATGTCCACGTCCACGTCCACGTCCACGTCCACGTCCACGTCCACATCCACGTCCACGTCCACGTCCATGACCACGTCCACGTCCACGTCCTCGTCCACGTCCACGTCCACGTCTACGTCCACGACCATGTCCACCTCCACGTCCACGTCCACGTCCACGTCCACGTCCTGGCCCACGTCCATGACCACGTCCACGTCCACGTCCATGTCCACGTCCACGTCCACGTCCACGTCGACGTCCATGACCACGTCCACGTTCACGTCCACGTCCACGTCCACGTCCATGTCCATGTCCACGTCCACGTCCACGTCCATGTCCATGTCCACGTCCACGTCTAGGTTCACGTCCACGTCCACGTCCACGTCCATGTCCATGTCCATGTCCATGTCCATGTCCACGTCCACGTCCACGTCCACGTCCACGTCCATGTCCACGTCCACGTCCACGTCCACGTCAACGTCCACGTCCACGTCCACGTCCATGTCCACGTCCATGTCCACGTCCATGTCCACGTCCACGTCCACGTCCACGACCATGTCCACGTCCACGTCCACGTCCACGTCCACGTCCATGTCCATGTCCACGTCCATGTCCACGTCCATGTCCACGTCCACGTCCACGTCCATGTCCACGTCCATGTCCACCTCCACGTCCACGTCCACGTCCATGTCCACGTCCATGTCCACGTCATGTCCACGTCCACGTCCACGTCCACGTCCATGTCTACGTCCACGTCCACTTCCACGACCATGTCCACGTTCACGTCCACGTCCACGTCCACGTCCATGTCCATGTCCACGTCCATGTCCACGTCCATGTCCACGTCCACGTCCACGTCCATGTCCACGTCCATGTCCACCTCCACGTCCACGTCCACGTCCATGTCCACGTCCAAGTCCACGTCCACGTCCATGTCTATGTCCACGTCCATGTCCACGTCCATGTCCACGTCCATCTGGTCCACGTCCATGTCCATGTCCACGTCCATGTCCACGTCCACGTCCATGTCCACGTCCATGTCCATGTCCACGTCCACGTCCATGTCCACGTCCACGTCCATGTCCACGTCCATGTCCACATCCATGTCCACCTCCACGTCCACGTCCGCCTCCACGTCCATGTCCACGTCCACGTCCATGTCCATGTCCACGTCCACGTCCACGTCCACGTCCATGTCCACGTCCACGTCCACGTCCACATCCACGTCCAGGTCCATGTCCAAGTCCACGTCCAAGTCCACGTCCACGTCCACGTCCATGTCCACGTCCATGTCGACGTCCACGTCCATGTCCACGTCCACGTCCACGTCCATGTCCACGTCCAAGTCCTCCACGTCCACGTCCACGTCCACGTCCACGTCCTCCACGTCCACGTCCCCATCCACGTCCACATCCAAGTCCATGTCCACGTCCACGTCCACGTCCATGTCCACGTCCATGTCCACGTCCACGTCCACGTCCACGTCCACGTCCACGTCGATGACCACGTCCACATCCACGTCCACGTCCACGTCCATGACCACGTCCACGTCCACGTCCACGTCCACGTCCACGTCTACGTCCACGACCATGTCCACCTCCACGTCCACGTCCACGTCCACGTCCACGTCCACGTCCATGACCACGTCCACGTCCACGTCCATGTCCACGTCCACGTCCACGTCGACGTCCATGACCACGTCCACGTTCACGTCCACGTCCACGTCCACGTCCATGTCCATGTCCACGTCCACGTCCACGTCCATGTCCATGTCCACGTCCACGTCTAGGTTCACGTCCACGTCCACGTCCACGTCCATGTCCATGTCCACGTCCACGTCCATGTCCACGTCCACGTCCACGTCCACGTCCACGTCCATGTCCACGTCCATGTCCACGTCCACGTCCACGTCCATGTCCATGTCCATGTCCACGTCCACGTCCAAGTCCACGTCCACGTCCATGACCACGTCCACGTCCACGTCCATGACCACGTCCACGTCCACGTCCACGTCCACGTCCACGTCCATGTCCACGTCCACGTCCACGTCCACGTCCATGACCACGTCCACATCCACGTCCACGTCCATGACCACGTCCACGTCCACGTCCACGTCCACGTCCACGTCCACGTCCACTTCTACGTCCACGACCATGTCCACCTCCACGTCCACGTCCACGTCCACGTCCACGTCCACGTCCATGACCACGTCCACGTCCACGTCCATGTCCACGTCCACGTCCACGTCCACGTCCACGTCCATGACCACGTCCACGTTCACGTCCACGTCCACGTCCACGTCCATGTCCATGTCCACGTCCACGTCCACGTCCATGTCCACGTCCACGTCCACGTTCACGTCCACGTCCACTTCCACGTCCATGTCCATGTCCACGTCCACGTCCATGTCCACGTCCACGTCCACGTCCACGTCCATGTCCACGTCCATGTCCACGTCCACGTCCATGTCCATGTCCATGTCCACGTCCACGTCCAAGTCCACGTCCACGTCCATGACCACGTCCACGTCCACGTCCATGACCACGTCCACGTCCACGTCCACGTCCATGTCCATGTCCACGTCCACGTCCACGTCCACGTCCACGTCCACGTCCATGTCCACGTCCACGTCCACGTCCACGTCCACGACCATGTCCACCTCCACGTCCACGTCCACGTCCACGTCCATGTCCACGTCCATGACCACGTCCACGTCCACGTCCATGTCCACGTCCACGTCCACGTCCACGTCGACGTCCATGACCACGTCCACCTTCACGTCCACGTCCACGTCCACGTCCATGTCCATGTCCACGTCCACGTCCACGTCCACGTCCACGTCCACGTTCACGTCCACGTCCACGTCCACGTCCATGTTCATGTCCACGTCCACGTCCATGTCCACGTCCACATCCACGTCCACGTCCACGTCCATGACCACGTCCACGTCCACGTCCACGTCCACGTCCACGACCATGTCCACCTCCACGTCCACGTCCACGTCCACGTCCACGTCCATGACCACGTCCACGTCCACGTCCACGTCCACGTCGACGTCGACGTCCATGACCACGTCCACGTTCACGTCCACGTCCACGTCCATGTCCATGTCCACGTCCACGTCCACGTCCACGTCCACGTTCACGTCCACGTCCACGTCCACGTCCACGTCCACGTCCATGTCCACCTCCACGTCCACCTCCATGTCCACGTCCAAGTCCACGTCCACGTCCATGTCCAAGTCCATGTCCACGTCCATGTCCACGTCCATGTCCACGTCCACGTCCACGTCCACGACCACGTCCACGTCCACGTCCACGTCCACGTCCAGGCCACGTCCACGTCCAGGTCCACGTCCACGTCCACGTCCACGTCCACGTCCACGTCCACGTCCACGTCCATGTCCACGTCCACGTCCATTTCCACGTCCACGTCCATGTCCACGTCCAAGTCCACGTCCATGTCCACGTCCACGTCCTCTACGTCCACGTCCACGTCCATGTCCACGTCCTCGTCCACGTCCACGTCCTCCACGTCCACGTCCACGTCCACGTCCACGTCCTCCACGTCCACGTCCATGTCCACGTCCACGTCCACGTCCACGTCCACGTCCACGTCCACGTCCATGTCCACGTCCATGTCCACGTCCACGTCCATGTCCACGTCCACGTCCACGTCCACGTCCTCCACGTCCACGTCCACGTCCACGTCCACGTCCACGACCACGTCCACGTCCACGTCCACGTCCACGTCCACGTCCACGTCCACGTCCATGTCCACGCCCATGTCCACGTCCACGTCCATGTCCACGTCCACGTCCACGTCCACGTCCACCTCCACGTCCACGTCCACGTCATCGTCCACGTCCACGTCCACGTCCACGTCCACGTCTACGTCCACGTCCACGTCCACGTCCATGTCCACGTCCACGTCCATGTCCACGTCCATGTCCACATCCATGTCCATGTCCACGTCCACGTCCACGTCCATGTCCACCTCCACGTCCACCTCCATGTCCACGTCCAAGTCCACGTCCACGTCCATGTCCAAGTCCACGTCCACGTCCACCTCCACGTCCACGTCCATGTCCACCTCCACGTCCACCTCCATGTCCACCTCCAAGTCCACGTCCACGTCCATGTCCAAGTCCACGTCCACGTCCAAGTCCACGTCCACGTCCATGTCCAAGTCCATGTCCACGTCCACGTCCATGTCCACCTCCACGTCCTCGTCCACGTCCATGTCCACCTCCACGTCCACGTCCACGTCCACGTCCATGTCCACCTCCACGACCACGTCCACGTCCACGTCAACGCCCACGTCCATGTCCACGTCCACGTCCACGTCCACGTCCATGTCCACGTCCCTGTCCACGTCCACGTCCACGTCCACGTCCACGTCCATGTCCATGTCCACGTTCACGTCCACGTCCACGTGCACGTCCACATCCACGTCCATGTCCACGTCCATGTCCACGTCCATGTCCACGTCCACGTCCACGTCCACGACCATGTCCACGTCCACGTCCACGTCCATGTCCATGTCCACAACCATGTCCACGTCCATGTCCACGTCCACGTCCACGTCCATGTCCACGTCCATGTCCACCTCCACGTCCACGTCCACGTCCATGTCCACGTCCATGTCCACGTCCATGTCCACGTCCACGTCCACGTCCACGTCCATGTCCACGTCCACGTCCACGTCCACGTCCACGACCATGTCCACGTCCACGTCCACGTCCACGTCCACCTCCACGTCCACGTCCATGTCCATGTCCACGTCCATGTCCACGTCCATGTCCACGTCCACGTCCACGTCCATGTCAACGTCCATGTCCACCTCCACGTCCACGTCCACGTCCACGTCCATGTCCACGTCCATGTCCACGACCATGTCCACGTCCACGTCCACGTCCACGACCATGTCCACGTCAACGCCCACGTCCATGTCCACGACCACGTCCACGTCCACGTCCACGTCCATGTCCACGTCCACGTCCACGTCGACGTCCACGTCAACGCCCACGTCCATGTCCACGTCCACGCCCACGTCCACCTCCACGTCCACGTCCATGTCCACGTCCATGTCCACGTCCATGTCCACGTCCACGTCCACGTCCACGTCCACGTCCATGTCCACGTCCACGTCCACGTCCACGTCCACGTCCACGTCCACGTCCACGTCCACGTCCACGTCCATGTCCACGTCCACGTCCACGTCCAGGCCATGTCCACGTCCACGTCCACGTCCACGTCCATGTCCACGTCCACGTCCATGTCCACGTCCACGTCCATTTCCACGTCCACGTCCATGTCCACGTCCAAGTCCACGTCCATGTCCACGTCCACGTCCTCCACGTCCACGTCCACGTCCACATCCTCGTCCACGTCCACGTCCTCCACGTCCACGTCCACGTCCACGTCCACGTCCATGTCCACGTCCATGTCCACGTCCACGTCCACGTCCACGCCCACGTCCACGCAAGCTCCTGGACCACGTCCACGTCAACGTCCACGTCCACGTCCACGTCCACGCCCACGTCCACGCAAGCTCCTGGACCACGCAAGCACTTGGACCAGGCAAGCTCTTGGACCAGGCAAGCTCCTCGACCACACAAGCTCCTGGATCACGCAAGCTCTTGGACCAGGCACGCTCCTGGACCAGGCAAGCTCTTGGACCAGGCAGGCTTCTGGACCAAGCAAGCTATTGGACCACGCAAGCTCCTGGACCAGGCAAACTCCTGGACCAAGCACGCTCGTGGACCGTGCACGCTCCTGGATTAGGCAAGCTCTTGGACCAGGCAGGCTCGTGGACCAGGCAAGCTCCTAGACCAGGCAAGCTCCTGGACGAGGCAAGCTCCTTGACCACGCAAGCTCCTGGACCAGGCAAGCTCCTGGACCAGGCACGCTTGTGGACCATGCACGCTCTTGGACTAGGCAAGCTCTTGGACCAGGCACGCTCCTGGACCATGCAAGCTCTTAGACAAGGCAAGCTCCTCGACCAGGCAAGCTTCTTGACCAGGCAAACTCGTGGACAAGGCACGAACCTGGACCAGGCAAGCTCATGGACCAGGCAAGCTCGTAGACCAGGCAAGCTCCTGACCAGGCAAGCTCCTGGACCAGGCAAGCTCCTGGACTAGGCAAGCTCCTTGACTAGGCAAGCTCCTGGAGCAGGCAAGTCATGGACCACGCAAACTCGTTGACCAGGCACGCTCGTGGACCAGGCAAGCTCCTGGACCAGGCATGCTCCTAGACCAGGCAAGCTCTCGGACCACCCAAGCTCTTGGACCAGGCAAGCTCCTAGACCAGGCAAGCTCTTGGACCAGGCAAGCTCCTAGACCAGGCAAGCTCTTGGACCAGGCAAGCTCCTGGACCACGCAAGATCTTGGACCAGGCAAGCCCTTGGACCAGGCACGGTCGTGGGAAAGGCAAGCTCCTGGACCAGGCACGCTCCTCGACCAGGCAAGCTCCTGGACCAGGCGAGCTCCAAGACCAGGCAAGCTCCTGGACCACGCAAGCTCTTGGACCTCGCAAGCTCTTGGACCAGGCAAGCTCTTGGACGAGGCAAGCTCCTGGACCAGGCAAGCTCCTTGACCACGCAAGCTCTTAGACCATGCAAGCTCCTGGACTACGTAAGCTCTCAGACCAGGCACGCTCGTGGACCATGCACGCTCCTGAATCAGGCAAGCTCTTGGACCAGGCAGGCTCGTGGACCAGGCAAGCTCCTGCACCAAGCAAGCTCCTGGACTAGGCAAGCTCCTTGACTAGGCAAGCTCCTGAACCAGGCAAGCTCCTGGACCAGGCACGCTCGTGGACCATGCACGCTCCTGGACCAGGCAAGCTCTTGGACCAAGCAGGCTCGTGGACCATGCAAGCTCCTGGACCACACAAGCTCCTTGACCAGGCAAGCTCCTGGACTAGGCATGCTAGTGGACCATGCACACTCTTGGACTAGGCAAGCTCTTGGACCAGGCACGCTCCTGGAACAGTCAAGCTCTTGGACCAGGCAATCTCCTGGACCAGGCAAGCTCCTAGACCAGGATAGCTCCTGGACCAGGCAAGCTCTTCGACCAGGCACGCTCTTGGACCATGCAAGCTCGTAGACCAGGCAAGCTCCTGGACCAGGCAAGCTTCTGGACCAAGCAAACTCGTGGACCAGGCACGAACCTGGACCAGACAAGCTCCTGGACTTGGCAAGCTCCTAGACCAGGCAAGCTCCTGAACTAGGCAAGCTCTTGGACCAGGCAAGCTCCTTCACCAGGCAAGCTCCTTGACTAGGCAAGCTCCTGGACCAGGCAAGTTCATGGACCAGGCAAGCTCTTGGACCAGGCACGCTCCTCGAACAGGCAAGCTCCTGGACCAGGCAAGCTCTTGGACCAGGTAAGCTCCTGGACCAGGATAGCTCCTGGACCAGGCAAGCTCCTGGACCAAGAACGCTCCTGGACCATGCAAGCTCCTTGACCAGGCAAGCTTCTGGACCAGGCAAACTCCTAGACCAGGCACGCTTTAGGACCAGGCAAGCTCCTGGACCAGGCAAGATCCTAGACCAGGCAATCTCCTGGACCACCCAAGCTCTTGGACCAGGCAAGCTCCTAGACCAGGCAAGCTCCTGGACCAGGCAAGCTCCTAGACCAGGCAAGTTCTTGGACCAGGCAAGCTCTTGGACCAAGCAAGCTCTTGAACCAGGCAGACTTCTGGACCCGGCAAGCTCACGGACCAAGAAAGCTCCTGGACAAGGCAAGCTCCTAGACGAGGCACGCTCGTGGAAAAGGCAAGCTCCTGGACCAAGCAAGCTAGTAGACCAGGCAAGCTCCTGGACTTGGATAGCTCCTCGACCAGGCAAGCTCCTGGACCAGGCACGCTCTTGGACCATGCAAGCTCCTAGACCAGGCAAGCTCCTGGACCAGGCAAGTTTCTGGACCAGGCAAACTCGTGGACCAGGCACGCTCTTGGACCAAGGAAGCTCCTGGACCAGGCAAGCTCCTAGACCAGGCAAGCTTCTGGACCAGGCAAGCTCCTGGACCTCGCAAGCTCTTGGACGAGGCAAGCTCTTGGACGAGGCAAGCTCCTGGACCAGGCAAGCTCCTGGACCAGGCAAGCTCTTGGACCATGCAAGCTCATGGACTACGCAAGCTCTCGGACCAGGCACGCTCCTAAACCAGGCAAGCTCTTGGACCAGGCAAGGTCCTAGACCAGGCAAGCTCCAAGACGAGGCACGCTCGTGGACCATGCACGCTCCTGGACCAGGCAAGCTCTTGGACCAGGCAGGCTCGTGGACCAGGCAAGCTCCTGGACGAGGCAAGCTCCTGGACCAGGCAAGCTCCTGGACCAGGCACGCTCGTGCACCATGCACGCTCCTAGACCTGGCAAGCTCTTGGACCAGGCAGGCTCGTGGACCAGGCAAGCTCCTAGACCAGACAAGCTCCTTGACCAGGCAAGCTCCTGGACCAGGTCAGCTCTTGGACCAGGAAATCTCCTGGACTAGGGAAGCTCTGGGACCAAGCAAGCTAACGGACCAAGAAAGCTCCTAGACAAGGCAAGGTCCTGGACCAGGAATGCTCGTGGAACAGGCAAGCTGCTGGACCAGGCAAGCTCCTGGATCAGGAAAGCTCCTGGACCAGGATAGCTCCTGGACTAGGCAAGCTCCTGGACCAGGCACGCTCCTGGACCATGCAAGCTCCTAGACCAGGCAAGTTCCTGGACAAGGCAAGCTTCTGGACCAGGCAAACTCGTGGACCAGGCACGCTTATGGACCAAGCAAGCTCCTGGACAAGGCAAGCTCCTAGACCAGGCAAGCTCTTGGACCAAGCAAGCTCCTGGACCACGCAAGCTCTTGGACCAGGCAAGCTCTTGGACCAGGCAAGCTCCTCGACCACACAAGCTCCTGGATCACGCAAGCTCTTGGACCAGGCACGCTCCTGGACCAGGCAAGCTCTTGGACCAGGCAGGCTTCTGGACCAAGCAAGCTATTGGACCACGCAAGCTCCTGGACCAGGCAAGTTTCTGGACCAGGCAAACTCGTGGACCAGGCACGCTCCTGGACCAAGGAAGCTCCTGGACCAGGCAAGCTCCTAGACCAGGCAAGCTTCTGGACCAGGCAAGCTCCTGGACCTCGCAAGCTCTTGGACCAGGCAAGCTCTTGGACGAGGCAAGCTCCTGGACCAGGCAAGCTCCTGGACCAGGCAAGCTCTTGGACCATGCAAGCTCATGGACTACGCAAGCTCTCAAACCAGGCACGCTCCTAAACCAGGCAAGCTCTTGGACCAGGCAAGGTCCTAGACCAGGCAAGCTCCAAGACGAGGCATGCTCGTGGACCATGCACGCTCCTGGACCTGGCAAGCTCTTGGACCAGGCAGGCTCGTGGACCAGGCAAGCTCCTAGACGAGGCAAGCTCCTGGACCAGGCAAGCTCCTGGACCAGGCACGCTCGTGCACCATGCACGCTCCTAGACCTGGCAAGCTCTTGGACCAGGCAGGCTCGTGGACCAGGCAAGCTCCTAGACCAGACAAGCTCCTTGACCAGGCAAGCTCCTGGACCAGGTCAGCTCTTGGACCAGGAAATCTCCTGGACTAGGGAAGCTCTGGGACCAAGCAAGCTAACGGACCAAGAAAGCTCCTAGACAAGGCAAGGTCCTGGACCAGGAATGCTCGTGGAACAGGCAAGCTGCTGGACCAGGCAAGCTCCTGGACCAGGAAAGCTCCTGGACCAGGATAGCTCCTGGACTAGGCAAGCTCCTGGACCAGGCACGCTCCTGGACCATGCAAGCTCCTAGACCAGGCAAGTTCCTGGACAAGGCAAGCTTCTGGACCAGGCAAACTCGTGGACCAGGCACGCTTATGGACCAAGCAAGCTCCTGGACAAGGCAAGCTCCTAGACCAGGCAAGCTCTTGGACCAAGCAAGCTCCTGGACCACGCAAGCTCTTGGACCAGGCAAGCTCTTGGACCAGGCAAGCTCCTCGACCACACAAGCTCCTGGATCACGCAAGCTCTTGGACCAGGCACGCTCCTGGACCAGGCAAGCTCTTGGACCAGGCAGGCTTCTGGACCAAGCAAGCTATTGGACCACGCAAGCTCCTGGACCAGGCAAGTTTCTGGACCAGGCAAACTCGTGGACCAGGCACGCTCCTGGACCAAGGAAGCTCCTGGACCAGGCAAGCTCCTAGACCAGGCAAGCTTCTGGACCAGGCAAGCTCCTGGACCTCGCAAGCTCTTGGACCAGGCAAGCTCTTGGACGAGGCAAGCTCCTGGACCAGGCAAGCTCCTGGACCAGGCAAGCTCTTGGACCATGCAAGCTCATGGACTACGCAAGCTCTCAAACCAGGCACGCTCCTAAACCAGGCAAGCTCTTGGACCAGGCAAGGTCCTAGACCAGGCAAGCTCCAAGACGAGGCATGCTCGTGGACCATGCACGCTCCTGGACCTGGCAAGCTCTTGGACCAGGCAGGCTCGTGGACCAGGCAAGCTCCTAGACCAGACAAGCTCCTTGACCAGGCAAGCTCCTGGACCAGGCTCGCTCGTAGACCAGGCATGCTCCTGGACCAGGCAAGCTCGTGGACCAGGCAAGCTCCTCGACCAGGCAAGCTCTTGGACCAGGCAAGCTCCTGGACCAAGCAAGCTCCTGGACCACGCACGCTCGTGGACCACGCACGCTCGTGGACCAAGCACACTCCTGGCACAGTCAAGCTCTTGGACGAGGCAATCTCCTAGACCAGGCAAGCTCCTGGACCAGGATAGCTCCTGGACCGGGCAAGCTCTTGGACCAGGCACGCTCCTGGACCATGCAAGCTCTTAGACCAGGCAAGTGCTTGGACCAGGCAAGCTCGTGGACCAGGCACGAACCTGGACCAGGCAAGCTCCTTGACTAGGCAAGCTCCTAGACCAGGCAAGCTCCTGAACTAGGCAGGCTCCTGGACCTGGCAAGCTCCTGGACCAGGTAAGCTCCTGGACGAGGCAAGCTCCTGGACCACGCAAGCTCCAGGACCACGCAAGCTCTTGGACCAGGCAAGTGCTTGGACCAGGCAAGCTCCTCGACCAGGCAAGCTCCTGGATCACGCAAGCTCTTGGACCAAGCACGCTCCTGGACCAGGCAAGCTCTTTGACCAGGCAGGCTTCTGGACCAAGCAAGCTATTGGACCACGCAAGCTCCTGGACCAGGCAAGCTCGTGGACCGTGCACGCTCCTTGACGAGGCAAGCTCTTCGACCAGGCAGGCTCGTGGACCAGGCAAGCTGCTGGACCAGGCAAGCACATGGATCAGGCAAGCTCCTTGACCACGCAAGCTCCTGGACCAGGCAAGCTCCTAGACGAGGCAAGCTTGTGGACCATGCACGCTCTTGGACTAGGCAAGCTCTTGGACTAGGCACGCTCCTGGAACAGGCAAGCTCTTGGACCAGGCAATCTCCTGGACCAGGCAAGCTCCTGGACCAGGCAAGCTCCTAGACCAGGCAAGCTCCTGAACCAGGCAAGCTCCTTGACCAAGCAAGCTCCTGGACCAGGCAAGCTCCTTCACTAGGCAAGCTCCTGGACAGGGCAAGTTCATGGACCAGGCACGCTCGTGGACCATGCACGCTCTTGGACCAGGCAAGCTCTTGGACCAGGCACGCTCCTCGAACAGGCAAGCTCCTCGACCAGGCAAGCTCCTGGACCAGGATAGCTCCTGGACCACGCAAGCTCCTGGACCAGGCACGCTCCTGGACCATGCAAGCTCCTAGACCAGGCAAGCTTCTGGACCAGGATAGCTCCTGGACCAGGATAGCTCCTGGACCAGGCAAACTCGTGGACCAGGCACGCTCCAGGACCAGGCAAGCTCCTGGACCAGGCAAGCTCCTAGAAAAGGCAAGCTCCTGGACCAGGCAAGTTCATAGACCAGGCAAGCTCCTGGACCAGGCAAGCTCCTAGACCAGGTAAAATATTGGACAAGGCAAGCTCCTTGACCACGCAAGCTCTTGGACCAGGCGAGCTCTTGGACCAAGCAAGCTCCTGGACCACGCAAGCTCCTGGACCACGCAAGCTCACGGACCAAGAAAGCTCCTGGACAAGGCAAGCTCCTGGACCACGCACGCTCGTGGAAAAGGCAAGCTCTTGGACCAGGCACGCTCCTCGACGAGGCAAGCTCCTGGACCAGGCGAGCTCCTATACCAGGCAAGCTCGTGGACCAGGAAAGCTCTTGGACCTCACAAGCTCTTGGACCAGGCAAGCTCTTGGACGAGGCAAGCTCGTGGACCAGGCAAGCTCCTGGACCAGGCAAGCTCTTGGACCATGCAAGCTCCTGGACTACGCAAGCTCTCGGACCAGGCACGCTCCTCGACCAGGCAAGCTCTAGGACCAGGCAAGGTCCTAGACCAGGCAAGCTATTGGACTAGGCAAGCTCCAAGACCAGGCACGCTCGTGGACCATGCACGCTCCTGAACCAGGCAAGCTCTTGGACCAGGCAGGCTCGTGGACCAGGCAAGCTCCTAGACCACGCAAGCTCCTGGACTAGGCAAGCTCCTTGATCGGGCAAGCTCTTGGACCAGGCAAGCTCCTGGACCAGGCATGCTCGTGGACCATGCACGCTCCTGGACCAGGCAAGCTCTTGGACCATGCAAGCTCCTGGACCACACAAGCTCCTTGACCAGGCAAGCTCCTGGACCAGGCAAGCTCCTGGACCAGGCTCGCTCGTAGACCAGGCACGCTCCTGGACCAGGCACGCTCTTGGACCAGGCAAGCTCGAGGATCAGGCACGCTCCTGGACCACGCAAGCTCGTGGACCAGGCAAGCTCCTCGACCAGGCAAGCTCTTGGACCAGGCAAGCTTCTAGACGAGGCAAGCTACTGAACCAGGCACGCTCGTGGACCATGCACGCTCTTGGACTAGGCAAGCTCTTGGACCAGGCACGCTCCTGGAACAGTCAAGCTCTTGGACCAGGCAATCTCTTGGACCAGGCAAGCTCCTGGACCAGGCAAGCTCTTGGACCAGGCACGCTCCTGGACCATGCAAGCTCTTAGACCAGGCAAGCTCCTGGACCAGGCAAGCTTCTGGACCAAGCAAACTCGTGGACCAGGCACGAACCTGGACCAGGCAAGCTCCTGGACCAGGCAAGCTCCTAGACCAGGCAAGCTCTTGAACTAGGCAAGCTCCTGGACCAGGCTGGCTCCTGGACCAGGCAAGCTCCTTGACTAGGCAAGCTCCTGGACAAGGCAAGTTCATGGACCAGGCAAGCTCTTGGACCAGGCACGCTCCTCGAACAGGCAAGCTCCTGGACCAGGCAAGCTCCTGGACTAGGCAAGCTCCTGGACCAGGATAGCTCCTGGACCAGGCAAGCTCCTGGACCAGGCACCCTCCTGGACCATGCAAGCTCCTAGACCAGGCAAGCTTGTAGACCAGGCAAACTCATGGACCAGGCACGCTCTAGGACCAGGCAAGCTCCTGGACCAGGCAAGATCCTAGACCAGGCAAGCTCTGGACCACCCAAGCAATTGGACCAGGCAAGCTTCTAGACCAAGCAAGCTCCTGGACCAGGCAAGCTCCTAGACCAGGCAAGCTCTTGGACTAGGCGAGCTCCTGGACCACGCAAGCTCTTGGACCAGGCAAGCTCTTGGACAAGGAAAGCTCTTGGACCAAGCAAGCTCCTGGACCAGGCAAGCTCACGGACCAGGAAAGCTCCTGGACAAGGCAAGCTCCTAGACCAGGCACGCTCGTGGAAAAGGCAAGCTCCTGGCCCAGGCAAGCTCTTGGACCAGGATAGCTCCTCGGCCAGGCAAGCTCCTGGACCAGGCACGCTCCTGGACCATGCAAGCTCCTAGACCAGGCAAGCTCCTGGACCAGGCAAGTTTCTGGACCAGGCAAACTCGTGGACCAGGCACGCTCCTGGACCAGGCACGCTCCTGGACCAAGCAAGCTCGAGGATCAGGCACGCTCCTGGACCAGGCAAGATCGTGGACCAGGCAAGCTCCTAGACCAGGCAAGCTCTTGGACCACGCAAGCTCATGGACCAGGCAAGCTCCAGGACCAGGCACGCTTGTGGACCATGCACGCTCTTGGACTAGGCAAACTCTTGGACCAGGCACGCTCCTGGAACAGTCAAGCTCTTGGACCACGCAATCTCCTGGACCAGACAAGCTCCTGGACCAGGATAGCTCCTGGACCATGCAAGCTTTTGGACCAGGCACGCTCCTGGACCATGCAAGCGATTAGATCAGGCAAGCTCTTGGACCAGGCAAGCTTCTGGACCAAGCAAACTCGTGGACCAGGCACGAACCTGGACCAGGCAAGCTCCTGGACCGGGAAAGCTCCTAGACCAGGCAAGCTCTTGAACTAGGCAAGCATCTGGACCAGGCAAGCTCCTAGACCAGGCAAGCTCCTTGACTAGGCAAGCTCCTGGACCACACAAGCTCCTTGACCAGGCAAGCTCCTGGACTAGGCATGCTAGTGGACCATGCACACTCTTGGACTAGGCAAGCTCTTGGACCAGGCACGCTCCTGGAACAGTCAAGCTCTTGGACCAGGCAATCTCCTGGACCAGGCAAGCTCCTAGACCAGGATAGCTCCTGGACCAGGCAAGCTCTTCGACCAGGCACGCTCTTGGACCATGCAAGCTCGTAGACCAGGCAAGCTCCTGGACCAGGCAAGCTTCTGGACCAAGCAAACTCGTGGACCAGGCACGAACCTGGACCAGACAAGCTCCTGGACTTGGCAAGCTCCTAGACCAGGCAAGCTCCTGAACTAGGCAAGCTCTTGGACCAGGCAAGCTCCTGGACCAGGCAAGCTCCTTGACTAGGCAAGCTCCTGGACCAGGCAAGTTCATGGACCAGGCAAGCTCTTGGACCAGGCACGCTCCTCGAACAGGCAAGCTCCTGGACCAGGCAAGCTCCTGGACCAGGCAAGCTCCTGGACCAAGAACGCTCCTGGACCATGCAAGCTCCTTGACCAGGCAAGCTTCTGGACCAGGCAAACTCCTAGACCAGGCACGCTTTAGGACCAGGCAAGCTCCTGGACCAGGCAAGATCCTAGACCAGGCAATCTCCTGGACCACCGAAGCTCTTGGACCAGGCAAGCTCCTAGACCAGGCAAGCTCCTGGACCAGGCAAGCTCCTAGACCAGGCAAGTTCTTGGACCACGCAAGCTCTTGGACCAGGCAAGCTCTTGGACCAAGCAAGCTCTTGAACCAGGCAGACTTCTGGACCCGGCAAGCTCACGGACCAAGAAAGCTCCTGGACAAGGCAAGTTCCTAGACGAGGCACGCTCGTGGAAAAGGCAAGCTCCTGGACCAAGCAAGCTAGTAGACCAGGCAAGCTCCTGGACTTGGATAGCTCCTCGACCAGGCAAGCTCCTGGACCAGGCACGCTCTTGGACCATGCAAGCTCCTAGACCAGGCAAGCTCCTGGACCAGGCAAGTTTCTGGACCAGGCAAACTCGTGGACCAGGCACGCTCTTGGACCAAGGAAGCTCCTGGACCAGGCAAGCTCCTAGACCAGGCAAGCTTCTGGACCAGGCAAGCTCCTGGACCTCGCAAGCTCTTGGACCAGGCAAGCTCTTGGACGAGGCAAGCTCCTGGACCAGGCAAGCTCCTGGACCAGGCAAGCTCTTGGACCATGCAAGCTCATGGACTACGCAAGCTCTCGGACCAGGCACGCTCCTAAACCAGGCAAGCTCTTGGACCAGGCAAGGTCCTAGACCAGGCAAGCTCCAAGACGAGGCACGCTCGTGGACCATGCACGCTCCTGGACCAGGCAAGCTCTTGGACCAGGCAGGCTCGTGGACCAGGCAAGCTCCTGGACGAGGCAAGCTCCTGGACCAGGCAAGCTGCTGGACCAGGCACGCTCGTGCACCATGCACGCTCCTAGACCTGGCAAGCTCTTGGACCAGGCAGGCTCGTGGACCAAGCAAGCTCCTAGACCAGACAAGCTCCTTGACCAGGCAAGCTCCTGGACCAGGTCAGCTCTTGGACCAGGAAATCTCCTGGACTAGGGAAGCTCTGGGACCAAGCAAGCTAACGGACCAAGAAAGCTCCTAGACAAGGCAAGGTCCTGGACCAGGAATGCTCGTGGAACAGGCAAGCTGCTGGACCAGGCAAGCTCCTGGACCAGGCAAGCTCGTGGACCAGGATAGCTCCTGGACTAGGCAAGCTCCTGGACCAGGCACGCTCCTGGACCATGCAAGCTCCTAGACCAGGCAAGTTCCTGGACAAGGCAAGCTTCTGGACCAGGCAAACTCGTGGACCAGGCACGCTTATGGACCAAGCAAGCTCCTGGACAAGGCAAGCTCCTAGACCAGGCAAGCTCTTGGACCAAGCAAGCTCCTGGACCACGCAAGCTCTTGGACCAGGCAAGCTCTTGGACCAGGCAAGCTCCTCGACCACACAAGCTCCTGGATCACGCAAGCTCTTGGACCAGGCACGCTCCTGGACCAGGCAAGCTCTTGGACCAGGCAGGCTTCTGGACCAAGCAAGCTATTGGACCACGCAAGCTCCTGGACCAGGCAAGTTTCTGGACCAGGCAAACTCGTGGACCAGGCACGCTCCTGGACCAAGGAAGCTCCTGGACCAGGCAAGCTCCTAGACCAGGCAAGCTTCTGGACCAGGCAAGCTCCTGGACCTCGCAAGCTCTTGGACCAGGCAAGCTCTTGGACGAGGCAAGCTCCTGGACCAGGCAAGCTCCTGGACCAGGCAAGCTCTTGGACCATGCAAGCTCATGGACTGCGCAAGCTCTCAAACCAGGCACGCTCCTAAACCAGGCAAGCTCTTGGACCAGGCAAGGTCCTAGACCAGGCAAGCTCCAAGACGAGGCACGCTCGTGGACCATGCACGCTCCTGGACCTGGCAAGCTCTTGGACCAGGCAGGCTCGTGGACCAGGCAAGCTCCTAGACCAAACAAGCTCCTTGACCAGGCAAGCTCCTGGACCAGGCTCGCTCGTAGACCAGGCATGCTCCTGGACCAGGCAAGCTCGTGGACCAGGCAAGCTCCTCGACCAGGCAAGCTCTTGGACCAGGCAAGCTCCTGGACCAAGCAAGCTCCTGGACCACGCACGCTCGTGGACCACGCACGCTCGTGGACCAAGCACACTCCTGGAACAGTCAAGCTCTTGGACGAGGCAATCTCCTAGACCAGGCAAGCTCCTGGACCAGGATAGCTCCTGGACCGGGCAAGCTCTTGGACCAGGCACGCTCCTGGACCATGCAAGCTCTTAGACCAGGCAAGTGCTTGGACCAGGCAAGCTCGTGGACCAGGCACGAACCTGGACCAGGCAAGCTCCTTGACTAGGCAAGCTCCTAGACCAGGCAAGCTCCTGAACTAGGCAGGCTCCTGGACCTGGCAAGCTCCTGGACCAGGTAAGCTCCTGGACCAGGCAAGCTCCTGGACCAGGCAAGCTCCAGGACCACGCAAGCTCTTGGACCAGGCAAGTGCTTGGACCAGGCAAGCTCCTCGACCACGCAAGCTCCTGGATCACGCAAGCTCTTGGACCAAGCATGCTCCTGGACCAGGCAAGCTCTTTGACCAGGCAGGCTTCTGGACCAAGCAAGCTATTGGACCACGCAAGCTCCTGGACCAGGCAAGCTTGTGGACCGTGCACGCTCCTTGACGAGGCAAGCTCTTCGACCAGGCAGGCTCGTGGACCAGGCAAGCTGCTGGACCAGGCAAGCACATGGATCAGGCAAGCTCCTTGACCACGCAAGCTCCTGGACCAGGCAAGCTCCTAGACGAGGCAGGCTTGTGGACCATGCACGCTCTTGGACTAGGCAAGCTCTTGGACTAGGCACGCTCCTGGAACAGGCAAGCTCTTGGACCAGGCAATCTCCTGGACCAGGCAAGCTCCTGGACCAGGCAAGCTCCTAGACCAGGCAAGCTCCTGAACCAGGCAAGCTCCTTGACCAGGCAAGCTCCTGGACCAGGCAAGCTCCTTCACTAGGCAAGCTCCTGGACAGGGCAAGTTCATGGACCAGGCACGCTCGTGGACCATGCACGCTCTTGGACCAGGCAAGCTCTTGGACCAGGCACGCTCCTCGAACAGGCAAGCTCCTCGACCAGGCAAGCTCCTGGACCAGGATAGCTCCTGGACCACGCAAGCTCCTGGACCAGGCACGCTCCTGGACCATGCAAGCTCCTAGACCAGGCAAGCTTCTGGACCACGATAGCTCCTGGACCAGGATAGCTCCTGGACCAGGCAAACTCGTGGACCAGGCACGCTCCAGGACCAGGCAAGCTCCTGGACCAGGCAAGCTCCTAGAAAAGGCAAGCTCCTGGACCAGGCAAGTTCATAGACCAGGCAAGCTCCTGGACCAGGCAAGCTCCTAGACCAGGTAAAATCTTGGACAAGGCAAGCTCCTTGACCACGCAAGCTCTTGGACCAGGCGAGCTCTTGGACCAAGCAAGCTCCTGGACCACGCAAGCTCCTGGACCAGGCAAGCTCACGGACCAAGAAAGCTCCTGGACAAGGCAAGCTCCTGGACCAGGCACGCTCGTGGAAAAGGCAAGCTCTTGGACCAGGCACGCTCCTCGACGAGGCAAGCTCCTGGACCAGGCGAGCTCCTATACCAGGCAAGCTCCTGGACCAGGAAAGCTCTTGGACCTCACAAGCTCTTGGACCAGGCAAGCTCTTGGACGAGGCAAGCTCGTGGACCAGGCAAGCTCCTGGACCAGGCAAGCTCTTGGACCATGCAAGCTCCTGGACTACGCAAGCTCTCGGACCAGGCACGCTCCTCGACCAGGCAAGCTCTAGGACCAGGCAAGGTCCTAGACCAGGCAAGCTATTGGACCAGGCAAGCTCCAAGACCAGGCACGCTCGTGGACCATGCACGCTCCTGAACCAGGCAAGCTCTTGGAGCAGGCAGGCTCGTGGACCAGGCAAGCTCCTAGACCACGCAAGCTCCTGGACTAGGCAAGCTCCTTGATCGGGCAAGCTCTTGGACCAGGCAAGCTCCTGGACCAGGCATGCTCGTGGACCATGCACGCTCCTGGACCAGGCAAGCTCTTGGACCATGCAAGCTCCTGGACCACACAAGCTCCTTGACCAGGCAAGCTCCTGGACCAGGCAAGCTCCTGGACCAGGCTCGCTCGTAGACCAGGCACGCTCCTGGACCAGGCACGCTCTTGGACCAGGCAAGCTCGAGGATCAGGCACGCTCCTGGACCACGCAAGCTCGTGGACCAGGCAAGCTCCTCGACCAGGCAAGCTCTTGGACCAGGCAAGCTTCTAGACGAGGCAAGCTACTGAACCAGGCACGCTCGTGGACCATGCACGCTCTTGGACTAGGCAAGCTCTTGGACCAGGCACGCTCCTGGAACAGTCAAGCTCTTGGACCAGGCAATCTCTTGGACCAGGCAAGCTCCTGGACCAGGCAAGCTCTTGGACCAGGCACGCTCCTGGACCATGCAAGCTCTTAGACCAGGCAAGCTCCTGGACCAGGCAAGCTTCTGGACCAAGCAAACTCGTGGACCAGGCACGAACCTGGACCAGGCAAGCTCCTGGACCAGGCAAGCTCCTAGACCAGGCAAGCTCTTGAACTAGGCAAGCTCCTGGACCAGGCTGGCTCCTGGACCAGGCAAGCTCCTTGACTAGGCAAGCTCCTGGACAAGGCAAGTTCATGGACCAGGCAAGCTCTTGGACCAGGCACGCTCCTCGAACAGGCAAGCTCCTGGACCAGGCAAGCTCCTGGACTAGGCAAGCTCCTGGACCAGGATAGCTCCTGGACCAGGCAAGCTCCTGGACCAGGCACCCTCCTGGACCATGCAAGCTCCTAGACCAGGCAAGCTTGTAGACCAGGCAAACTCATGGACCAGGCACGCTCTAGGACCAGGCAAGCTCCTGGACCAGGCAAGATCCTAGACCAGGCAAGCTCTGGACCACCCAAGCAATTGGACCAGGCAAGCTTCTAGACCAAGCAAGCTCCTGGACCAGGCAAGCTCCTAGACCAGGCAAGCTCTTGGACTAGGCGAGCTCCTGGACCACGCAAGCTCTTGGACCAGGCAAGCTCTTGGACAAGGCAAGCTCTTGGACGAAGCAAGCTCCTGGACCAGGCAAGCTCACGGACCAGGAAAGCTCCTGGACAAGGCAAGCTCCTAGACCAGGCACGCTCGTGGAAAAGGCAAGCTCCTGGCCCAGGCAAGCTCTTGGACCAGGATAGCTCCTCGGCCAGGCAAGCTCCAGGACCAGGCACGCTCCTGGACCATGCAAGCTCCTAGACCAGGCAAGCTCCTGGACCAGGCAAGTTTCTGGACCAGGCAAACTCGTGGACCAGGCACGCTCCTGGACCAGGCACGCTCCTGGACCAAGCAAGCTCGAGGATCAGGCACGCTCCTGGACCAGGCAAGATCGTGGACCAGGCAAGCTCCTAGACCAGGCAAGCTCTTGGACCACGCAAGCTCATGGACCAGGCAAGCTCCAGGACCAGGCACGCTTGTGGACCATGCACGCTCTTGGACTAGGCAAACTCTTGGACCAGGCACGCTCCTGGAACAGTCAAGCTCTTGGACCACGCAATCTCCTGGACCAGACAAGCTCCTGGACCAGGATAGCTCCTGGACCAGGCAAGCTTTTGGACCAGGCACGCTCCTGGACCATGCAAGCGATTAGATCAGGCAAGCTCTTGGACCAGGCAAGCTTCTGGACCAAGCAAACTCGTGGACCAGGCACGAACCTGGACCAGGCAAGCTCTTGGACCGGGAAAGCTCCTAGACCAGGCAAGCTCTTGAACTAGGCAAGCATCTGGACCAGGCAAGCTCCTAGACCAGGCAAGCTCCTTGACTAGGCAAGCTCCTGGACCAGGCAAGTTCATGGACCAGGCAAGCTCTTGGACCATGCACGCTCCTCGAACAGGCAAGCTCCTAGACCAGGCAAGCTCGTGGACCAGGCAAGCTCCTGGACCAGGATAGCTCCTAGACCAGGCAAGCTCCTGGACCAGGCACGCTCCTGGACCATGCAAGCTCCTGGACCAGGCAAGCTTCTGGACCTGGCAAACTTGTGGACCAGGCACGCTCTAGGACCAGGCAAGCTCCTGGACCAGGCAAGATCCTAGACCCGGCAAGCTCCTGGACAACCCAAGCTCTTGGACCAGGCAAGCTCCTAGACCAGGCAAGCTCCTGGACCAGGCAAGCTCCTAGACCAGGCAAGCTCTTGGACCAGGCAAGCTCCTGGACCACGCAAGCTCTTGGACCAGGCAAGCTCTTGGACCAGGCAAGCTCTTGGACCAGGCAAGCTCCTGGACCAGGCAAGCTCACGGACCAAGAAAGCTCCTGGACAAGGCAAGCTCGTGGACCAGGCACGCTCGTGGAAAAAGCAAGTTCCTGGACCAGGCAAGCTCCTGGACCAGGCAAGCTCCTGGACCAGGATAGCTCCTCGACCAGGCAAGCTCCTGGACCAGGCACGCTCCTGGACCATGCAAGCTCCTAGACGAGGCAAGCTCCTGGACCAGGCAAGTTTCTGGACCAGGCAAACTCGTGGACCAAGGAAGCTCCTAGACCAGGCAAGCTCCTAGAGTAGGCAAGCTCCTGGACCAGGCAAGCTCCTGGACCTCGCAAGCTCTTGGACCAGGCAAGCTCTTGGACGAGGCAAGCTCCTCAACCAGGCAAGCTCCTGGACCAGGCAAGCTCTTGGACCATGCAAGCTCTTGGACCAGGCAAGCTCTCGGACCAGGAACGCTCCTGGACCAGGCAAGCTCTTGGACCATGCAAGGTCCTAGACCAGGCAAGCTCCAAGACGAGGCACGCTCGTGGACCATGCACGCTCCTGAACCAGGCAAGCTCTTGGACCAGGCAGGCTCGTGGACCAGGCAAGCTCATGGACCAGGCAAGCTCCTGGACCAGGCACGCTCATGGACCATGCACGCTCCTCGACCAGGCAAGCTCTTGGACCAGGCAGGCTCGTTGACCAGGCAAGCTCCTGGACCACACAAGCTCCTTGACCAGGCAAGCTACTGGACCATGCAAGCTCCTGGACTAGGCTCGCTCGTAGACCAGGCACGCTCCTCGACCAGGCAAGCTCGTGGATCAGGCAAGCTCGTGGATCAGGCACGCTCCTGGACCAGTCAAGCTCGTGGACCAGGCAAGCTCCTCGACCAGGCAAGCTCTTGGACCAGGCAAGCTCCTGGACCAGGCAAGCTCTTGAACAAGGCAAGCTCCTAGACCACGCAAGCTCGTGGACCAGGCAAGCTCCTGGACCAGGCAAGCTCTTGGACCAGGCAAGCTCTTGGACCAAGAAAGATCCTGGACAAGGCAAGCTCCTAGACCAGGCACGCTCGTGGAACACGCAAGCTCCTGGACCAAGCAAGCTCCTGGACCAGGCAAGCTCCTTGACCCGGATAGCTCTCGGACCAGGCAAGCTCCTGGACCAGGCACGCTCCTGGACCATGCAAGCTCCTAGACCAAGCAAGCTCCTGGACGAAGCAAGTTTCTTGACCAGGCAAACTCGTGGACCCGGCACGCTCCTGGACCAGGCAAGCTCCTGGACCAGGAAAGCTCCTAGACCAAGCAAGCTCGTGGACCACGCAAGCTCCTAGACCACGCAAGCTCTTGGACCAGGCACGCTCCTGTACCAGGCAAGCCCTTGGACCGGGCAGGCTTCTGGACCAAGCAAGCTTTTGGACCAGGCAAGCTCCTGGACCAGGCACGCTCGTGGACCATGCACGTTCTTGACCAGGCAAGCTCTTGGACCAGGCAGGCTCGTCGACCTGGCAAGCTCCTGGACCACGCAAGCTCTCGGACCAGGCAAGCTCCTTGACCAAGCAAGCTCGTGGACCAGGCATGCTCCTGGACCAGGCTCGCTAGTAGACCAGGCACGCTCCTGGACCAGGCACGCTCTTAGACCAGGCAAGCTCGTGGATCGACACGCTCCTGGACCAGGCAAGCTCGTGGACCAGGCAAGCTCCTCGACCAGGCAAGCTTTTGCACTTGGCAAGCTCATAGACCAGGCAAGCTCCTGGACCAGGCAAGCTCCTAGACCAGGCAAGCTCTTGGACCAGGCAAGCTCCTCGACCAGGCAAGCTCCTGGACCAGACAAGCTCTTGGACCAAGAAAGCTCCAGGACAAAGCAAGCTCCTGGACCAAGCACGCTCGTGGAACAGGCTAGCTCATGGACCAGGCAAGCTCCTGGACCAGGCAAGCTCCTGGACCAGGCAAGCTCCTGGACTAGGCAAGCTCTTGGACCAGGCAAGCTCCTAGATCAGGCAAGCTCCTGGACCAGGCAAGCTCCTGGACCAGGCAAGCTCCTGAACTAGGCAAGCTCTTGGACCAGGCAAGCTCCTAGACCAGGCAAGCTCTTGAATTAGGCAAGCTCGTGGACCAGGCAAGCTCCTGGACCAGGCAAGATCCTTGACTAGGCAAGCTCCTGGACCAGGCAAGTTCATGGACTAGGCAAGCTCTTGGACCAGGCACGCTCCTCGAACAGGCAAGCTCCTCGACCAGGCAAGCTCGTGGACCAGGCAAGCTCCTGGACCAGGCAAGCTCGTGGACCAGGCAAGCTCCTGGACCAGGCAAGATCCTAGACCAGGTAAGCTCTGGACCACCCAAGCTATTGGACCAGGCAAGCTTCTAGACCGGGCAAGCTCCTGGACAAGGCAAGCTCCTAGACCAGGCAAGCTCTTGGACCAGGCAAGCTCCTGGACCACGCAAGCTCTTGGACCAGGCAAGCTCTTGGACAAGGCAAGCTCTTGGACCAGGCAAGCTCCTGGACCAGGCAAGCTCACAGACCAGGAAAGCTCCTGGACAAGGCAAGCTCCTAGACCAGGCACGCTCGTGGAAAAGGCAAGCTCCTGGACCAGGCAAGCTCCTGGACCAGGCAAGTTCTGGACCAGGATAGCTCCTCGACCAGGCAAGCTCCTGGACCAGGCACGCTCCTGGACCATGCAAGCTCCTAGACCAGGCAAGCTCCTGGACCAGGCAAGTTTTTGGACCAGGCAAACTCGTGGACCAGGCACGCTCCTGGACCAAGGAAGCTACTGGACCAGGCAAGCTCCTAGACCAGGCAAGCTCCTGGACCAGACAAGCTCCTGGACCTCGCAAGCTCTTGGACCATGCAAGCTCTTGGACGAGGCAAGCTCCTGGACCAGGCAAGCTCCTGGACCAGGCAAGCTCTTGGACCATGCAAGCTCCTGGACTACGCAAGCTCTCGGACCAGGCGCGCTCGTGGACCAGGCAAGCTCTTGGACCAGGCAAGGTCCTAGACCAGGCAAGCTCCAAGACGAGGCACGCTCGTGGACCATGCACGCTTCTGAACGAGGCAAGCTCTTGGACCAGGCAGGCTCGTGGACAAAGCAAGCTCCTGGACTAGGCAAGCTCCTGGACTAGGCAAGCTTCTGGACCAGGCACGCTCGTGGACCATGCACGCTCCTGGACCAGGCAAGCTCTTGGACCAGGCAGGCTCGTGGACCAGGCAAGCTCCTGGACCACACAAGCTCCTTGACCAGGCAAGCTCGTGGACCAGGCAAGCTCCTGGACCAGGCTTGCTCGTAGTCCAGGCACGCTCCTGGACCAGGCACGCTCTTGGACCAGGCAAGCTCGAGGATCAGTCACGCTCCTGGACCAGGCAAGCTCGTGGACCAGGCAAGCTCCTAGACCAGGCAAGCTCTTGGACCACGCAAGCTCCTGGACCAGGCAAGCTCCTCGACCAGGCATGCTTGTGGACCATGCACGCTCTTGGACTAGGCATGCTCTTGGACCAGGCACGCTCCTGGATCAGTCAAGCTCTTGGACCAGGCAACCTCCTGGACCAGACAAGCTCCTGGACCAGGATAGCTCCTGGACCATGCAAGCGATTAGATCAGGCAAGCTCTTGGACCAGGCAAGCTTCTGGACCAAGCAAACTCCTGGACCAGGCAAGCTCCTGGACCAGGCAAGTTCATGGACCAGGCAAGCTCTTGGACCAGGCACGCTCCTCGAACAGGCAAGCTCCTGGACCAGGCAAGCTCGTGGACCAGGCAAGCTCCTGGACCAGGATAGCTCCTGGACCATGCAAGCTCCTGGACCAGGCACCCTCCTGGACCATGCAAGCTCCTAGACCAGGCAAGCTTCTGGACCAGGCAAACTCGTGGACCAGGCACGCTCCTGGACCAGGCAAGATCCTAGACCAGGCAAGCTCCTGGACAACCCAAGCTCTTGGACCAGGCAAGCTCCTAGACCAAGCAAGCTCCTGGACCAGGCAAGCTCCTAGACCAGGCAAGCTCTTGGACCAGGCAAGCTCCTGGACCACGCAAGCTCTTGGACCAGGCAAGCTCTTGGACCAGGCAAGCTCTTGGACCAGGCAAGCTCTTGGACCAAACAAGCTTACGGACCAAGAAAGCTACTGGACAAGGCAAGCTCGTGGACCAGGCACGCTCGTGGAAAGGGCAAGTTCCTGGACCAGGCAAGCTCCTGGACCAGGCAAGCTTCTGGACCAGGATAGCTCCTCGACCAGGCAAGCTCCTGGACTTGGCACGCTCCTGGACCATGCAAGCTCCTAGATCAGGCAAGCTCCTGGACCAGGCAAGTTTCTGGACCAGGCAAACTCGTGGACCAGGCACGCTCCTGGACCAAGGAAGCTCCTAGACCAGGCAAGCTCCTAGAGTAGGCAAGCTCCTGGACCAGGCAAGCTCCTGGACCTTGCAAGCTCCCGGACCAGGCAAGCTCTTAGACGAGGCAAGCTCCTGGACGAGGCAAGCTCCTGGACCAGGCAAGCTCTTGGACCATGCAAGCTCTTGGACTAGGAACGCTCCTGGACTAGGCAAGCTCTTGAACCACGCAAGGTCCTAGACCAGGCAAGCTCCAAGACGAGGCACGCTCATGGACCATGCACGCTCCTGAACCATGCAAGCTCCTAGACCAGGCAAGCTCCTGGACCAGGCAAGCTTCAGGACCAGGCAAACTCGTGGACCAGGCACGCTCCTGGACCAGGCAAGCTCCTGACCAGGCAAGCTCTTGGACCAGGCAAGCTCCTGGACGAGGCAAGCTCCTGGACCAGGCACGCTCCTGGACCATGCAAGCTTCTGGACCAGGCAAAGTCGTGGACCAGGCACGCTCCAGGACCAGGCAAGCTCCTGGACCAGGCAAGCTCTTGGACCAGGCAAGCTCGTGGACCAGGCAAGCTCCTGGACCACGCAAGCTCTTGGACCAGGCAAGCTCTTGGACCAGGCAAGCTCCTCATCCAGGCAAGCTCCTGGACCAGGCAAGCTCACGGACCAAGAAAGCTCCTGGACAAGGCAAGCTCCTGGACCAGGCAAGCTCCTGGACTAGGCAAGCTCCTGGACCAGGCAAGCCCCTAGACCAGGATAGCTCCTGGACCAGGCATGCTCCTGGACTAGGCAAGCTCCTGGAACAGGCAAGCTCCTGGACCAAGCAAGCTCCTGGACCAGGATAGCTCCTAGACCAGGCAAGCTCCTGGACCAGGCACGCTCGTGGACCATGAAAGCTCCTAGACCAGGCAAGCTCCTGGACCAGGCAAGCTTCTGGACCAGGCAAACTCGTGGACCAGACATGCTTCTGGACCAAGGAAGCTCTTAGACCAGGCAAGCTCCTAAACAAGGCAAGCTTCTGGACCAGGCAAGCTTTCGGACCAGGCAAGCTCCTAGACCAGGCAAGCTCGTGGACCACGCAAGCTCTTGGACCAGGCAAGCTCTTGGACTAGGCAAGCTCCTGGACCAGGCAAGCTCCTGGACAAGGCAAGGTCCTGGACCATGCAAGCTCCTGGACTACGCAAGCTCTTCGACCAGGCACGCTCCTGGACCAGGCAAGCTCCTGGACATGGCAGGCTTCTGGACCAAGCAAGCTCTTGGACCACGCAATGTCCTAGACCAGGCAAGCTCCTGGACCAGGCAAGCTCCTGGACCAGGCAAGCTCAAAGACTAGACAAGCTCAAAGACCAGGCAAGCTCTCGGACCAGGCAGGCTCGTGGACCAGGCAAGCTCCTGGACCACATACGCTCGTGGAACACGCTAGCTCCTGGACCAGGCACGCTCCTGGACCAGGCAAGCTCCTGGACCAGGCAAGCTCCTGGACCAAGCACACTCGTGGACCAGGCACGCTCCTAGACGAGGCAAGCTTCTGGACCAGGGAAGCTCCTGGACCAGGAAAGCTCCTAGACCAGGCAAACTCGTGGACCAAGCACGCTGCTGGACCAAGCAAGCTCCTAGACCAGGCAAGCTCCTAGACCAGGCAAGCTCGTGGACCAGGCAAGCTCCTAGACCACGCAAGCTCTTGGACTAGCCAAGCTCTTGAACCAGGAAAGCTCCTGGACCAGGCAAGCTTCTGGACCACGAAAGCTCCTGGACCACGCAAGCTCTTGGACTAGGCACGCTCCTCGACCACGAAAGCTCTTGGAACGGGCAGGCTTTTGGACCAAGCAAGCTTTTGGGCCAGGCAAGATCCTGGACCAGGCAAGCTCCTGGACCACGCAAGCTCCTGGACCAGGCACGCTCGTGGACCATGCACGCTATTGGACCAGGCAAGCTCTTGGACAAGGCTCTCTCATGGACCAGGCACACTCCAGGTCCAGGCACGCTCTTGGACCAGGCAAGCTTGTGGATCATGCACGCTCCTGGACCAGGCAAGCTCCTAGATCAAGGAAGCTCCTAGAACAGGCAAGCTCTTGCACCAGGAAAGCTCCTGGACCAGGCAAGCTCTTGGACAAGGCAAGCTAACGGACCAAGAAAGCTCCTGGACAAGGCAAGCTCCGATACCAGGCACGCTCGTAGAACAGGCATGCTCCTCGACCAGGCAAGCTCCTGGACAAGGATAGCTCCTGGACCAGGCAAGCTCCTGGACCAGGCAAGCTCCTGGACCATGCAAGCTCCTAGACCAGGCAAGCTCCTGGACCATGCAAGCTCCTAGACCAGGCAAGCTCCTAGACCAGGCAAGCTCCTAGACCAGGCACGCTCCTGGACCAGGCAAGTTCCTAGACCAGGCAAGCTCTTGGACAAGGCAAGCTCCTGGACCACGCAAGCTCTTGGACCAGGCAAGCTCTTGGACCAGGCAAAGCTCCTGGACCAGGCAAGCTCTTGGACCAGGCAAGCTCCTGGACCACGCAAGCTCCTGGACCACACAAGCTCTTGGACCAGGCACGCTCGTGGACAAGGCAAGCTCCTAGACCAGGCATTGTTCTGGACCAAGCAAGCTATTGGACTTTGCAAGCTCCTGGACCAGGCAAGCTCCTAGACCAGGCACGCTTTAGGACCAGGCAAGCTCCTGGACCAGGCAAGATCCTAGACCAGGCAAGCTTCTGGACCACCCAAGCTCTTCGACCAGGCAAGCTCCTAGACCAGGCAAGCTCCTGGACCAGGCAAGCTCCTAGACCAGGCAAGCTCTTGGACCACGCAAGCTCCTGGACCACGCAAGCTCTTGGACCAGGCAAGCTCTTGGACCAGGCAAGCTCTTGAACCAGACAAGCTCCTGGACCAGGCAAGCTCACGGACCAAGAAAGCTCCTGGACAAGGCAAGCTCCTAGACCAGGCACGCTCGTGGAAAAGGCAAGCTCATGGACCAGGCAAGCTACTGGACCAGGCAAGCTCCTGCACCAGGATAGCTCCTCGACCGGGCAAGCTCGTGGACCAGGCACGCTCTTGGACCATGCAAGCTCCTAGACCAGGCAAGCTCCTGGACCAGGCAAGTTTCTGGACCAGGCAAACTCGTGGACCAGGCACGCTCCTGGACCAAGGAAGCTCCTGGACCAGGCAAGCTCCTAGACCAGGCAAGCTTCTGGACCAAGCAAGCTCCTGGACCGCGTAAGCTCTTGGACCAGGCAAGCTCTTGGACGAGGCAAGCTCCTGGACCAGGCAAGCTCCTGGACCAGGCAAGCTCTTGGACCATGCAAGCTCCTGGACTACGCAAGCTCTCGGACCAGGCACGCTCATAAACCAGGCAAGCTCTGGGACCAGGCAAGGTCCTAGACCAGGCAAGCTCCAAGACGAGGCACGCTCGTGGACCATGCACGCTCTTGAACCAGGCAAGCTCTTGGACCAGGCAGGCTCGTGGACCAGGCAAGCTCCTGGACCAGGCAAGCTCCTGGACCAGGCAAGCTCCTGGACCAGGCACGCTCGTGCACCATGCACGCTCCTGGACCAGGCAAGCTCTTGGACCAGGCAGGCTCGTGGACCAGGCAAGCTCCTAAACCAGACAAGCTCCTTGACCAGGCAAGCTCCTGGACCAGGCAAGCTCCTGGACCAGGCTCGCTCGTAGACCAGGCATGCTCCTGGACCAGGCAAGCTCGTGGACCAGGCAAGCTCCTCGACCAGGCAAGCTCTTGGACCAGGCAAGCTCCTGGACCAAGCAAGCTCCTGGACCACGCACGCTCGTGGACCACGCACGCTCGTGGACCAAGCACACTCCTGGAACAGTCAAGCTCTTGGACCAGGCAATCTCCTGGACCAGGCAAGCTCCTGGACCAGGATAGCTCCTGGACCGGGCAAGCTCTTGGACCAGGCACGCTCCTGGACCATGCAAGCTCTTAGACCAGGCAAGCTCCTGGACGAGGCAAGCTTCTGGACCAAGCAAACTCGTGGACCACGCACGAACCTGGACCAGGCAAGCTCCTAGACCAGGCAAGCTCCTGAACTAGGCAGGCTCCTCGACCAGGCAAGCTCCTGGACCAGGCAAGCTCCTGGACCACGCAAGCTCTTCAACCAGGCAAGTGCTTGGACCAGGCAAGCTCCTCGACCTCGCAAGCTCCTGGATCACGCAAGCTGTTGGACCAGGCAGGCTCGTGGACCAAGCAAGCTGCTGGACCAGGCAAGCACCTGGACCAGGCAAGCTCCTTGACCACGCAAGCTCCTGGACCAGGCAAGCTCCTAGACCAGGCACGCTTGTGGACCATGCACGCTCTTGGACTAGGCAAGCTCTTGGACTAGGCACGCTCCTGGAACAGGCAAGCTCTAGGACCAGGCAATCTCCTGGACCAGGCAAGCTCCTGGACCAGGATAGCTCCTCGACCAGGCAAGCTCTTGGACCAGGCACGCTCCTGGACCATGCAAGCTCTAAGACTAGGCAAGCCCTGGACCAGGCAAGCTTCTGGACCAGGCAAACTCGTGGACCAGGCACGAACCTGGACCAGGCAAGCTCCTGGACCAGGCAAGCTCCTAGACCAGGCAAGCTCCTGAACCAGGCAAGCTCCTGGACCAGGCAAGCTCCTTGACTAGGCAAGCTCCTGGACCAGGCAAGTTCATGGACCAGGCACGCTCGTGGACCATGCACGCTCTTGGACCAGGCAAGCTCTTGGACCAGGCATGCTCCTCGAACAGGCAAGCTCCTCGACCAGGCAAGCTCCTGGACCAGGATAGCTCCTGGACCACGCAAGCTCCTGGACCAAGCACGCTCCTGGACCATGCAAGCTCCTAGACTAGGCAAGCTTCTGGACCAGGCAAACTCGAGGACCAGGCACGCTCCAGGACCAGGCAAGCTCCTGGACCAGGCAAGCTCCTAGAACAGGCAAGCTCCTGGACCACCCAAGCTCTTAGACCAGGCAAGTTCCTAGACCAGGCAAGCTCCTCGACCAGGCAAGCTCCTAGACCAGGTAAAATCTTGGACAAGGCAAGCTCGTGGACCACGCAAGCTCCTGGACCACGCAAGCTCCTGGACCAGGCAAGCTCATGGACCAAGAAAGCTCCTGGAAAAGGCAAGCTCCTGGACCAGGCACGCTCGTGGAAAAGGCAAGCTCCTGGACCAGGCACGCTCCTCGACCAGGCAAGCTCCTGGACCAGGCGAGCTCCTAGACCAGGCAAGCTCCTGGACCAGGCAAGCTCTTGGACCTCGCAAGCACTTGGACCAGGCAAGCTCTTGGACGAGGCAAGCTCCTGGACCAGGCAAGCTCCTGGACCACGCAAGCTCTTGGACCATGCAAGCTACTGGACTACGCAAGCTCTCGGACCAGGCACGCTCCTCGACCAGGCAAGCTCTTGGACCAGGCAAGGTCCTCGACCAGGCAAGCTATTGGACCGGGCAAGCTCCAAGACAAGGCACGCTCGTGGACCATGCACGCTCCTGAACCAGGCAAGCTCGTGGACCAGGCAAGCTCCTAGACCAGGCAAGCTCCTGGACTAGGCAAGCTCCTTGACCAGGCAAGCTCTTGGACCAGGCAAGCTCCTGGACCAGGCACGCTCGTGGACCATGCACGCTCCTGGACCAGGCAAGCTCTTGGACCAGGCAGGTTCGTGGACCATGCAAGCTCCTGGACCACACAAGCTCCTTGACCAGGCAAGCTCCTGGACCAGGCAAGCTCATGGACCAGGCTAGCTCGTAGACCAGGCACGCTCCTGGACCAGGCACGCTCTTGGACCTGGCAAGCTCGAGGATCGGGCACGCTCCTGCACCACGCAAGCTCGTGGACCAGGCAAGCTCCTCGACCAGGCAAGCTCTTGGACTAGGCAAGCTCCTAGACCAGGCAAGCTACTGAACCAGGCACGCTCGTGGACCATGCACGCTCTTGGACTAGGCAAGCTCTTGGACCAGGCACGCTCCTGGAACAGTCAAGCTCTTGGACCAGACAAGCTCCTGGACCAGACAAGCTCCTGGACCAGGCAAGCTCTTGGACCAGGCACGCTCCTGGACCATGCAAGCTCTTAGACTAGGCAAGCTCCTGGACCAAGCAAGCTTCTGGACCAAGCAAACCCGTGGACCAGGCACGAACCTGGACCAAGCAAGCTCCTGGACCAGGCAAGCTCCTAGACCAGGCAAGCTCCTCAACTAGGCAAGCTCCTGGACGTGGCAAGCTGCTGGACCAGGCGAGCTCCTTGACAAGGCAAGCTCCTGGATAAGGCAAGTTCATGGACCAGGCAAGCTCTTGGACCAGGCACGCTTCTCGAACAGGCAAGCTCCTGGACCAGGCAAGCTCCTGAACCAGGCAAGCTCGTGGACCAGGATAGCTCCTAGACCAGGCAAGCTCCTGGACCAGGCACCCTTCAGGACCATGCAAGCTCCTAGACCAGGCAAGCTTCTCGACCAGGCAAACTCATGGACCAGAGACGCTCTAGGACCAGGCAAGATCCTGGACCAGGCAAGATCCTAGACCAGGCAAGCTCTGGACCACCCAAGCTATTGGACCAGGCAAGCTTCTAGACCAGGCAAGCTCCTGGACCAGGCAAGCTCCTAGACCAGCCAAGCTCTTGGACCAGGCGAGCTCCTGGACCATGCTAGCTCTTGGACCAGGCAAGCTCTTGGACAAGGCAAGCTCTTGGACCAGGCAAGCTCCTGGACCAGGCAAGCTCACGGACCAGGAAAGCTCCTGGACAAGGCAAGCTCCTAGACCAGGCACGCTCGTGGAAAAGGCAAGCTCCTGGACCATGCAAGCTCCTGGACCAGGATAGTTCCTCGACGAGGCAAGCTCCTGGACCAGGCACGCTCCTGGACCATGCAAGCTCCTAGACCAGGCAAGCTCCTGGACCAGGCAAGTTTCTGGACCAGGCAAACTCGTGGACCAGGCACGCTCCTGGACTAGGCACGCTCCTGGACCACGCAAGCTTGAGGATCAGGCACGCTGCTGGACCAGGCAAGCTCGTGGACCAGGCAAGCTCCTAGACCAGGCAAGCTCTTGGACCACGCAAGCTCCTAGACCACGCAAGCTCCAGGACCAAGCACGCTCGTGGACCATGCACGCTCTTGGACTAGGCAAGCTCTTGGACCAGGCACGCTCCTGGAACAGTCAAGCTCTTGGACCACGCAATCTCCTGGACCAGACAAGCTCCTGGACCAGGATAGCTCCCGGACCAGGCAAGCTTTTGGACCAGGCACGCTCCTGGACCATGCAAGCGATTAGATCAAGCAAGCTCTTGGACCAAGCAAGCTTCTGGACCAAGCAAACTCGTGGACGAGGCATGAACCTAGACCAGGCAAGCTCCTGGACCGGGAAAGCTCCTAGACTAGGTAAGCTCTTGGACCAGGCGAGCTCCTGGACCACGCAAGCTCTTGGACCAGGCAAGCTCTTGGACAAGGCAAGCTCTTGGACCAGGCAAGCTCCTGGACCAGGCAAGCTCACGGACCAGGAAAGCTCCTGGACAAGGCAAGCTCCTAGACCAGGCACGCTCGTGGAAAAGGCAAGCTCCTGGACCAGGCAAGCTCCTGGACCAGGATAGCTCCTCGACCAGGCAAGCTCCTGGACTAGGCACGCTCCTGGACCATGCAAGCTCCTAGACCAGGCAAGCTCCTGGACCAGGCAAGTTTCTGGACCAGGCAAACTCGTGGACCAGGCACGCTCCTGGACCAGGCACGCTCCTGGACCAGGCAAGCTCGCGGATCAGGCACGCTCCTGGACCAGGCAAGCTCGTGGACTAGGCAAGCTCCTAGACCAGGCAAGCTCTTGGACCACGCAAGCTCCTGGACTAGGCAAGCTCTTGGACCAGGCACGCTCCTGGAACAGTCAAGCTCTTGGACCACGCAATCTCCTAGACCAGACAAGCTCCTGGACCAGGATAACTCCTGGACCAGGCAAGCTTTTGGACCAGGCACGCTCCTGGACCATGCAAGCGATTAGATCAGGCAAGCTCTTGGACCAGGCAAGCTTCTGGACCTAGCAAACTCGTGGACCAGGCATGAACCTGGACCAGGCAAGCTCCTGGACCGGGAAAGCTCCTAGACCAGGCAAGCTCTTGAACTAGGCAAGCATCTGGACCAGGCAAGCTCCTAGACCAGGCAAGCTCCATGACTAGGCAAGCTCCTGGACCAGGCAAGTTCATGGACCAGGTAAGCTCTTGGACCAGGCACGCTCCTCGAAGAGGCAAGCTCCTGGACCAGGCAAGCTCGTGGACAAGGCAAGCTCCTGGACCAGGCACGCTCCTGGACCATGCACGCTCCTGGACCAGGAACGCTCCTAGACCATGCAAGCTCCTAGACCAGGCAAGCTTCTGGACCAGGCAAACTTGTGGACCAGGCACGCTCTAGGACCAGGCAAGCTCCTGGACCAGGCAAGATCCTAGACCAGGCAAGCTCGTGGACAACCCAAGCTCTTGGACCAGGCAAGCTCCTGGACCAGGCAAGCTCGTCGACCAGGCACGCTCCTAGACCAGGCAAGCTCCTAGACCAGGCAAGCTTCTGGACCAGGCAAACTTGTGGACCAGGCACGCTCTAGGACCAGGCAAGCTCCTGGACCAGGCAAGATCCTAGACTAGGCAAGCTCGTGGACCACCCAAGCTCTTGGACCAGGCAAGCTCCTAGACTAGGCAAGCTCCTGGACCAGGCAAGCTCCTAGACCAGGCAAGCTCTTGGACCAGGCAAGCTCCTGGACCACGCAAGCTCTTGGACCAGGCAAGCTCTTGGACCAGGCAAGCTCTTGGACCAGGCAAGCTCCTGGACCAGGCAGGCTCACGGACCAAGAAAGCTCCTGGACAAGGCAAGCTCGTGGACCAGGCACGCTCGTGGAAAAAGCAAGTTCCTGGACCAGGCAAGCTCCTGGACCAGGCAAGATCCTGGACCAGGATTGCTCCTTGACCTGGCAAGCTCCTGGACCAGGCACGCTCCTGGACCATGCAAGCTCCTAGACCAGGCAAGCTCCTGGACCAGGCAAGTTTCTGGACCAGGCAAACTCGTGGACCAGGCACGCTCCTGGACCAAGGAAGCTCCTAGACCAGGCAAGCTCCTAGAGTAGGCAAGCTCCTGGACCAGGCAAGCTCCTGGACCTCGCAAGCTCTTGGACCAGGCAAGCTCTTGGACGAGGCAAGCTCCTGGACCAGGCAAGCTCCTGGACCAGGCAAGCTCTTGGACCATGCAAGCTCTTGGACCAGGCAAGCTCTCGGACCAGGAACGCTCCTGGACCAGGCAAGCTCTTGGACCACGCAAGGTCCAAGACCAGGCAAGCTCCAAGACGAGGCACGCTCGTGGACCATGCACGTTCCTGAACCAGGCAAGCTCTTGGACCAGGCAGGCTCCTCGACCAGGCAAGCTCCTGGACCTGGCAAGCTCCTGGACCAGGCACGCTCGTGGACCATGCACGCTCCTCGACTAGGCAAGCTCTTGGATCAGGCAGGCTCGTTGACCAGGCAAGCTCCTGGACCACACAAGCTCCTTGACCAGGCAAGCTACTGGACCATGCAAGCTCCTGGACTAGGCTCGCTCGTAGACTAGGCACGCTCCTCGACCAGGCAAGCTCGTGGACCAGGCAAGCTCATGGATCAGGCACGCTCCTGGACCACTCAAGCTCGTGGACCAGGCAAGCTTCTCGACCAGGCAAGCTCTTGGACCAGGCAAGCTCCTGGACCAGGCAAGCTCCTGGACCAGACAAGCTCTTAGACCAAGAAAGCTCCTGGACAAGGCAAGCTCCTGGACCAAGCACGCTCGTGGAACACGTAAGCTCCTGGACCAAGCAAGCTCCTGGACCAGGCAAGCTCCTGGACCCGGATAGCTCCTGGACCAGGCAAGTTCTTGGACCAGGCACGCTCCTCGACCATGCAAGCTCCTAGACCAAGCAAGCTCCTAGACGAAGCAAGTTTCTGGACCAGGCAAACTCCTGGACCAGGCAAGCTCCTGGACCACGAAAGCTCCTAGACCAAGCAAGCTCGTGGACCACGCAAGCTCCTAGACCACGCAAGCTCTTGGACCAGGCACGCTCCTGGACCAGGCAAGCTCTTGGACCGGGCAGGCTTCTAGACCAAGCAAGCTTTTGGACCAGGCAAGCTCCTGGACCAGGCACGCTCGTGGACCATGCACGCTCTTGACCAGGCAAGCTCTTGGACCAGGCAGGCTCGTCGACCAGGCAAGCTCCTGGACCAGGCAAGCTCTCGGACCAGGCAAGCTCCTTGACCAGGCAAGCTCCTGGACCAGGCAAGCTCCTGGACCAGGCTCGCTAGTAGACTAGGCACGCTCTTGGACCAGGCACGCTCTTGGACCAGGCAAGCTCGTGGATCGACACGCTCCTGGACCAGGCAAGCTCGTGGACAAGGCAAGCTCCTCGACGAGGCAAGCTCTTGCACGAGGCAAGCTCATGGACCAGGCAAGCTTCTGGACCAGGCAAGCTCCTGGACCAGGCAAGCTCTTGGACGAGGCAAGCTCCTGGACCAGGCAAGCTCCTGGACCAGGCAAGCTCTTGGACCAAGAAAGCTCCAAGACAAGGCAAGCTCCTGGACCAAGCACGCTCGTGGAACAGGCTAGCTCATGGACCAGGCAAGCTCCTGGACCAGGCAAGCTCCTGGACCAGGCAAGCTCCTGGACTAGGCAAGCTCTTGGACCAGGCAAGCTCCTAGATCAGGCAAGCTCCTGGACCAGGCAAGCTCCTAGACCAGGCAAGCTCCTGGACCAGGCAAGCTCCTAGACCAGGCAAGCTCCTGGACCAGGCAAGCTCCTTGACTAGGCAATCTCCTGGACCACGCAAGTTCATGGACCAGGCAAGCTCTTGGACCAGGCACGCTCCTCGAACAGGCAAGCTCCTGGACCAAGCAAGCTCGTGGACCAGGCAAGCTCCTGGACCAGGCAAGCTCGTGGACCAGGCAAGCTCCTGGACCAGGCAAGATCCTAGACCTGGCAAGCTCAGGACCACCCAAGCTATTGGACCCTGCAAGCTTCTAGACCAGGCAAGCTCCTGGACAAGGCAAGCTCCTAGACCAGGCAAGCTCTTAGACCACGCAAGCTCGTGGACCACGCAAGCTCTTGGACCAGGCAAGCTCTTGGACAAGGCAAGCTCTTGGACCAGGCAAGCTCCTGGACCAGGCAAGCTCACAGACCAGGAAAGCTCCTGGACAAGGCAAGCTCCTAGACCATGCACGCTCGTGGAAAAGGCAAGCTCCTGGACCAGGCAAGCTCCTGGACCAGGCAAGTTCTGGACCAGGATAGCTCCTCGACCACGCAAGCTCTTGGACCAGACACGCTCCTGTACCATGCAAGCTCCTAGACCAGGCAAGCTCGTGGACCAGGCACGCTCGTGGAACAGGTACGCTCTTAACCAGACAAGCTCTTGGACCAGGCAGGCTCGTCGACCAGGCAAGCTCCTGGACCAGGCAAGCTCCTAGACCAGGCAAGCTCCTGGACCAGGCAAGCTCATGGACCAGGTAAGCTCCTGGACCAGGCAAGCTCCTGGACCAGGCAAGCTCCTGGACTAGGCAAGCTCTTGGACCCGGCAAGCTCCTAGATCGGGCAAGCTCCTGGACCAGGCAAGCTCCTGGACAAGGCAAGCTCGTGGACTAGGCAAGCTCCTGGACCAGGCAAGCTCCTAGACCAGGCAAGCTCTTGAACTAGGCAAGCTCTTGGACCAGGCAAGCTCCTGGACCAGGCAAGCTCCTTGACTAGGCAAGTTTATGAACCAGGCAAGCTCTTGGACCAGGCACGCTCCTCGAACAGGCAAGCTCCTGGACCAGGCAAGCTCTTGGACAAGGCAAGCTCTTGGACCAGGATAGCTCCAGGATCAGGCAAGCTCCTGGACCAGGCACGCTCCTGGACCGTGCAAGCTCCTAGACCAGGCAAACTTCTGGACCAGGCAAACTCGTGGACCAGGCACGCTCTAGGACCAGGCAAGCTCCTGGACCAGGCAAGATCCTAGACCAGGCAAGCTCCTGGACAACCCAAGCTCTTGGACCAGGCAAGCTCCTAGACTAGGCAAGCTCCTGGACCAGGCAAGCTCCTATACCAGGCAAGCTCTTGGACCACGCAAGCTCGTGGACCACGCAAGCTCTTGGACCAGGCAAGCTCTTGGACTAGGCAAGCTCTTGGACCAGGCAAGCTCCTGGACCAGGCAAGCTCACGGACCAAGAAAGCTCATGGACAAGGCAAGCTCCTTGACCAGGCACGCTCGTGGAAAAGGCAAGTTCCTGGACCAGGCAAGCTCCTGGACCAGGCAAGCTCCTGGACCAGGATAGCTCCTCGACCAGGCAAGCTCCTGGACGAGGCACGCTCCTGGACCATGCAAGCTCCTAGACCAGGCAAGCTCCTGGAACAGGCAAGTTTCTGGACCAGGCAAACTCGTGGACCAAGGAAGCTCCTAGACCAGGCAAGCTCCTAGAGTAGGCAAGCTCCTGGACAAGGCAAGCTCCTGGACCTCGCAAGCTCTTGGACCAGGCAAGCTCTTGGACGAGGCAAGCTCCCGGACCAGGCAAGCTCCTGGACCAGGCAAGCTCTTGGACCATGCAAGCTCCTGGACTACGCAAGCTCTCGGACCAGGCACGCCCGTGGACCAGGCAAGCTCTTGGACCGGGCAAGGTCCTAGACCAGGCAAGCTCCGAGACGAGGCACGCTCGTGGACCATGCACGCTCCTGAACCAGGCAAGGTCTTGGACCAGGCAGGCTCGTGGACCAGGCAAGCTCCTGGACCAGGCAAGCTCCTGGACTAGGCACGCTCGTGGACCATGCATGCTCCTGGACCAGGCAAGCTCTTGGACCAGGCAGTCTCGTGGACCAGGCAAGCTCCTGGACCACACAAGCTCCTTGACCAGGCAAGCTACTGGACCATGCAAGCTCCTGGACTAGGCTCGCTCGTAGACCAGGCACGCTCCTCGACCAGGCAAGCTCGTGGACCAGGCAAGCTCGTGGATCAGGCACGCTCCTGGACCAGGCAAGCTCGTGGACCAGGCAAGCTCCTCGACCAGGCAAGCTCTTGGACCAGGCAAGCTCCTGGACTAGGCAAGCTCTTGGACTAGGCAAGCTCCTAGACCACGCAAGCTCGTGGACCAGGCAAGCTCCTGGACCAGGCAAGCTCCTGGACCAGGATAGCTCCTGGACCAGGCAAGCTCTTGGACCGGGCAGGCTTCTGGACCAAGCAAGCTTTTGGACCAGGCAAGCTCCTGGACCAGGCACGCTCGTGGACCATGCACGCTCTTGACCAGGCAAGCTCTTGGACCAGGCAGGCTCGTCGACGAGGCAAGCTCCTGGACCAGGCAAGCTCCCGGACCAGGCAAGCTCCTTGACCAGGCAAGCTCTTGGACCAGGCAAGCTCCTGGACCAGGCTCGCTCGTAGACCAGGCACGCTCCTGGACCAGGCACGCTCTTGGACCAGGCAAGCTCGTGGATCGACACGCTCCTGGACCAGGCAAGCTCGTGGACCAGGCAAGCTCCTCGACCAGGCAAGCTCTTGCACCAGGCAAGCTCCTGGACCAGGCAAGCTCCTGGACCAGGCAAGCTTCTGGACGAGGCAAGCTCTTGGACCAGGCAAGCTCCTGGACCATGCAAGCTCCTGGACCAGGCAAGCTCTTGGACCAAGAAAGCTCCAGGACAAGGCAAGCTCCTGGACCAGGCACGCTCGTGGAACAGGCAAGCTCATGGACCAGGCAAGCTCCTGGACCAGGCAAGCTCCTGGACTAGGCAAGCTCTTGGACCAGGCAAGCTCGTGGACCAGGCTAGTGAAGTGAAGGATTTTGCCCAGTGGTGTTCAGCCACATCCAGCACGAGCAAGGGGGAGTGTTGATTGTGTAGGTGGTTGTGGTATTTTGCTCTAGCTGGTTGTGGGCTAAGGGTTTGGGCAAAAATGTGGTGGTTAGACTTGTTGCGGGCTGGTATTGATCTCGCACCCAACAAGCACCAACAAACCTTTGCTATTCACTACAACACCTTTGGTGTTGCTAGTTTAGCACTTTGGGTTGTTGGGGATTTTTGTAGGGCGAGGGTTGGGTTGGTAGGGTTTGAACAACTCGTCACTTTTCAGATCTGAACTCTTGCTAAAGCTAGTGTTTTGGTCTAATCCATGGCTGCCTACTAATTCCGCCAGAATACACCGTCACACTTAAATCGCGATAGCGATCGGCCTAGATCTTGGTTGAAAGCGTGCGTTATCATTCTGGAAAGTAGAGATTAAGACCGTTCCAACGCGTACCTTTTCATAGTTTAAGGTTACGTGAGCTGCACGCAATGTTCCGTGGAAGTCGGCGGACTTAATCTCTTGTACGCTCTCCTGATTCACGCGCTTTCCATCAGTGGTATCAGAGCCAGGTTAGGCCTGCGACATTCCCTCCTATTATCATATTACGAATTGGCTTAAGAATCTCCAGATCTAGGGCTGGTTATGGCCTAGAAATTAGATGGCCCTCCTAGGTTCACCGGCTCGGATTTTTCGCTATGGCGGTTCCAGTTTACGCTTTGGCTAGGTATCAAAGACCTAGAAGGCGTTTTGGAGGGATCGGAGCGAAGACCTGAAGCTGATGAAGGAAAGGCATCTACTGGAGTCTCTAGCCAAGTGGGAGAAGGGGCTGGGGGAGCCTCTAGCTCATCCAAAACTGAGGGAAGTGGAGGTGGACCAGCAGCACCGCGAACCGGAAGGCAACGGCTTAGTACAGAGGAGCTTCTTAAGGCACAAGAAGCATGGGACCGCAAGGACAAGCAAGCGTTCCAGTACCTGTGTTGGGCCTTGGAAGGCCAACTAGAGCTCCTAAAGATGCTGATTGACCTGAAGGGCAAGCAAGGAGCAGCTGCACTAGCATGGAAGAGAGTTCAAGATCGACATTTGCAAAAAGGGTTGTTAAGCATACTCACCTGGAGGAAGCGGTTCTACACCATGGAACGCAACTATGGCGATGGGGAGACCATGGTGCAGTACCTCCAGAGGGTGGATGAGTATGTGAGGGCATTGGAGGAGATGAACTATGAAGTAGATGAGAAGGAGATCATCTACACCGCACTCCAGGGGCTGGACCAAGAAGCAAACGAGGCACTACTACAATACCTTCACCTAGAGCAGCAGAAATGGACCAAGGCCTGGATATGGGAGGTGTTGGTTTCTGATGAGGCTCGCAAGCGTGATGCTGGTAGAGGAGTTGAAGGGGGAATGGGGGCAGGTGATAGGGTTGCCTCCAAGAAATACCAGCAGCGGCACGGAGGTGGGGGGAAGAAGAAGGAGCTTGACAATTGCCTCGTCCCTGGATGCAACCGGAAGCACTCTTGGAAGGAGTGCTGGAGTCGACCAGATGGGTGGAAGCCTCAAGGGTACCCAGGAGAGGCTCCACCTGTCACTAGGCCTGAGTGGGTGGAGAGGAGGATGAAGAACGGAGCATGGAACAAGAAGGGCAGCAAAGAGAAAGCGGCAGCAGCGGCGGCAAACGAGGATAAGAAGGGAAAGGAGGACTTATCGGATGATGGCTTCTCCTTCTTATCCTTAGAGAAGGAGACGGCGCTTGCTGGTCGTACGTTGGCTGACCCCAATAAGCTCATTCTAGACTCTGGAGCAACCTCTGGAATGGTACCTCGGCGCGACCTCTTCACCACTTATCACTCCCTCCCACCTAACTCCAGAAATGTGATTGTGGGGAGCGGAGATACGCTGCAAGCAATCGGCATCGGCACCATCACCGTCGTGGGGAAGGAGGGGGAGGTGCTGAATGTGAAGGGTGTGCTTCATGTTCCTGATTTGGCAGCCAACCTTCTCTCATGCTCTCAACTTGCGAGGCAAGAATACATATGCACCTTCACCATGGAAGGTGGCACCGTTCGCAAGGGTGGAGCTGTGGTGATGGAGGCCAAATTAGAGAAGGGCCTATACCTTGTTCCAGTTTGTGTGCCTCAGGTGGAGAGGGCACATGGAGTTGAAGCCGAGGAAGCCGCTTGTAGCAGCCGTTGGAGGGACGTGGAGCAGGTGACGACAGATTTGCTGCACCTACGCATGGGGCATGCAGAAAGGCAGCAACTTGTGGAGTGTGTGAAGAAGGGGGAGCTGAAGGGTGTGGAGATCAAGGAGGGTGGTGGGCAGCTAAGCAAGTGCCCTGATTGCACGACCGGGAAGCTGCCAAGGACCTCTTTCCCTACCTCCACCACTAGAGCCTCCGCACCTCTTGAGTTGGTGCACACGGATGTGTGTGGCCCCATGCAAACACCGGATAGGGAGAAGGGCAGCAAATACTTCATCACCTTCTTGGATGACTTCAGCCGCCTAAGTTGGGTTACCTTGGTGAAAACCAAGGATGAGGTGGCCAAGGTGTTCAAGCGTTGGATACGCTATGCGGAGAGGGAAGCCGGGGCCAAGGTGAAAATACTTAGGTCCGATCGGGGTGGGGAGTACATGGGGAATGATCTGGAGTCTTTCCTTGAAGACAAGGGCATCACCCACCAGCTTTCAGTCGCCTACACGCCGCAGCAAAATGGGGCAGCGGAGCGGCTAAACCGGACCCTCATTCACCTTGCCCGAGCCATGCTTGCTCATGCGCAGCTGGACCATACTTGGTGGGGGGCAGCAGTGCAATATGCCAACTGGGTTAAGAACAGAATGGGCAGCAAGGGGCTAGGGGGCAAGAGCCCTTACTTCATGTGGACCAGGAAGGTGCCTAGTGTGTCCATGGCACGAGTGTGGGGGTGCATGGCGCAATACAAAGTGCCCGACCAGCAACGGAGGAAGCTGGATCCTAAGGCACAATGGGGCATTTTTCTTGGGGTGTCGGAGAGGAGCAAAGCTTGGATGTTGTGGAGTGTGGCGGATCAGCGGGTGGTGGAAAGCAGGGATGTGGTTTTCCACGAGGGGCTGAGCTATAAGGGGTGGAAAGAGCATGGTGCTAGTACAGTTAGGAACTCCCTTCAGGATCCCTACACCTCTTCCATCTTTGAGGGGGCATGGGAGGACCCTGGAGAGGAGGTAGAGGAGCAGCAAGAGGAACAAAAGGCAGCTGCACCTCACCATGAGGAGTCACCAACTGCTGGCTCTACCCCTGACCCTAACGCACCAGCCCATGACCCGGAGCAGCCACAGGGGCAGCAGCAGCAACAAGAGAAGCCGCAGCAGCCACCACAGGAGCATACACCATCTGTTCCTGTGGGTGGGTGGCAGCAAATACTGCAGCAGCAGCTGTCCAAGTCACCACGGTCCCCCATGAAGAGAGTGACTTGGAAGGAGAAGCTGCAAAGTTTGGAGCAGGGGGAGGCATCACCTCTGCGCCGCACCACACGCATCTCCCGGCCACCCGAAAGGTTCACACCAAGTGCACAATATGCTTGCATGCATGATCATGAGGTGCATGACATGGAGGAGTGCATGCTTGTGGATGCTGAGGGGGGTGAGCTTGGGCTTGATTTTTGTCTCATGGGTCAGGTGCATGAGCCTAAGTCGGTCAAGGAGGCCTTGTCCCGTCCTGAATGGGTCGAGTCCATGCGTGAGGAGCTTGAGTCTCATAGGGTGAACGAGTCTTTTGAGCTGGTTGATCCAGCTTGTGTGCCACCTGGAATGGAGGTCTTGAGGTGTCAGTGGGTGTGGAAGTATAAGCACATGGCTGATGGGAGTATTGAGAGGCCTAAGTCCAGGTTGGTGGCCACGGGGAACACTCAAACACGAGGCGTTCACTATGACCAGGTATATACCCCAGTGGGTAAACCTACCACCCTGAGAGGTTCCCTTGGGATGGCAGCATCCTCGGGGTCTCACATCCATCACATGGATGTGACCACCACCTATCTTCATGGGGTCTTGAAGGAGGAGCTTTACATGAGGCAGCCACCTGGGTTTGATGATGGGTCCGGCAGAGTTTGCCGACTAAAGAAATCAATCTATGGGCTAAAGCAAGCTCCAAGGCAGTGGTACCTCAAGTTTGACGAGGCTCTAATGGATTTTGGGTTTGAGAGGTCGGAGTGTGACCCCGCCTTGTACCACTTGGTGAGGCATGAGGGCAGGCTGTCCCTCTACCTCTATGTGGATGACATTCTGCTCATGTCCTCGAGCATGGTCTTGCTAGACGAGGTGAAGGGTCTCTTGTCCTCTCGG
This sequence comes from Closterium sp. NIES-65, assembly GCA_948144175.1. NCBI lineage: Eukaryota > Viridiplantae > Streptophyta > Zygnematophyceae > Desmidiales > Closteriaceae > Closterium > Closterium sp. NIES-65. The sequence goes on from CANXME010000654.1 coordinate 53,094, forward strand.
TTCCGCATGAAGGACTTGGGGGAGGCTAAGTACTATTTGGGGGTGCAGATTGTGCGTGATCAGAGTGGTATTCTGATTCATCAAGAGAGGTATATTCTCAACATGCTTGAGTCCTTTGGCCTTTCTGAGGCTAACCCCGTGCGTACCCCTCTCCCTACAGGGTTCGACGTGCATGCACATGCTGAGGAGCCCTTGTTGCGAGATGAGCTGGTCAAGCTCTATCAAAGCATTGTGGGGTCTCTCATGTATGCCATCACAACCACGCAGCCCCAGATTGCTTATGCAGTGTCACAGCTGTCCAAGGTCGTGTCTTGTCCCAAGGCATTTCACTTGCAGGCTGCTAAGAGAGTGCTAAGGTACCTGAAAGGTTGTTTCAAGTCCGGTATCTTCTACCCCGCACACAACAAGCCTCAGGTTGAGTTGGTGGGCTTTAGTGATGCTGATTATGCTGGAGATTCAGCTGATCGCAAGAGTCACACCGGCTATGTCTATTGCCTTAATGGTGCAGCCATCTCTTGGCAGAGCAAGAGGCAGCCAGTGGTTGCATTGTCCACCACCGAGAGTGAGTACATCAGTCTGTGTCAGTGCATTCAGGAGGGTGTGTGGCTGAAGCGGTTGTTTGGGGAGTTTGGGCATGAGTTTGCTGGTGGTGTGCCTGTGTTTGTGGACAACCAGTCTGCCATTGCCCTTGCACAGAATGCATGCTTGCATGGCCGCACCAAGCACATGCAGGTTCGGTGGCATTTCATCAGGGAGATGGTGGCGTGCGGCGAGGTGATCCTCCGGTGGTGCCCCACCAACCGTCAAGCAGCAGATATACTCACCAAACCCCTCCCTTTTGAGCGGCATGGTGTGTGCATGTCCTTGATGGGGATGCAGCCCCATGTCAGCATGGTGCCCGAGCAGGATGTGGGAGGACTGGTGCTTCTCTGCATTGACGACCTCATGCTGTGGATGGCGCCCTTCCCTCGGCAAGGGGGAGTGAAGTGAAGGATTTTGCCTAGTGGTGTTCAGCCACATCCAGCACGAGCAAGGGGGAGTGTTGATTGTGTAGGTGGTTGTGGTATTTTGCTCTAGCTGGTTGTGGGCTAAGGGTTTGGGCAAAAATGTGGTGGTTAGACTTGTTGCGGGCTGGTATTGATCTCGCACCCAACAAGCACCAACAAGCCTTTGCTATTCACTACAACACCTTTGGTGTTGCTAGTTTAGCACTTTGGGTTGTTGGGGATTTTTGTAGGGCGAGGGTTGGGTTGGTAGGGTTTGAACAACTCGTCACTTTTCAGATCTGAACTCTTGCTAAAGCTAGTCTTTTGGTCTAATCCATGGCTGCCTACTAATTCCGCCAGAATACACCGCCACACTTAAATCGCGATAGCAATCGGCCTAGATCTTGGTTGAAAGCGTGCGTTATCATTCTGGAAAGTAGAGATTAAGACCGTTCCAACGCGTACCTGCTCATAGTTTAAAAATACGTGAGCTGCACGCAATGATCCGTCGAAGTTGGCGGACTTAATCTCTTGTACGCTCTCCAGATACACGCGCTTTCCATCAGCAAGCTCCTGGACCACGCAAGCTCCTAGACCACACAAGCCCTTAGACCAGGCACGCTCCTGGACCAGGCAAGCTCTTGGACCGGGCAGGCTTCTGGACCAAGCAAGCTTTTGGACCAGGCAAGCTCCTGGACCAGGCAAGCTCCTGGACCAGGCACACTCGTGGACCATGCACGCTTATGGACCAGGCAAGCTCTTGGACCAGGCAGGCTTGTGGACCAGGCAAGCTCCTGGACCAGGCAAGCTCCCGAACCAGGCAAGCTCCTTGACCACGCAAGCTCATGGTCTAGGCAAGCTCCTGGACCAGGCATGCTCGTAGACCATGCACACTCCTGGACCAGGCAAGCTCTTGGACCCGGCAGGCTTTTGGACCAGGCAAGCTCCTGGACCACGCAAGCCCCTGGACCAGGCAAGCTCGTGGATCAAGCACGCTCCTGGACCAGGCAAGCTCGTGGACCAGGCAAGCTCCTCGGCCAGGCAAGCTCTTGGACCAGGCAAGCTCCAGGACCACGCAAGCTCCTCGACCAGGCAAGCTCCTAGACCAGGCAAGCTCTTGGACGATGCAAGCTCCTGGACCAGGCAAGCTCCTGGACCAGGCAAGCTCTTGGACCAAGAAAGCTCCTGGACAAGGCAAGCTCCTAGACTAGGCACGCTTGTGGAACAGGCAAGCTCCTGGACCAGGCAAGCTCCTGGACCAGGCAAGCTCCTGGACCAGGATAGCTCCTGGACCAGGCAAGCTCGTGGACTTGGCACGCTCCTGGACCATGCAAGCTACTAGACCAGGCAAGCTCTTGGACCAAGCAAGTTTATGGACCAGGCAAACTCGTGGACCAGACACGCTCCTGGACCAGGCAAGCTCCTGGACCAGGAGAGCTCCTAGACCAGGCAAGCTCGTGGACCACGCAAGCTCCTAGACCACGCAAGCTCTTGGACCAGGCACGCTCCTGGACCAGGCAAGCTCTTGGACCGAGCCGGCTTCAGGACCAAGCAAGCTTTTGGACCAAGCAAGCTCCTGGACCAGGCACGCTCGTGGACCATGCACGCTCTTGGACCAGGCAAGCTCTTGGACCAGGCAGGCTCGTGGACCAGGCAAGCTCCTGGACCAGGCAAGCTCCCGGACTAGGCAAGCTCCTTGACCAGGCAAGCTCCTGGACCAGGCAAGCTCTTGGACCAGGCTCCCTTGTAGACCAAGCACGCTCCTGGACCAGGCATGCTCTTGGACCAGGCAAGCTCGTGGATCCACACGCTCCTGGACCAGGCAAGCTCGCGGACCAGGCAAGCTCCTCGACCAGGCAAGCTCTTGGACCAGGCAACCTCCTGGACCAGGCAAGCTCCTGGACCAGGCAAGCTCCTGGACCTGGCAAGCTCCTGGACCACGCAAGCCCCTGGACCACGCAAGCTCCTGGACCAGGCTCGCTCGTGGACCAGGCACACTCCTGGTCCACGCACGCTCTTGGACCAGGCAAGCTCGTGGATCAGGCACGCTCCTGGACCAGGCAAGCTCCTATTCCAAGCAAGCTCCTGGACCAGGCAAGCTCCTGGACGAGGCCAGCTAACGGACCAAGAAAGCTCCTGGACAAGGCAAGCTCCTGGACTAGGCACGCTCGTGGAACAGGCAAGCTCCTGGACCAGGCAAGCTCCTGGACCAGGAAAGCTTCTGTACCAGACAAGCTCCTGGACCAGGCACGCTCCTGGACCATGCAAGCTCCTAGACCAGGCAAGCTCCTGGACCGGGCAAGCTTTTGGACCAGGCAAACTCGTGGACCAGGCACGCTCCTGGATCAGGCAAGCTCTTGGACCAGGCAAGCTCCTGGACTAGGCAAGCTCCTCTACCAGGCAAGCTCCTGGACCAGGCACCCTCTTGGACCAAGCACGCTCTTGGACCAGGCAAGCTCCTGGACCTGGCAAGCTCCTGGACCTGGCAAGCTCCTGGACCAAGCAAGCTCCTGGACCAGGCAAGCTCCTGGACCAGGCAAGCTCTTGGACCAATCAAGCTCTTTGACAAGGCAAGCTCCTGGACCTGGCACGCTCCTAGACCACGCAAGCTCTTGGACCAGGCAAGCTCCTGGACTAGGCAAGCTCCTGGACCAAGCACGCTTGTGGACGAAGCATGCTCCTAGACCAGGCAAGCTCCTGGACCAGACAAGCTCCTAGACCAAGCAAGCTTCTAGACCAGGCAAGCACCTGGACCAGGCAAGCTCGTGGACCAGGCAAGGTCCTGGACCAGACAAGCTCTTGGATCAGGCAAGATCTTGGACCAAGAAAGCTCCTGGACAAGGCAAGCTCCTTGACCAGGGAGGCTCGTGGACCAGGCAAGCTCCTGGACTAGGCAAGCTCCTGGACCAGGCACGCTCGTGGACCATGCACGCTCCTGGACCAGGCAAGCTCTTGGACCAGGCAGGCTCGTGGACCAGGCAAGCTCCTGGACCACACAAGCTCCTTGACCAGGCAAGCTCCTGGACCAGGCAAGCTCTTGGACCAGGCATGCTCGTGGACCAGGCAAGCTCCTGGACCAGGCAAGCTCCTGGACCACGCACGCTCGTGGACCATTCACGCTCCTGGACCAGACAAGCTCTTGGACCAGGCAGGCTCGTGGACCAGGCAAGCTCGTGGACCACACAAGCTCCTTGACCAGGCAAGCTCCTGGACCAGGCAAGCTCCTGGACTAGGCTCGCTCGTAAACCAGGCACGCTCCTCGACCAGGCAAGCTCGTGGATCAGGCACGCTCCTGGACCAGGCAAGCTCGTGGACCAGGCAAGCTCCTCGACCAGGCAAGCTCTTGGACCAGGCAAGCTCCAGGACCAGGCAAGCTCCTGGACTAGGCAAGCTCCTAGACCACGCAAGCTCGTGGACAAGGCAAGCTCCTGGACCGGGCAAGCTTTTGGACCAGGCAAACCCGTGGACCAGGCACGCTCCTGGACCAGGCAAGCTCTTGGACCAGGCAAGCTCCTGGACTAGGGAAGCTCCTGTACCAGGCAAGCTCCTCGACCAGGCACCCTCTTGGACCAGGCACGCTCTTGGACCAGGCAAGCTCCTGGACCTGGCAAGCTCCTGGACCTGGCAAGCTCCTGGACCAAGCAAGCTCCTGGACCACGCAAGCTCCTTGACCACGGAAGCTCCCAGACCATGCAATCTCTTTGACCAGTCAAGCTCTTGGACCAGGCAAGCTCCTAGACAAGGCAAGCTCTTGGACCAATCAAGCTCCTGGACAAGGCAAGCTCCTGGACTTGGCACGCTCCTAGACCACGCAAGCTCTTGGACCAGGCAAGCTCATGGACTAGGCAAGCTCCAGGACCAAGCACGCTCCTCGACGAAGCACGCTCCTAGACCAGGCAAGCTCCTGGACCAGACAAGCTCCTAGACCAAGCAAGCTTCTAGACCACGCAAGCACCTGGACCAGGCAAGCTCGTGGACCAGGCAAGGTCCTGGACCAGACAAGCTCTTGGATCTGGCAAGATCTTGGACCAAGAAAGCTCCTGGACAAGGCAAGCTCCTTAACCAGGCAGGCTCGTGGACCAGGCAAGCTCCTGGACTGGGCAAGCTCCTGGACCACGCACGATCGTGGACCATGCACGCTCCTGGACCAGGCAAGCTCGTGGACCAGGCAGGCTCGTGGACGAGGCAAGCTCCTGGACCACACAAGCTCCTTGACCAGGCAAGCTCCTGGACCAGGCAAGCTCTTGGACTAGGCAGGCTCGTGGACCAGGCAAGCTTCTGGACCAGGCAAGCTCCTGGACCACGCACGCTCGTGGACCATGCACGCTCCTGGACTAGGCAAGCTCTTGGACCAGGCAGGCTCGTGGACCAGGCAAGCTCCTGGACCACACAAGCTCCTTGACCAGGCAAGCTCCTAGACCAGGCAAGCTCCTGGACTAGGCTCGCTCGTAAACCAGGCACGCTCCTCGACCAGGCAAGCTCATGGATCAGGCACGCTCCTGGACCAGGCAAGCTCGTGGACCAGGCAAGCTCCTCGACCAGGCAAGCTCTTGGACCAGGCAAGCTCTTGGACCAGGCAAGCTCCTGGACTAGGCAAGCTCCTAGACCACGCAAGCTCGTGGACCAGGCAAGCTCCTGGACCAAGCAAGCTCCTAGACCAGGCAAGCTCTTGGACCAAGAAAGCTCCTGGACAAGGCAAGCTCCTGAACCAGGCACGCTTGTGGAACAGGCAAGCTCCTGAACCAGGCAAGCTCCTGGACCAGGCAAGCTCCTGGACCAGGCACGCTCCTGGACCATGCAAGCTCCTAGACCAGGCAAGCTCCTGGACCAAGCAAGTTTCTGGACCAGGCAAACTCGTGGACCAGGCACGCTCCTGGACCAGGCAAGCTCCTGGACCAGGAAAGCTCCTAGACGAGGCAAGCTCGTGGACCAGGCAAGCTCCTAGACCACGCATGCTCCTGGAACAGGCAAGCTCTTGGACCGGGCAGGCTTCTGGACCAAGCAAGCTTTTGGACCAGGCAAGCTCCTGGACCAGGCACGCTCGTGGACCATGCACGCTCTTGGACTAGGCAAGCTCTTGGACCAGGCAGGCTCCTCGACCAGGCAAGCTTCTGAACCAGACAAGCTCCTGGACCAGGCAAGCTCCTTGACCAAGCAAGCTCCTAGACCAGGCAAGCTCCTGGACCATGCTCGCTCGTAGACCAGGCACGCTCCTGGACCAGGCACGCTCTTGGACCAGGCAAGCTCGTGGATCGACACGCTCCTGGACTAGGCAAGCTCGTGGACCAGGCAAGCTCCTCGACCAGGCAAGCTCTTGCACCAGGCAAGCTCCTGGACCAGGCAAGCTCCTGGACCACGCAAGCTCCTGGACCAGGCAAGCTCTTGGACTAGGCAAGCTCCTGGACCAGGCAAGCTCCTGGACCAGGCAAGCTCTTGGACCAAGAAAGCTCCAAGACAAGGCAAGCTCCTGGACCAGGCACGCTCGTGGAACAGGCAAGCTCATGGACCAGGCAAGCTCGTGGACTAGGCAAGCTTGTGGACCAGGCAAGCTCATGGACGAGGCAAGCTCCTGGACCAGGCAAGCTCGTGGACCAGGCAAGCTCCTGGACCACGCAAGCTCCTAGACCACGCAAGCTCTTAGACCAGGCACGCTCCTAGACCGACAAGCTCTTGGACCGGGCAGGCTTCTGGACCAAGCAAGCTTTTGGACCAGGCAAGCTCCTGGACCACGCAAGCTCTTGGACCAGGCAAGCTCTTGGACCAGGCAAGCTCTTGGACCAGGCAAGCTCCTGGACCAGGCAAGTTCACGGACCAAAAAAGCTACTGGACAAGGCAAGCTCGTGGACCAAGCACGCTCGTGGAAAAAGCAAGTTCCTGGACCAGGCAAGCTCCTGGACCAGGCAAGCTCCTGGACCAGGATAGCTCCTTGACCAGGCAAGCTCCTGGACCAGGCACGCTCCTGGACCATGCAAGTTTCTGGACCAGGCAAACTCGTGGACCAGGCACGCTCCTGGACCAAGGAAGCTCCTAGACCAGACAAGCTCCTAGAGTAGGCAAGCTCCTGGACCAGGCAAGCTCCTGGACCTCGCAAGCTCTTGGACCAGGCAAGCTCTTGGACGAGGCAAGCTCCTGGACGAGGCAAGCTCCTAGACCAGGCAAGCTCTTGGACCATGCAAGCTCTTGGACCAGGCAAGCTCTCGGACCAGGAACGAGCCTGGACCAGGCAAGCTCTTGGACCACGCAAGGTCCTAGACCAGGCAAGCTCCCAGACGAGGCACGCTCGTGGACCATGCACGCTCCTGAACCAGGCAAGCTCTTGGACCCGGCAGGCTCGTGGACCATGCAAGCTCCTGGACCAGGCAAGCTCGTGGACCAGGCACGCTCGTGGACCATGCACGCTCCTGGACCAGGCAAGCTCTTCGACCAGGCAGGCTCGTGGACCAGGCAAGCTCCTGGACCACACAAGCTCCTTGACCAGGCAAGCTACTGGACCATGCAAGCTCCTGGACTAGGCTCGCTCGTAGACCAGGCACGCTCCTCGACCAGGCAAGCTCGTGGACCAGGCAAGCTCGTGGTTCAGGCACGCTCCTGGACCAGTCAAGCTCGTGGACCAGGCAAGCTCCTCGACCAGGCAAGCTCTTGGACCAGGCAAGCTCCTGGAGCGAGGGCCAAGCGTGTGCAAAAAATTAAGAACAAGGGCCTAGCGTCCGCGAAATTGCAAGAACAAGGGCCTAGCGTGTGCAAAATAAAAAGAACAAAGGTCAAGCATGTGCAAAACTGCAAGAACAAAGGCCTAGCGTGTGCAAAATTGCAAGAACAAGGGCCTAGCAAGTGCACAATAGCAAGAGCAAGGGCCTAGCGTTTGCAAAAAATCAAGAACAAGGGCCTAGTGTTCGCAAAATAGCAAGAGCAAGGGCCTAGTGTGTGCAAAATAAAAAGAACAAGGGTCTAGCATGTGCAAAATTGCAAGAACAAGGGCCTAGCATGTGCAAAAAAAAAAGAACTAGCGCATAGCGTGTGCAAAATAGCAAGAACAAGGGCCTAGCGTGTGCAAAATAAAAAGAACAAGGGCCTAGCGTGTGCAAAATTGCAAGAACAAGGGCCAAGCGTGTGCAAAATTGCAAGAACAAGGGCCTAGCGTGTGCAAAATAAAAAGAACAAGGGCCTAGCGTGTGCAAAAGTGCAAGAACAAGGGCCTAGTGTGTGCAAAATTGCAAGAACAAGGGCCTAGCGAGTGCACAATAGCAAGAGCAAGGGCCTAGCGTGTGCAAAAAATCAAGAACAAGGGCCTAGCGTTCGCGAAATAGCAAGAGCAAGTGCCTAGTGTGTGCAAAATAAAAAGAACAAGGGTCTAACATATGCAAAATTGCAAGAACAAGGGCCTAGCGTGTGCAAAATATAGAGAACTAGGGCATAGCGTGTGCAAAATAGCAAGAAAAAGGGCCTAGCGTGTGCAAAAAAAAAAGGAACCAGGGACTAGCGTGTGCAAAACAAAAAGAACAAGGGCCTAGCGTGTGCGAAATTGCAAGAACAAGGGCCTAACGTGTGCAAAATTGCAAGAACAATGGCCTAGCGTGTGCAAAATAAAAAGAACAAGGGTCTAGCGTGTGCAAAATTGCAAGATAAAGGGCCTAGCGTGTGCAAAATTGCAAGAACAAGGGCCTAGCGAGTGCAAAATAGCAAGAGCAAGGGCCTAGCGTTCGCGAAATAGCAAGAGCAAGGGCCTAGCATGTGCAAAATAGAAGGAACAAGGGTCTAGCATGTGCAAAATTGCAAGAACAAGGGTCTAGCGTGTGCAAAATAAGAAGAACAAGGGCATAGCGTGAGCAAAATAGCAAGAACAAGGGCCTAGCGTGTGCAAAATAAAAAGAACAAGGTCCTAGCGTGTGCAAAATAAAAAGAACAAGGGCCTAGCGTGTGCAAAATTGCAAGAACAAGGGCCTAGTGTGTGCAAAATTGCAAGAACAAGGGCCTAGCGAGTGCAAAATAGCAAGAGCAAGGGCCTAGCGTGTGCAAAAAATCAAAAACAAGGGCCTAGCGTTCGCGAAATAGCAAGAACAAGGGCCTAGCGTGTGCAAAATAAATAGAACAAGGGTATAGCATGTGCGAAATTGCAAGAACGAGGGCCTAGCGTGTGCAAAATAAAAAGAACAAGGGCATATGGTGAGCAAAATAAATAGAACAAGGGCATAGCGTGTGCAAAATATAAAGAACAAGGGCCTAACGTGTGCAAAATTGCAAGAACAAGGGCCTAGCGTGTGCAAAATTGCAAGAACAAGGGCCTAGCGAGTGCAAAAGGCAAGAGCAAGGGCCTAGTGTGTGCAAAATTGTAAGAACAAGGGCCTAGCGTGTGCAAAATAAAAAGAACAAGGGCCAAGCGTGTGCAAAATTGCAAAAACAAGGGCCTAGCTTGTGCAAAATTGCAAGATTAAGGGCCTAGCGAGTGCAAAATAGCAAGAGCAAGGGCCTAGCATGTGCAAAAAATCAAGAACAAGGGCCTAGCGTTCGCGAAATAGCAAGAACAAGAGCCTAGCGTGTGCAAAATAAAAAGAACAAGGGTCTAGCATGTGCACAATTGCAAGAACAAGGGCCTAGCATGTGCAAAATAAAAAGAACAAGGGCATAGCGTGTGCAAAGAGCAAGTACAAGGGCCTAGCGTGTGCAAAATAAATAGAACAAGGGCCTAGAGTGTGCAAAATAAAAAGAACAAGGGCCTATCGTGTGCAAAATTGCAAGAACAAGGGCCTAGCGTGTGCAAAATTCCAAAAACAACGGCCTAGCGAGTGCAAAATAACAAGAGCAAGGGCCTAGCGTGTGCAAAAAATCAAGGATAAGGGCCTAGCGTTCGCGAAATAGCAAGAGCAAGGGCCTAGCATGTGCAAAATAAAAAGAACAAGGGCATAGCGTGTGCAAAATAGCAAGAACAAGGGCCTAGCGTGTGCAAAATAAAAAGAACAACGGCCTAACGAGTGCAAAATTGCAAGAACAAGGGCCTAGCGTGTGCAAAATAAAAAGAACAAGGGCATAGCGTGTGCAAAATAGCAAGAACAAGGGCCTAGCGTGTGCAAAATAAAAAGAACAAGGGCCTAGCGTGTGCAAAATATAAAGAACAAGGGCCTAGCGTGTGCAAAATTGCAAGAACAAGGGCCTAGCGTGTGCCAAATTGCAAGAACAAGGGCCTAGCGAGAACAAAATAGCAAGGGCAAGGGCCTAGCGTGTGCAAAAAATCAAGAACAAGAGCCTAGCGTTAGCGAAATAGCAAGAACAAGGGCCTAGCGTGTGCAAAATAAAAAGAACAAGGGCCTAGCGTGTGCAAAATTGCAAGAACAAGGGCCTAGCGAGTGCAAAATAGCAAGAGCGAGGGCCTAGCGTGTGCAAAAAATCAAGAACAAGGGCATAGCGTTAGCGAAGTAGCAAGAACAAGGGCCTTGCGTGTGCAAAAAATCAATGATAAGGGCCTAGCGTTCGCGAAATAGCAAGAGCAAGGGCCTAGCATGTGCAAAATAAAAAGAACAAGGGCATAGCGTGTGCAAATTAGCAAGAACAAGGGCCTAGCGTGTGCAAAATAAAAAGAACAAGGGCCTAACGAGTGCAAAATTGCAAGAACAAGGGCCTAGCGTGTGCAAAATAAAATGAACAAGGGCATAGCGTGTTCAAAATAGCAAGAACAAGGGCCTAGCGTGGGAAAAATTAAAAGAACAAGGGCCTAGCGTGTGCAAAATATAAAGAACAAGGGCCTAGCGTGTGCAAAATTGCAAGAACAAGGGCCTAGTGTGTGCAAAATTGCTAGAACAAGGGCCTAGCGAGTGCAAAATAGCAAGAGCAAGGGCCTAGCGTGTGCGAAAAATCAAGAACAAGGGCATAGCGTTAGCAAAGTAGCAAGAACAAGGGCCTAGCGTGTGCAAAATAAAAAGAACAAGGGTCTAGCATGTGCAAAATTGCAAGAACAAGGGCCTAGCGTGTGCAAAATAAAAAGAACAAGGGCATAGCGTGTGCAAAGAGCAAGTACAAGGGCCTAGCGTGTGCAAAATAAATAGAACAAGGGCCTAGCGTGTGCAAAATAAAAAGAACAAGGGCCTAGCGTCTGCAAAATTGCAAGAACAAGGGCCTAGCGTGTGCAAAATTGCAAGAACAAGGGCCTAGCGAGTGCAAAATAGCAAGAGCAAGGGCCTAGCGTGTATAAAAAATCAAGGATAAGAGCCTAGCGTTCGCGAAATAGCAAGACCAAGGGCCTAGCGTGTGCAAAATAAAAAGAACAAGGGTGTAGCATGTGCAAAATTGCAAGAAGAAGGGCCTATCGTGTGCAAAATAAAAAGAACAAGGGCATAGCGTGTGCAAAATAGCAAGAACAAGGGCCTAGCGTGTGCAAAATTGCAAGAACAAGGGCCTAGCGTGTGCAAAATATAAAAAACAAGGGCCTAGCGTGTCCAAAATTGCAAGAACAACGGCCTAGCGTGTCCAAAATTGCAAGAATAAGGGCCTAGCGAGTGCAAAATAGCAAGAGCAAGGGCCTAGCGTGTGCAAAAAATCAAGAACAAGGGCCTAGCGTTCGCGAAATAGCATGAACAAGGGCCTAGCGTGTGCAAAATAAAAAGAACAAGGGTGTAGCATGTGCAAAATTGCAAGAAGAAGGGCCTATCGTGTGCAAAATAAAAAGAACAAGGGCATAGCGTGTGCAAAATAGCAAGAACAAGGGCCTAGCGTGTGCAAAATTGCATGAACAAGGGCCTAGCGTGTGCAAAATATAAAAAAACAAGGGCCTAGCGTGTCCAAAATTGCAAGAACAAGGGCCTAGCGTGTCCAAAATTGCAAGAACAAGGGCCTAGCGAGTGCAAAATAGCAAGAGCAAGGGCCTAGCGTGTGCAAAAAATCAAGAACAAGGGCCTAGCGTTCGCGAAATAGCATGAACAAGGGCCTAGCGTGTGCAAAATAAAAAGAACAAGGGTCTAGAATGTGCAAAATTGCAAGAACAAGGGCCTAGCGTGTGCAAAAAAAAAAGAACAAGGGCATAGCGTGTGCAAAATAGCAAGAACAAGGGCCTATCGTGTGCAAAATAAAAAGAACAAGGGCCTAGCGTGTGCAAAATAAAGAGAACAAGGACCTAGAGTGTGTAAAATTGCAAGAACAAGGGCCTAGCGTATGCAAGATTGCAAGAACAAGGGCCTAGCAAGTGCACAATAGCAAGAGCAAGGGCCTAGCATGTGCAAAATAAAAAGAACAAGGGTCTAGCATGTGCAAAATTGCAAGAACAAGGGCCTAGCGTGTGCAAAAAAAAAAGAACAAGGGCATAGCGTGTGCAAAATAGAAAGAACAAGGGCCTAGCGTGTGCAAAATAAAAAGAACAAGGGCCTAGCGTGTGCAAAATAAAGAGAACAAGGGCCTAGAGTGTGTAAAATTGCAAGAACAAGGGCCTAGCGTATGCAAGATTGCAAGAACAAGGGCCTAGCAAGTGCACAATAGCAAGAGCAAGGGCCTAGCGTGTGCAAAATAAAAAGAACAAGGGTCTAGCATGTGCAAAATTGCAAGAACATGGGCCTAGCGTGTGCAAAATAAAAAGAACAAGGGCATAGCGTGTGCAAAATAGCAAGAACAAGGGCCTAGCGTGTGCAAAATAAAAAGAACAAGGGCCTAGCGTGTGCAAAATTGCAAGAACAAGGGCCTAGCGTGTGCAAAATTGCAAGAACAAGGGCATAGCGTGTGCAAAATAGCAAGAGCAAAGGCCTAGTGTGTGCAAAAAATCAAGAACAAGGGCAAAGCGTTCGCGAAATAGCAAGAACAAGGGCCTAGCGTGTGCAAAATAAAAAGAACAAGGGCACAGCGTGTGCAAAATAGCAAGACCAAGGGCCTAGCGTGTGCAAAATAAAAAGAATAAGGGTGTAGCATGTGCAAAATTGCAAGAAGAAGGGCCTAGCGTGTGCAAAATAAAAAGAACAAGGGCATAGCGTGTGCAAAATAGCAAGAACAAGGGCCTAGCGTGTGCAAAATTGCAAGAACAAGGGCCTAGCGTGTGCAAAATATAAAGAACAAGGGCCTAGCGTGTCCAAAATTGCAAGAACAAGGGCCTAGCGTGTGCAAAATTGCAAGAATAAGGGCCTAGCGAGTGCAAAATAGCAAGAGTAAGGGCCTAGCGTGTGCAAAAAATCAAGAACAAGGGCCTAGCGTTCGCGAAATAGCATGAACAAGGGCCCAGCGTGTGCAAAATAAAAAGAACAAGGGTCTAGCATGTGCAAAATTGCAAGAACAAGGGCCTAGCGTGTGCAAAAAAAAAAGAACAAGGGCATAGCGTGTGCAAAATAGCAAGAACAAGGGCCTAGCGTGTGCAAAATAAAAAGAACAAGGGCCTAGCGTGTGCAAAATAAAGAGAACAAGGGCCTAGAGTGTGTAAAATTGCAAGAACAAGGGCCTAGCGTATGCAAGATTGCAAGAACAAGGGCCTAGCAAGTGCACAATAGCAAGAGCAAGGGCCTAGCGTGTGCAAAATAAAAAGAACAAGGGTCTAGCATGTGCAAAATTGCAAGAACAAGGGCCTAGCGTGTGCAAAATAAAAAGAACAACGGCATAGCGTGTGCAAAATAGCAAGAACAAGGGCCTAGCGTGTGCAAAATAAAAAGAACAAGGGCCTAGCATGTGCAAAATTGCAAGAACAAGGGCCTAGCGTGTGCAAAATAAAAAGAACAAGGGCATAGCGTGTGCAAAGAGCAAGTACAAGGGCCTAGCGTGTGCAAAAAAAATAGAACAAGGGCCTAGCGTGTGCAGAATAAAAAGAACAAGGGCCTAGCGTGTGCAAAATTGCAAGAACAAGGGCCTAGCGTGTGCAAAATTGCAAGAACAAGGGCCTCGCGAGTGCAAAATAGCAAGAGCAAGGGCCTTGCGTGTGCAAAAAATCAAGGATAAGAGCCTAGCGTTCGCGAAATAGCAAGACCAAGGGCCTAGCGTGTGCAAAATAAAAAGAACAAGGGTGTAGCATGTGCAAAATTGCAAGAAGAAGGGCCTATCGTGTGCAAAATAAAAAGAACAAGGGCATAGCGTGTGCAAAATAGCAAGAACAAGGGCCTAGCGTGTGCAAAATTGCAAGAACAAGGGCCTAGCGTGTGCAAAATATAAAAAACAAGGGCCTAGCGTGTCCAAAATTGCAAGAACAAGGGCCTAGTGTGTCCAAAATTGCAAGAATAAGGGCCTAGCGAGTGCAAAATAGCAAGAGCAAGGGCCTAGCGTGTGCAAAAAATCAAGAACAAGGGCCTAGCGTTCGCGAAATATCATGAACAAGGGCCTAGCGTGTGCAAAATAAAAAGAACAAGGGTGTAGCATGTGCAAAATTGCAAGAAGAAGGGCCTATCGTGTGCAAAATAAAAAGAACAAGGGCATAGCGTGTGCAAAATAGCAAGAACAAGGGCCTAGCGTGTGCAAAATTGCAAGAACAAGGGCCTAGCGTGTGCAAAATATAAAAAACAAGGGCCTAGCGTGTCCAAAATTGCAAGAACAAGGGCCTAGCGTGTCCAAAATTGCAAGAATAAGGGCCTAGCGAGTGCAAAATAGCAAGAGCAAGGGCCTAGCGTGTGCAAAAAATCAAGAACAAGGGCCTAGCGTTCGCGAAATAGCATGAACAAGGGCCTAGCGTGTGCAAAATAAAAAGAACAAGGGTCTAGCATGTGCAAAATTGCAAGAACAAGGGCCTAGCGTGTGCAAAAAAAAAAGAACAAGGGCATAGCGTGTGCAAAATAGCAAGAACAAGGGCATATCGTGTGCAAAATAAAAAGAACAAGGGCCTAGCGTGTGCAAAATAAAGAGAACAAGGACCTAGAGTGTGTAAAATTGCAAGAACAAAGGCCTAGCGTATGCAAGATTGCAAGAACAAGGGCCTAGCAAGTGCACAATAGCAAGAGTAAGGGCCTAGCATGTGCAAAATAAAAAGAACAAGGGTCTAGCATGTGCAAAATTGCAAGAACAAGGGCCTAGCGTGTGCAAAAAAAAAGAACAAGGGCATAGCGTGTGCAAAATAGAAAGAACAAGGGCCTAGCGTGTGCAAAATAAAAAGAACAAGGGCCTAGCGTGTGCAAAATAAAGAGAACAAGGGCCTAGAGTGTGTAAAATTGCAAGAACAAGGGCCTAGCGTATGCAAGATTGCAAGAACAAGGGCCTAGCAAGTGCACAATAGCAAGAGCAAGGGCCTAGCGTGTGCAAAATAAAAAGAACAAGGGTCTAGCACGTGCAAAATTGCAAGAACAAGGGCCTAGCGTGTGCAAAAAAAAAAGAACAAGGGCATAGCGTGTGCAAAATAGCAAGAACAAGGGCCTAGCGTGTGCAAAATAAAAAGAACAAGGGCCTAGCGTGTGCAAAATTGCAAGAACAAGGGCCTAGTGTGTGCAAAATTGCAAGAACAAGGGCCTAGCGAGTGCACAATAGCAAGAGCAAGGGCCTAGCGTGTGCAAAAAATCAAGAACAAGGGCCTAGCGTTCGCGAAATAGCAAGAGCAAGTGCCTAGTGTGTGCAAAATAAAAAGAACAAGGGTCTAACATATGCAAAATTGCAAGAACAAGGGCCTAGCGTGTGCAAAATATAGAGAACTAGGGCATAGCGTGTGCAAAATAGCAAGAAAAAGGGCCTAGCGTGTGCAAAAAAAAAGGAACCAGGGACTAGCGTGTGCAAAACAAAAAGAACAAGGGCCTAGCGTGTGCGAAATTGCAAGAACAAGGGCCTAACGTGTGCAAAATTGCAAGAACAATGGCCTAGCGTGTGCAAAATAAAAAGAACAAGGGTCTAGCGTGTGCAAAATTGCAAGAACAAGGGCCTAGCGTGTGCAAAATTGCAAGAACAAGGGCATAGCGTGTGCAAAATAGCAAGAGCAAAGGCCTAGTGTGTGCAAAAAATCAAGAACAAGGGCAAAGCGTTCGCGAAATAGCAAGAACAAGGGCCTAGCGTGTGCAAAATAAAAAGAACAAGGGCACAGCGTGTGCAAAATAGCAAGACCAAGGGCCTAGCGTGTGCAAAATAAAAAGAATAAGGGTGTACCATGTGCAAAATTGCAAGAAGAAGGGCCTAGCGTGTGCAAAATAGCAAGAACAAGGGCCTAGCGTGTGCAAAATTGCAAGAACAAGGGCCTAGCGTGTGCAAAATATAAAGAACAAGGGCCTAGCGTGTCCAAAATTGCAAGAACAAGGGCCTAGCGTGTGCAAAATTGCAAGAATAAGGGCCTAGGGAGTGCAAAATAGCAAGAGTAAGGGCCTAGCGTGTGCAAAAAATCAAGAACAAGGGCCTAGCGTTCGCGAAATAGCATGAACAAGGGCCTAGCGTGTGCAAAATAAAAAGAACAAGGGTCTAGCATGTGCAAAATTGCAAGAACAAGGGCCTAGCGTGTGCAAAAAAAAAAAAACAAGGGCATAGCGTGTGCAAAATAGCAAGAACAAGGGCCTAGCGTGTGCAAAATAAAAAGAACAAGGGCCTGGCGTGTGCAAAATAAAGAGAACAAGGGCCTAGAGTGTGTAAAATTGCAAGAACAAGGGCCTAGCGTATGCAAGATTGCAAGAACAAGGGCCTAGCAAGTGCACAATAGCAAGAGCAAGGGCCTAGCGTGTGCAAAATAAAAAGAACAAGGGTCTAGCATGTGCAAAATTGCAAGAACAAGGGCCTAGCGTGTGCAAAATAAAAAGAACAAGGGCATAGCGTGTGCAAAATAGCAAGAACAAGGGCCTAGCGTGTGCAAAATAAAAAGAACAAGGGCCTAGCGTGTGCAAAATTGCAAGAACAAGGGCCTAGCGTGTGCAAAATTGCAAGAACAAGGGCATAGAGTGTGCAAAATGGCAAGAGCAAAGGCCTACTGTGTGCAACAAATCAAGAACAAGGGCATAACGTTCACGAAATAGCAAGAACAAGGGCCTAGCGTGTGCAAAATAAAAAGAACAAAGGTCTAGCATGTGCAAAATTGCAAGAACAAAGGCCTAGCGTGTGCAAAATAAAAAGAACAAGGGCACAGCGTGTGCAAAATAGCAAGAACAAGGGCCTATTATGTGCAAAATAAAAAGAAAAAGGGCCTAGCACGTGCAAAATAAAAAGAACAAGGGCCTAGCGTGTGCATAATTGCAAGAACAAGGGCCTAGCGTGTGCAAAATTGCAAGAACAAGGGCCTAGCGAGTGCACAATAGCAAGAGCAAGGGCCTAGCGTGTGCAAAAAATCAAGAACAAGGGCCTAGCATTCGCGAAATAGCAAGAGCAAAGGCCTAGTGTGTGCAAAATAAAGAGAACAACGGTCTAGCATGTGCAAAATTGCAAGAACAAGGGCCTAGCGTGTGCAAAATAAAAAGAACTAGGGCATAGCGTGTGCAAAATAGCAAGAACAAAGGCCTAGCGTGTGCAAAATAGAAAGAACAAGGGCCTAGCGTGTGCAAAATAAAAATAACAAGGGCCTAACGTGTGCAAAATTGCAAGAACAAGGGCCTAGTGTGTGCAAAATTGCAAGAACAAGGGCCTAGCGAGTGCACAATAGCAAGAGCAAGGGCCTAGTGTGTGCAAAAAATCAAGAACAAGGGTCTAGCGTGTGCAAAATTGCAAGAACAAGGGCCTAGCGTGTGCAAAATTGCAAGAAAAAGGGCCAAGCGAGTGCAAAATAGCAAGAGCAAGGGCCTAGCGTGTGCAAAAAATAAAAAACAGGGGCCTAGCGTTCGAGAAATAGCAAGAGCAAGGGCCTAGCGTGTGCAAAATAAAAAGAACAAGGGTCTAGCATGTGCAAAATTGCAAGAACAAGGGCATAGCGTGTGCAAAATAAAAAGAACAATGGCATAGCGTGTGCAAAATTGCAAGAACAAGGGCCTAGCGTGTGCAAAATAAAAAGAACAAGGGCCTAGTGTGTGCAAAATTGCAAGAACAAGGGCCTAGCGTGTGCAAAATTGCAAGAACAAGGGCATAGCGTGTGCAAAATAGCAAGAGCAAAGGCCTAGTGTGTGCAAAAATTCAAGAAGAAGGGCATAACGTTCGCGAAATAGCAAGAACAAGGGCCTAGCGTGTGCAAAATAAAAAGAACAAAGGTCTAGCATGTGCAAAATTGCAAGAACAAAGGCCTAGCATGTGCAAAATAAAAAGAACAAGGGCACAGCGTGTGCAAAATAGCAAGAACAAGGGCCTATCGTGTGCAAAAAAAAAAGAACAAGGGCCTAGCGCGTGCAAAATAAAAAGAACAAGGGCCTAGCGTGTGCAAAATTGCAAGAACAAGGGCCTAGCGTGTGCAAAATTGCAAGAACAAGGGCCTAGCGAGTGCAAAATTGCAAGAGCAAAGGCCTAGCGTGTGCAAAAAATCAAGAACAAGGGCCTAGCGTGTGCAAAATTGCAAGAACAAAGGCCTAGCGTGTGCAAAATATAAAAAACAAGGGCCTAGCGTGTCCAAAATTGCAAGAACAAGGGCCTAGCGTGTCCAAAATTGCAAGAATAAGGGCCTAGCGAGTGCAAAATAGCAAGAGCAAGGGCCTAGCGTGTGCAAAAAATCAAGAACAAGGGCCTAGCGTTCGCGAAATATCATGAAAAAGGGCCTAGCGTGTGCAAAATAAAAAGAACAAGGGTGTAGCATGTGCAAAATTGCAAGAAGAAGGGCCTATCGTGTGCAAAATAAAAAGAACAAGGGCATAGCGTGTGCAAAATAGCAAGAACAAGGGCCTAGCGTGTGCAAAATTGCAAGAACAAGGGCCTAGCGTGTGCAAAATATAAAAAACAAGGGCCTAGCGTGTCCAAAATTGCAAGAATAAGGGCCTAGCGTGTCCAAAATTGCAAGAATAAGGGCCTAGCGAGTGCAAAATAGCAAGAGCAAGGGCCTAGCGTGTGCAAAAATTCAAGAACAAGGGCCTAGCGTTCGCGAAATAGCATGAACAACGGCCTAGCGTGTGCAAAATAAAAAGAACAAGGGTCTAGCATGTGCAAAATTGCAAGAACAAGGGCCTAGCGTGTGCAAAAAAAAAAGAACAAGGGCATAGCGTGTGCAAAATAGCAAGAACAAGGGCCTATCGTGTGCAAAATAAAAAGAACAAGGGCCTAGCGTGTGCAAAATAAAGAGAACAAGGACCTAGAGTGTGTAAAATTGCAAGAACAAGGGCCTAGCGTATGCAAGATTGCAAGAACAAGGGCCTAGCAAGTGCACAATAGCAAGAGCAAGGGCCTAGCATGTGCAAAATAAAAAGAACAAGGGTCTAGCATGTGCAAAATTGCAAGAACAAGGGCCTAGCGTGTGCAAAAAAAAAAGAACAAGGGCATAGCGTGTGCAAAATAGAAAGAACAAGGGCCTAGCGTGTGCAAAATAAAAAGAACAAGGGCCTAGCGTGTGCAAAATAATAAGGGCCTAGAGTGTGTAAAATTGCAAGAACAAGGGCCTAGCGTATGCAAGGTTGCAAGAACAAGGGCCTAGCAAGTGCACAATAGCAAGAGCAAGGGCCTAGCGTGTGCAAAATAAAAAGAACTAGGGTCTAGCATGTGCAAAATTGCAAGAACAAGGGCCTAGCGTGTGCAAAATAAAAAGAACAACGGCATAGCGTGTGCAAAATAGCAAGAACAAGGGCCTAGCGTGTGCAAAATAAAAAGAACAAGGGCCTAGCGTGTGCAAAATTGCAAGAACAAGGGCCTAGCGTGTGCAAAATTGCAAGAACAAGGGCATAGCGTGTGCAAAATAGCAAGAGCAAAGGCCTAGTGTGTGCAAAAAATCAAGAACAAGGGCAAAGCGTTCGCGAAATAGCAAGAACAAGGGCCTAGCGTGTGCAAAATAAAAAGAACTAGGGCACAGCGTGTGCAAAATAGCAAGACCAAGGGCCTAGCGTGTGCAAAATAAAAAGAATAAGGGTGTAGCATGTGCAAAATTGCAAGAAGAAGGGCCTAGCGTGTGCAAAATAAAAAGAACAAGGGCATAGCGTGTGCAAAATAGCAAGAACAAGGGCCTAGCGTGTGCAAAATTGCAAGAACAAGGGCCTAGCGTGTGCAAAATATAAAGAACAAGGGCCTAGCGTGTCCAAAATTGCAAGAACAAGGGCCTAGCGTGTGCAAAATTGCAAGAATAAGGGCCTAGCGAGTGCAAAATAGCAAGAGTAAGGGCCTAGCGTGTGCAAAAAATCAAGAACAAGGGCCTAGCGTTCGCGAAATAGCATGAACAAGGGCCTAGCGTGTGCAAAATAAAAAGAACAAGGGTCTAGCATGTGCAAAATTGCAAGAACAAGGGCCTAGCGTGTGCAAAAAAAAAAAAACAAGGGCATAGCGTGTGCAAAATAGCAAGAACAAGGGCCTAGCGTGTGCAAAATAAAAAGAACAAGGGCCTAGCGTGTGCAAAATAAAGAGAACAAGGGCCTAGAGTGTGTAAAATTGCAAGAACAAGGGCCTAGCGTATGCAAGATTGCAAGAACAAGGGCCTAGCAAGTGCACAATAGCAAGAGCAAGGGCCTAGCGTGTGCAAAATAAAAAGAACAAGGGTCTAGCATGTGCAAAATTGCAAGAACAAGGGCCTAGCGTGTGCAAAATAAAAAGAACAAGGGCATAGCGTGTGCAAAATAGCAAGAACAAGGGCCTAGCGTGTGCAAAATAAAAAGAACAAGGGCCTAGCGTGTGCAAAATTGCAAGAACAAGGGCCTAGCGTGTGCAAAATTGCAAGAACAAGGGCATAGCGTGTGCAAAATGGCAAGAGCAAAGGCCTACTGTGTGCAACAAATCAAGAACAAGGGCATAACGTTCACGAAATAGCAAGAACAAGGGCCTAGCGTGTGCAAAATAAAAAGAACAAAGGTCTAGCATGTGCAAAATTGCAAGAACAAAGACCTAGCGTGTGCAAAATAAAAAGAACAAGGGCACAGCGTGTGCAAAATAGCAAGAACAAGGGCCTATTGTGTGCAAAATAAAAAGAAAAAGGGCCTAGCACGTGCCAAATAAAAAGAACAAGGGCCTAGCGTGTGCATAATTGCAAGAACAAGGGCCTAGCGTGTGCAAAATTGCAAGAACAAGGGCCTAGCGAGTGCACAATAGCAAGAGCAAGGGCCTAGCGTGTGCAAAAAATCAAGAACAAGGGCCTAGCATTCGCGAAATAGCAAGAGCAAGGGCCTAGTGTGTGCAAAATAAAGAGAACAAGGGTCTAGCATGTGCAAAATTGCAAGAACAAGGGCCTAGCGTGTGCAAAATAAAAAGAACTAGGGCATAGCGTGTGCAAAATAGCAAGAACAAAGGCCTAGCGTGTGCAAAAAAGAAAGAACAAGGGCCTAGCGTGTGCAAAATAAAAATAACAAGGGCCTAACGTGTGCAAAATTGCAAGAACAAGGGCCTAGTGTGTGCAAAATTGCAAGAACAAGGGCCTAGCGAGTGCACAATAGCAAGAGCAAGGGCCTAGTGTGTGCAAAAAATCAAGAACAAGGGTCTAGCGTGTGCAAAATTGCAAGAACAAGGGCCTAGCGTGTGCAAAATTGCAAGAAAAAGGGCCAAGTGAGTGCAAAATAGCAAGAGCAAGGGCCTAGCGTGTGCAAAATAAAAAGAACAAGGGTCTAGCATGTGCAAAATTGCAAGAACAAGGGCATAGCGTGTGCAAAATAAAAAGAACAATGGCATAGCGTGTGCAAAATTGCAAGAACAAGGGCCTAGCGTGTGCAAAATAAAAAGAACAAGGGCCTAGCGTGTGCAAAATTGCAAGAACAAGGGCCTAGCGTGTGCAAAATTGCAAGAACAAGGGCATAGCGTGTGCAAAATAGCAAGAGCAAAGGCCTAGTGTGTGCAAAAATTCAAGAAGAAGGGCATAACGTTCGCGAAATAGCAAGAACAAGGGCCTAGCGTGTGCAAAATAAAAAGAACAAAGGTCTAGCATGTGCAAAATTGCAAGAACAAAGGCCTAGCGTGTGCAAAATAAAAAGAACAAGGGCACAGTGTGTGCAAAATAGCAAGAACAAGGGCCTATCGTGTGCAAAAAAAAAAGAACAAGGGCCTAGCGCGTGCAAAATAAAAAGAACAAGGGCCTAGCGTGTGCAAAATTGCAAGAACAAGGGCCTAGCGTGTGCAAAATTGCAAGAACAAGGGCCTAGCGAGTGCAAAATTGCAAGAGCAAAGGCCTAGCGTGTGCAAAAAATCAAGAACAAGGGCATAGCGTTAGCGAAGTAGCAAGAACAAGGGCCTAGCGTGTGCAAAATAAAAAGAACAAGGGCATAGCGTGTGCAAAACAGCAAGAACAAGGGCCTAGCGTGTGCAAAGTAAAAAGAACAAGGGCCTAGCGTGTGCAAAATTGCAAGAACAAGGGCCTAGCGTGTGCAAAATTGCAAGAACAAGGGCATAGCGTGTGCAAAATAGCAAGAGCAAAGGCCTAGTGTGTGCAAAAAATCAAGAACAAGGGCATAACGTTCGCGAAATAGCAAGAACAAGGGCCTAGTGTGTGCAAAATAATAAGAACAAAGGTCTAACTTTGCAAAATTGCAAGAACAAAGGCCTAGCGTGTGCAAAATAAAAAGAACAAGGGCACAGCATGTGCAAAATAGCAAGAACAAGGGCCTATCGTGTGCAAAATAAAAAGAACAAGGGCCTAGCGCGTGCAAAATAAAAAGAACAAGGGCCTAGCGTGTGCAAAATTGCAAGAACAAGGGCCTAGCGTGTGCAAAATTGCAAGAACAAGGGCCTAGCGAGTGCACAATAGCAAGAGAAAGGGCCTAGCGTGTGCAAACAATCAAGGATAAGAGCCTAGCGTTCGCGAAATAGCAAGACCAAGGGCCTAGCGTGTGCAAAAAAAAAAGAACAAGGGTGTAGCATGTGCAATATTGCAAGAAGAAGGGCCTAGCGTGTTCAAAATAAAAAGAACAAGGGCATAGCGTGTGCAAAATAGCAAGAACAAGGGCCTAGCGTGTGCAAAATTGCAAGAACAAGGGCCTAGCGTGTGCAAAATATAAAGAACAAGGGCCTAGCGTATCCAAAATTGCAAGAACAAGGGCCTAGCGTGTGCAAAATTGCAAGAATAGTGGCCTAACGAGTGCAAAATAGCAAGAGCAAGGGCCTAGCGTGTGCAAAAAATCAAGAACAAGGGCCTAGCGTTCGCGAAATAGCATGAACAAGGGCCTAGCATGTGCAAAATAAAAAGAACAAGGGTCTAGCATGTGCAAAATTGCAAGAACAAGGGCCTAGCGTGTGCAAAAAAAAAAAAGAACAAGGGCATAGCGTGTGCAAAATAGCAAGAACAAGGGCCTAGCGTGTGCAAAATAAAAAGAACAAGGGCCTAGCGTGTGCAAAATAAAGAGAACAAGGGCCTAGAGTGTGTAAAATTGCAAGAACAAGGGCCTAGCGTATGCAAGATTGCAAGAACAAGGGCCTAGCGTGTGCAAAATTGCAAGAACAAGGGCATAGCGTGTGCAAAATAGCAAGAGCAAAGGCCTAGTGTGTGCAAAAAATCAAGAACAAGGGCATAACGTTCGCGAAATAGCAAGAACAAGGGCCTAGTGTGTGCAAAATAATAAGAACAAAGGTCTAACTTTGCAAAATTGCAAGAACAAAGGCCTAGCGTGTGCAAAATAAAAAGAACAAGGGCACAGCATGTGCAAAATAGCAAGAACAAGGGCCTATCGTGTGCAAAATAAAAAGAACAAGGGCCTAGCGCGTGCAAAATAAAAAGAACAAGGGCCTAGCGTGTGCAAAATTGCAAGAACAAGGGCCTAGCGTGTGCAAAATTGCAAGAACAAGGGCCTAGCGAGTGCACAATAGCAAGAGAAAGGGCCTAGCGTGTGCAAACAATCAAGGATAAGAGCCTAGCGTTCGCGAAATAGCAAGACCAAGGGCCTAGCGTGTGCAAAATAAAAAGAACAAGGGTGTAGCATGTGCAAAATTGCAAGAAGAAGGGCCTAGCGTGTGCAAAATAAAAAGAACAAGGGCATAGCGTGTGCAAAATAGCAAGAACAAGGGCCTAGCGTGTCCAAAATTGCAAGAACAAGGGCCTAGCGTGTGCAAAATATAAAGAACAAGGGCCTAGCGTGTCCAAAATTGCAAGAACAAGGGCCTAGCGTGTGCAAAATTGCAAGAATAAGGGCCTAGCGAGTGCAAAATAGCAAGAGTAAGGGCCTAGCGTGTGCAAAAAATCAAGAACAAGGGCCTAGCGTTCGCGAAATAGCATGAACAAGGGCCTAGCGTGTGCAAAATAAAAAGAACAAGGGTCTAGCATGTGCAAAATTGCAAGAACAAGGGCCTAGCGTGTGCAAAAAAAAAAAAACAAGGGCATAGCGTGTGCAAAATAGCAAGAACAAGGGCCTAGCGTGTGCAAAATAAAAAGAACAAGGGCCTAGCGTGTGCAAAATAAAGAGAACAAGGGCCTAGAGTGTGTAAAATTGCAAGAACAAGGGCCTAGCGTATGCAAGATTGCAAGAATAAGGGCCTAGCAAGTGCACAATAGCAAGAGCAAGGGCCTAGCGTGTGCAAAATAAAAAGAACAAGGGTCTAGCATGTGCAAAATTGCAAGAACAAGGGCCTAGCGTGTGCAAAATAAAAAGAACAAGGGCATAGCGTGTGCAAAATAGCAAGAACAAGGGCCTAGCGTGTGCAAAATAAAAAGAACAAGGGCCTAGCGTGTGCAAAATTGCAAGAACAAGGGCCTAGCGTGTGCAAAATTGCAAGAACAAGGGCATAGCATGTGCAAAATGGCAAGAGCAAAGGCCTACTGTGTGCAACAAATCAAGAACAAGGGCATAACGTTCACGAAATAGCAAGAACAAGGGCCTAGCGTGTGCAAAATAAAAAGAACAAAGGTCTAGCATGTGCAAAATTGCAAGAACAAAGACCTAGCGTGTGCAAAATAAAAAGAACAAGGGCACAGCGTGTGCAAAATAGCAAGAACAAGGGCCTATTGTGTGCAAAATAGAAAGAAAAAGGGCCTAGCACGTGCCAAATAAAAAGAACAAGGGCCTAGCGTGTGCATAATTGCAAGAACAAGGGCCTAGCGTGTGCAAAATTGCAAGAACAAGGGCCTAGCGAGTGCACAATAGCAAGAGCAAGGGCCTAGCGTGTGCAAAAAATCAAGAACAAGGGCCTAGCATTCGCGAAATAGCAAGAGCAAGGGCCTAGTGTGTGCAAAATAAAGAGAACAAGGGTCTTGCATGTGCAAAATTGCAAGAACAAGGGCCTAGCGTGTGCAAAATAAAAAGAACTAGGGCATAGCGTGTGCAAAATAGCAAGAACAAAGGCCTAGCGTGTGCAAAATCAAAAGAACAAGGGCCTAGCGTGTGCAAAATAAAAATAACAAGGGCCTAACGTGTGCAAAATTGCAAGAACAAGGGCCTAGTGTGTGCAAAATTGCAAGAACAAGGGCCTAGCGAGTGCACAATAGCAAGAGCAAGGGCCTAGTGTGTGCAAAAAATCAAGAACAAGGGTCTAGCGTGTGCAAAATTGCAAGAACAAGGGCCTAGCGTGTGCAAAATTGCAAGAAAAAGGGCCAAGTGAGTGCAAAATAGCAAGAGCAAGGGCCTAGCGTGTGCAAAAAATAAAAAACAAGAGCCTAGCGTTCGAGAAATAGCAAGAGCAAGGGCCTAGCGTGTGCAAAATAAAAAGAACAAGGGTCTAGCATGTGCAAAATTGCAAGAACAAGGGCATAGCGTGTGCAAAATAAAAAGAACAATGGCATAGCGTGTGCAAAATTGCAAGAACAAGGGCCTAGCGTGTGCAAAATAAAAAGAACAAGGGCCTAGCGTGTGCAAAATTGCAAGAACAAGGGCCTAGCGTGTGCAAAATTGCAAGAACAAGGGCATAGCGTGTGCAAAATAGCAAGAGCAAAGGCCTAGTGTGTGCAAAAATTCAAGAAGAAGGGCATAACGTTCGCGAAATAGCAAGAACAAGGGCCTAGCGTGTGCAAAATAAAAAGAACAAAGGTCTAGCATGTGCAAAATTGCAAGAACAAAAACCTAGCGTGTGCAAAATAAAAAGAACAAGGGCCTAGCGTGTGCAAAATAAAGAGAACAAGGGCCTAGAGTGTGTAAAACTGCAAGAACAAGGGCCTAGCGTATGCAAGATTGCAAGAACAAGGGCCTAGCAAGTGCACAATAGCAAGAGCAAGGGCCTAGCGTGTGCAAAATAAAAAGAACAAGGGTCTAGCATGTGCAAAATTGCAAGAACAAGGGCCTAGCGTTCGCGAAATAGCATGAACAAGGGCCTAGCATGTGCAAAATAAAAAGAACAAGGGTCTAGCATGTGCAAAATTGCAAGAACAAGGGCCTAGCGTGTGCAAAAAAAAAAAGAACAAGGGCATAGCGTGTGCAAAGTAGCAAGAACAAGGGCCTAGCGTGTGCAAAATAAAAAGAACAAGGGCCTAGCGTGTGCAAAATAAAGAGAACAAGGGCCTAGAGTGTGTAAAATTGCAAGAACAAGGGCCTAGCGTATGCAAGATTGCAAGAACAAGGGCCTAGCGTGTGCAAAATTGCAAGAACAAGGGCATAGCGTGTGCAAAATAGCAAGAGCAAAGGCCTAGTGTGTGCAAAAAATCAAGAACAAGGGCATAACGTTCGCGAAATAGCAAGAACAAGGGCCTAGTGTGTGCAAAATAATAAGAACAAAGGTCTAACTTTGCAAAATTGCAAGAACAAAGGCCTAGCGTGTGCAAAATAAAAAGAACAAGGGCACAGCATGTGCAAAATAGCAAGAACAAGGGCCTATCGTGTGCAAAATAAAAAGAACAAGGGCCTAGCGCGTGCAAAATAAAAAGAACAAGGGCCTAGCGTGTGCAAAATTGCAAGAACAAGGGCCTAGCGTGTGCAAAATTGCAAGAACAAGGGCCTAGCGAGTGCACAATAGCAAGAGAAAGGGCCTAGCGTGTGCAAACAATCAAGGATAAGAGCCTAGCGTTCGCGAAATAGCAAGACCAAGGGCCTAGCGTGTGCAAAATAAAAAGAACAAGGGTGTAGCATGTGCAAAATTGCAAGAAGAAGGGCCTAGCGTGTGCAAAATAAAAAGAACAAGGGCATAGCGTGTGCAAAATAGCAAGAACAAGGGCCTAGCGTGTCCAAAATTGCAAGAACAAGGGCCTAGCGTGTGCAAAATATAAAGAACAAGGGCCTAGCGTGTCCAAAATTGCAAGAACAAGGGCCTAGCGTGTGCAAAATTGCAAGAATAAGGGCCTAGCGAGTGCAAAATAGCAAGAGTAAGGGCCTAGCGTGTGCAAAAAATCAAGAACAAGGGCATAGCGTTCGCGAAATAGCATGAACAAGGGCCTAGCGTGTGCAAAATAAAAAGAACAAGGGTCTAGCATGTGCAAAATTGCAAGAACAAGGGCCTAGCGTGTGCAAAAAAAAAAAAAACAAGGGCATAGCGTGTGCAAAATAGCAAGAACAAGGGCCTAGCGTGTGCAAAATAAAAAGAACAAGGGCCTAGCGTGTGCAAAATAAAGAGAACAAGGGCCTAGAGTGTGTAAAATTGCAAGAACAAGGGCCTAGCGTATGCAAGATTGCAAGAATAAGGGCCTAGCAAGTGCACAATAGCAAGAGCAAGGGCCTAGCGTGTGCAAAATAAAAAGAACAAGGGTCTAGCATGTGCAAAATTGCAAGAACAAGGGCCTAGCGTGTGCAAAATAAAAAGAACAAGGGCATAGCGTGTGCAAAATAGCAAGAACAAGGGCCTAGCGTGTGCAAAATAAAAAGAACAAGGGCCTAGCGTGTGCAAAATTGCAAGAACAAGGGCCTAGCGTGTGCAAAATTGCAAGAACAAGGGCATAGCGTGTGCAAAATGGCAAGAGCAAAGGCCTACTGTGTGCAACAAATCAAGAACAAGGGCATAACGTTCACGAAATAGCAAGAACAAGGGCCTAGCGTGTGCAAAATAAAAAGAACAAAGGTCTAGCATGTGCAAAATTGCAAGAACAAAGACCTAGCGTGTGCAAAATAAAAAGAACAAGGGCACAGCGTGTGCAAAATAGCAAGAACAAGGGCCTATTGTGTGCAAAATGAAAAGAAAAAGGGCCTAGCACGTGCCAAATAAAAAGAACAAGGGCCTAGCGTGTGCATAATTGCAAGAACAAGGGCCTAGCGTGTGCAAAATTGCAAGAACAAGGGCCTAGCGAGTGCACAATAGCAAGAGCAAGGGCCTAGCGTGTGCAAAAAATCAAGAACAAGGGCCTAGCATTCGCGAAATAGCAAGAGCAAGGGCCTAGTGTGTGCAAAATAAAGAGAACAAGGGTCTAGCATGTGCAAAATTGCAAGAACAAGGGCCTAGCGTGTGCAAAATAAAAAGAACTAGGGCATAGCGTGTGCAAAATAGCAAGAACAAAGGCCTAGCGTGTGCAAAATCAAAAGAACAAGGGCCTAGCGTGTGCAAAATAAAAATAACAAGGGCCTAACGTGTGCAAAATTGCAAGAACAAGGGCCTAGTGTGTGCAAAATTGCAAGAACAAGGGCCTAGCGAGTGCACAATAGCAAGAGCAAGGGCCTAGTGTGTGCAAAAAATCAAGAACAAGGGTCTAGCGTGTGCAAAATTGCAAGAACAAGGGCCTAGCGTGTGCAAAATTGCAAGAAAAAGGGCCAAGTGAGTGCAAAATAGCAAGAGCAAGGGCCTAGCGTGTGCAAAAAATAAAAAACAAGAGCCTAGCGTTCGAGAAATAGCAAGAGCAAGGGCCTAGCGTGTGCAAAATAAAAAGAACAAGGGTCTAGCATGTGCAAAATTGCAAGAACAAGGGCATAGCGTGTGCAAAATAAAAAGAACAATGGCATAGCGTGTGCAAAATTGCAAGAACAAGGGCCTAGCGTGTGCAAAATAAAAAGAACAAGGGCCTAGCGTGTGCAAAATTGCAAGAACAAGGGCCTAGCGTGTGCAAAATTGCAAGAACAAGGGCATAGCGTGTGCAAAATAGCAAGAGCAAAGGCCTAGTGTGTGCAAAAATTCAAGAAGAAGGGCATAACGTTCGCGAAATAGCAAGAACAAGGGCCTAGCGTGTGCAAAATAAAAAGAACAAAGGTCTAGCATGTGCAAAATTGCAAGAACAAAGGCCTAGCGTGTGCAAAATAAAAAGAACAAGGGCCTAGCGTGTGCAAAATAAAGAGAACAAGGGCCTAGAGTGTGTAAAACTGCAAGAACAAGGGCCTAGCGTATGCAAGATTGCAAGAACAAGGGCCTAGCAAGTGCACAATAGCAAGAGCAAGGGCCTAGCGTGTGCAAAATAAAAAGAACAAGGGTCTAGCATGTGCAAAATTGCAAGAACAAGGGCCTAGCGTGTGCAAAATAAAAAGAACAAGGGCATAGCGTGTGCAAAATAGCAAGAACAAGGGCCTAGCGTGTGCAAAATAAAAAGAACAAGGGCCTAGCGTGTGCAAAATTGCAAGAACAAGGGCCTAGCGTGTGCAAAATTGCAAGAACAAGGGCATAGCGTGTGCAAAATGGCAAGAGCAAAGGCCTACTGTGTGCAACAAATCAAGAACAAGGGCATAACGTTCACGAAATAGCAAGAACAAGGGCCTAGCGTGTGCAAAATAAAAAGAACAAAGGTCTAGCATGTGCAAAATTGCAAGAACAAAGACCTAGCGTGTGCAAAATAAAAAGAACAAGGGCACAGCGTGTGCAAAATAGCAAGAACAAGGGCCTATTGTGTGCAAAATAAAAAGAAAAAGGGCCTAGCACGTGCCAAATAAAAAGAACAAGGGCCTAGCGTGTGCATAATTGCAAGAACAAGGGCCTAGCGTGTGCAAAATTGCAAGAACAAGGGCCTAGCGAGTGCACAATAGCAAGAGCAAGGGCCTAGCGTGTGCAAAAAATCAAGAACAAGGGCCTAGCATTCGCGAAATAGCAAGAGCAAGGGCCTAGTGTGTGCAAAATAAAGAGAACAAGGGTCTTGCATGTGCAAAATTGCAAGAACAAGGGCCTAGCGTGTGCAAAATAAAAAGAACTAGGGCATAGCGTGTGCAAAATAGCAAGAACAAAGGCCTAGCGTGTGCAAAATCAAAAGAACAAGGGCCTAGCGTGTGCAAAATAAAAATAACAAGGGCCTAACGTGTGCAAAATTGCAAGAACAAGGGCCTAGTGTGTGCAAAATTGCAAGAACAAGGGCCTAGCGAGTGCACAATAGCAAGAGCAAGGGCCTAGTGTGTGCAAAAAATCAAGAACAAGGGTCTAGCGTGTGCAAAATTGCAAGAACAAGGGCCTAGCGTGTGCAAAATTGCAAGAAAAAGGGCCAAGTGAGTGCAAAATAGCAAGAGCAAGGGCCTAGCGTGTGCAAAAAATAAAAAACAAGAGCCTAGCGTTCGAGAAATAGCAAGAGCAAGGGCCTAGCGTGTGCAAAATAAAAAGAACAAGGGTCTAGCATGTGCAAAATTGCAAGAACAAGGGCATAGCGTGTGCAAAATAAAAAGAACAATGGCATAGCGTGTGCAAAATTGCAAGAACAAGGGCCTAGCGTGTGCAAAATAAAAAGAACAAGGGCCTAGCGTGTGCAAAATTGCAAGAACAAGGGCCTAGCGTGTGCAAAATTGCAAGAACAAGGGCATAGCGTGTGCAAAATAGCAAGAGCAAAGGCCTAGTGTGTGCAAAAATTCAAGAAGAAGGGCATAACGTTCGCGAAATAGCAAGAACAAGGGCCTAGCGTGTGCAAAATAAAAAGAACAAAGGTCTAGCATGTGCAAAATTGCAAGAACAAAAACCTAGCGTGTGCAAAATAAAAAGAACAAGGGCCTAGCGTGTGCAAAATAAAGAGAACAAGGGCCTAGAGTGTGTAAAACTGCAAGAACAAGGGCCTAGCGTATGCAAGATTGCAAGAACAAGGGCCTAGCAAGTGCACAATAGCAAGAGCAAGGGCCTAGCGTGTGCAAAATAAAAAGAACAAGGGTCTAGCATGTGCAAAATTGCAAGAACAAGGGCCTAGCGTTCGCGAAATAGCATGAACAAGGGCCTAGCATGTGCAAAATAAAAAGAACAAGGGTCTAGCATGTGCAAAATTGCAAGAACAAGGGCCTAGCGTGTGCAAAAAAAAAAAGAACAAGGGCATAGCGTGTGCAAAGTAGCAAGAACAAGGGCCTAGCGTGTGCAAAATAAAAAGAACAAGGGCCTAGCGTGTGCAAAATAAAGAGAACAAGGGCCTAGAGTGTGTAAAATTGCAAGAACAAGGGCCTAGCGTATGCAAGATTGCAAGAACAAGGGCCTAGCGTGTGCAAAATTGCAAGAACAAGGGCATAGCGTGTGCAAAATAGCAAGAGCAAAGGCCTAGTGTGTGCAAAAAATCAAGAACAAGGGCATAACGTTCGCGAAATAGCAAGAACAAGGGCCTAGTGTGTGCAAAATAATAAGAACAAAGGTCTAACTTTGCAAAATTGCAAGAACAAAGGCCTAGCGTGTGCAAAATAAAAAGAACAAGGGCACAGCATGTGCAAAATAGCAAGAACAAGGGCCTATCGTGTGCAAAATAAAAAGAACAAGGGCCTAGCGCGTGCAAAATAAAAAGAACAAGGGCCTAGCGTGTGCAAAATTGCAAGAACAAGGGCCTAGCGTGTGCAAAATTGCAAGAA